>QXEO01001767.1:0-277137 GCA_007115705.1 Dactylis glomerata
TACCCATGGCAGCTGCAGCACGGGTGCTCCTGGGAAGCTTATCCCAATGATCCGGATCTTCAACATCCGCAACGGTGCGGTCCGCCGCGATCTTGATCCGGGAGTTCTCCATGGTTTGGAAGCTGAATTTCTGTATAAACAGCAAAGTCAAGTATTCAGACAAGGAAATATGCCGGTGGAAGAGGTATGTCGGATCAATATGATATGTGTCGGCAAATAGACATGTGTCGGCTTAAGTATCTATGTGCCGGACATGGACTTTATGTATCGGATAAGATGGTTTACCGTTGGGGCGGGCCTATCCCGGCTGTATGGTTCTAGCCCCCAGGCAAAAGTGGCCTGAGAGGACTTGCAGACATCCTTAATCCGGCGCAGAATGTCGGCCGGAGTCAGCTCGTGTGTGGAGTGCCGGGTGGGGTCCATTGGCCCGCTCATCTGACAGATCTTGTGCGACCGGCGCTGCAGAGGGGAGACGCGCCGGCTTATATAGCAGGCCACCAGGTCTTGAGGAGTAAGACCGGCATCCAGGAGCTCGCCCTTAACCCGGTGAAGCGCATTCACCGGCATCACCGAGTTCTTCGGGTTGTAGGTCCAGTTCGTCATGGCCAAGGGTGGCTCGTCCACAAATGGCGGCAGGTTGAGCAGATCCTCGTCGGTGGTGTTCTTGACGTAGAAGAAGCTTTTCTGCCACTTCTTGCAAGATTCCAGGAGTTCCACATTGGGGAAGTCCGAGCCCTTTCGGGACATGATGGTGGCCGCGCCGCAGAGGGTCATGGGGCGGTCCTTCTTTTCCTGGGCCGTCTCCGGCGGGTCGTCCTTGCTCCGGGGCGGCTCTTGGACGACTTGCTTCCGCAGTTGGAAGTACTTCGCCCAGCCTTGAGTAAGGGCCTCTATGCCGGCATAGCCCTCGCAAAAAGCAGCGAAGGCGGAGAGGATCATCACGGCATTGGCCGGGATATGATGAGGTTGTAGGTCGTAGGTGTTGAGGAAGTCCCGGAAGAAGTCCGATACCGGCAGACCGAAGCCCCGCTCGAAGTGGGCGATGAAGACGACGCGTTCGCCGGGTTCAGGTGCCGGCACAGTTTCTCCCGCTGGTAGCCGGCATGCTACGCCCTCCGGGACTCTCCTGGTGGAGGTGACCCAGGATATGTCGGCCGGAGTAACCTCCGACCCCTCCCAGCCGGAGCGTCCTTGGGCTCGGGCCGAGGTATCTTCCTCAGAGGCCGAGGTAGCCGTCATGCTTGAAGATGCCATCTTAGTGGCCGGGATAAGGCGTGAGAGCCGGAGTCCCGTGATGTTATTCCTATCAAGGCCGGAGAAAAGAGGGAGGTTAGTCTCTCCGGCATACCACTCTCACAGATGTTAGCAGGAATAGAAGATCTACCGAGGCAGTTAAAATCGGAAATAAACAGGGATATAATTTCTGCGGAAGAACACCTGTGAGCTGTTACGAAACACTGCTAGCAATGCTAATCGAAGCAACGAAATATCCAGCAAAGGAACTACCATGGATACAAACCAGTGAGGCTACCGCAGCCTAGTTGCAGAAGAGCAGGGAAAGGAAGAACAGAGGAAGAGGAACTCACCGGAGCTTGGCCTACGGCGATGGAGCGGCGGCGGCAATTGTGCAGAGGAAGATCCAATCTCCCTGCAAGACTGCGGGGAGAAGAGGCGGCGGTGGCGTCGTCGACGATGACGCCGGACGTCGGCGAGCGGAGGCGCCGGCGGGCAGGTGGACGACGGCGGCAGCTTCCCTTCTCGGTTTCTTGGTCCGGCGGCGAAGCGCGAGGGGCAGAGGATCTGAGGAAGAAGGCGCTGTGGCGGGGGTAAAAAGAATAAGTTACCCCCACCCCGTATTTATACCGAGGAGGCCGGTCGTGGGGGTCGTGGGGAGGATAGTGCTCCACTCCCCCGACCGTTTCTGCGGCGAGGCGCCACGTGGCGGCACAGAGTGGGGCGGCGGTTCCTGTAACCGTGCCATGACACAATGATGGCAAGAAGTAACTGCTGCACTGTGAACCGTCGCATCGTGGGTGACCGTTCGAGGTGGCAGGGCAGTTACAAGTTTCGATGCAAAGCTGTCAGACATGGCTTCTCGAGGAAGACTCGTCTATATGTCGGATTAACTGCCCGATGTATATGTTCCGTCCGGAATACCCTAGGGACCGGCCGGAATAAGTTTTGGAACAGGAACAGAGGCCGGGATATGTGCAGATGTGCCGGCATATAAATCTGATCGCCGGGGCATAATGAAGAAAGGTATGTTGAACCTGTCAAGGCTCCACAGTTATGACTGGGGAACCTCGGCAGCTTCGGGGACTAGTGTCGGGGGGATGACCCCCGGTAGGGTCAAGAGACTAGAAAGACACAAGGTCTATGATTGACTTTATGCCGGGTTATCAAGGAAGGGCCTGGCCGGAATATAAGAGCATCGGCCAGGCCGGCATATAATGTGTATCCCGGCTGATACTTGGATATGCCGGTATAGCCGGAATACTAGTATAGGTGTGCCGGCATATACTCAGATATGCCGGCCTGACCATTTTGTGTGTTGTGCAGGAGCAGGGGAGGCCGGATTACCCGACCCTCGTAGGTCGTTGGTCCGGCATATAAGTCCTGGGTATGGCCAACGGTCATATCCGGGATACTTAAGTCAACCAAGGTGTCACATCCCTACAATCAAGGAAGAAAACATCCAAGCATGGTAGCAGAGTAAGATGGCAGGGTGCACAGTGGAGGTTACCTACCCTCACTGTGCACAAGTACGAGCTTACCGCACAGAGGTAAGGCCACAGTTCAAGAGGTACAAGGTACAGGGATATGGCGTCCCATCGAGAGCAATCAGGGGCGAAGTCAAGGGTCTCTGCCATCGCCACCAGCTCCTGTTTGGAGTGTAGCCCTTGTCTTGTGGTCTTGTATGACCGTTGTAACCCTGGCCACCACTATATAAGGTGGCATAGGGAGCCCTGGTAAAGGGTTGGTCGTTGGTCGGTGGAAGGTGGTTCGCTGGAAGAAGGTTGGAAGGTTGAAGGTAGATTGATCACTCTGTACTCCTACACTTAGCAGTTCATCTTCCTTCTCTAGCAGAGAGCTTGGAAGCACCATTGTGGTGTACTACATCGACCCATATATACAATCAGTAGAGCAGGAGTAGGGGTGTTATCTCCTTACGAGAGCCCCGAACCTGGGTAGATCAGTGCCTCTTTCTGTCGTGCTTTTTAGCTCGTTCCCCTCTCCCGAATCCTCCAGCATCTAGTTCGGCCCCCATTTAAGCCATCCTATGGCATATGTTGTTTCACCACGACGACACATGAATCAATCAATAATAAATTTTGGGACTAAGCACATTATACTCAGAATGACAACTATGCTCTCTTAGATGGTGCATAAAGGTAGAAGGTGAAGACTCAACATAAAAGTAAAAGATAGACCCTTCACAAATTGAAGCAGGGATTTAGCATGTGCTAGAGCTTTTCATTTGCAAAACAGAGATAAAAAATATTTTGAGAGGTGGTTGTTCTTTGCCAATGACTGGCAATGGGGTTCTTGCTATCTTCCATACTAAACAAGTTGAGAGCGGTTCCAAGTTCTTTAAAAAATTGGCACATAGTGCTCTTGTATAAAGCTTGACACTCCTTCCCACTTTTCTTTTCACAAACCATGGCTAACTGATTCCATCGGGTGCCCACCAACTCTCACATATCATGGAGGAGTGCTTTTTTTCTTTCTTTTTATTAAGGTTACAATGGTCTGACCAACTCCCTTGCAAAATTAGTGACAAGCAGATGAAGCATGCAAGTCAAGGGGTACTTAATTCAATATGGAAGACATCAAACCTGACCACTACGTCCTCATAAGCTAAAAATAGTGTCACAAACTGAGAAGTATTATGAAGGTTTTTAAAAGGTAGCACATGAAAATTTACTTGGAATGGTTTAGAAATACCATGCATAGGAATTTATAGTTGTGTCTTTGAAATAACTTGGTTTTTGGTGGTTGGATGCACGAGAAGTATTCCCTCTCAGTATAAGTGAAGGCTAGCAAAAGACTGAGAGCGACCAACTAAGAGAGCAATAACGGCCATAATCATGCATAACGACAAAACATTATTAACCAAAGCATAAAGTGATATCACAAGTCAAAAACCAAATGATCATAGAGGCTTGAGCAACTGGTTTGTAGTCAAACATGGTGTAAGCATACGCCAAGTCAACCCAAATAAAGCATCAAAGGAGGATACCACAATATTATGCTCCCATATAATAAAAACAACGCATGATTCTTTCAAAGGCACATTAAGCAATCTCAGTCATTTGAGACAAGTCATGCTACATCAATAACCACTAAGCATATAATCAAAATAACATCAAGCATGACATGCAAAAATCTAAGCCACAGTCTAAACAAGCCCCCATTTGTACCACTATAGGCTTGAAACTTTTTTCTCTTTTCCAACACCAATCAACCTTTTTGAAACAACTCTCAAAGATGAAAACCAACAAATACCATAGGTATAAACACACCTAGCTACAAAGTACTAACAAGTACTGAACAAAAATCAAGGTGAAAAATGAAAGCTAAACGCAGTACTAGAAAAAGAGAACACTCGTTTGAATGATAAATTGAAAATGAGAGTGTTCTTGGCAATGAAAACAAAGTGTGTCTTCTCCAAAAGAAAAATGTTGGGGTCCAAACATTTATTGCAGCAAAAAAACAAAAGAAAACTGAAAGCAAAAATAAAGATGCTCCAAGAAAAACACATAGTATACGAAGCAATAAAAATATAGTGTCTTGAAAGATGACCTGATATTTTGTCGATGAAAAAGTGGTGCCTCGGGGCATCCCCAAGATTGAGCTTTTGTCCATACTTCATCTCATCTCATCATTCTCCTTTCCCTACACTTGAAAACATCCTTCATACAAAACTTCACACAATTTTATTAGCAACATTAGTGTAAGCAAGATAGTAGATCTACTTTTTGGTTCAGTTTCAACTCAAACACACCACCCATTAAAACATAAGATACTATAGCAACTTCTCTCAAAAGTTCCATGATCAAAAGAACTAAAAAAGAAAGAGATCAAGAGGCAAATGCAAATAGTGGCAGAAATCTGTCAAAACAGAACATCAGGTAAAGATTGATTTTTTTAGAAAATCTTCTATTGCTCAAATCGAGAAGTGTAAAACTAATGAAAGTTAGAAAATAACCTGGGGCATGTGCACAAGAAATTGCAGATCAAAAAGAAGTTCTGAGAATTTTCATTAATTTTTATAGTGCAGCACAGAAATCTGTTTGAGGACAACAACTTCCCCAAATCTTACCTTCCTCCAATTAGAGGTTCTTCTTGGCACAAAAACAAAATAAAAATGATAAGGAGAGGTCATTACAGTAGTAATAACTTCCAATACTCAACAAAAAGAAAAAGTACTGATGACCCACAAGTATAGGGGGTGTATTGTAGTACTTTTGATAAATAAGAGTGTCGAACCCAATGAGGAGCAAAAGGTGTTGACAAGCAGTTTTGATCAAGGATTCACTATCAATACTAGTAAACGGGTTTTCAGGGGTACTTGGTAATGCAGATAAATAAAGTACAAGTAAATACAAAACAATAATAATAATTGCTGCAAGTGGCCCAATCCTTTCTAGAGCAAAGGACAAGCCAGTTGTGTAACTTATGATTACCAAACGTTCCTGAGGACACACGGGAGTTTCTGTCGAGTGCTTTCGCTTCATGCAGCTAAGTAATCTTTATTGGTTTGATAAGTGTTATGGGGGTGAACCTATGCTAGTGTACTACCCCAACTTGGACTAATACACACTTGTGATTATACCGCTTGCAAGCATCCGCAGGTACAAGAAAGTAATTAAGATAAATCTAACCACAACCTTAAACTCTAAGATCCTACACTTCCTGGTGCAATGGTTTCCTAACGGCAGTTTAGGTTTCTGTTGCTCCGGCAACCCCACAATTAGTAGCCAAATACACAATGCATTCCATTAGGCCCATAAAGGTGAAGTATCATATAGTCGATGTTCACATGACACCACTAGTGAAATAGCACTACAACATATAAATATCAAACCATTAAATATTACTCAACATAGTTTCACTACTAACATCTCGACTTCTCCCATGTCCTCAAGAACTAAACGAACTACTCACAAGACATCATATGGATCATGACTAGAGGTGAAATAATGGTAAATAGCAATCTGAACATAAACGTTAATTCAATGGTTCCACTCAATAACATCAACTATAAGAGTAATCAACACCGGGAAAGTTTGCCCTAAGAATTGGACAAGATTCCCCAAGATGTTATAGCGGGATGGCGTGGTGATGGTGAAGCTCGATGGCGATGATGATCGCGATGATCTCCCCTTTTCAGGAAGGAATTTCCCCGACAGATTTCTGCCTGCCGGAGAGCTTTCTCTCTCGGTGTGTTTTCTGCCCCGCAGAGGCGGTGGAGTCTATCTCTGATTCCCCCTTTGTCTTAGGTTTTCAGGGACGACCATATACGCGAGGGGGTGATGGCAGAAGTGGGCCAGGGTGGCCACACAACTGTGTGGCACTGCCAGGGGCTGGCCTGTGCCACCCGATGGTGTGGGCCCCCGACTGCTCCCCTCGCTCTCTCCTTCTGGCTACTTTCGTCTTATGATAAAATATGAATTTCTGGGTATTTTCCTGAAATTGCTGATCGTCAGAAATATGGTGTCTTGACGCTCCATTTTCCTGCAGAATCCTGACTCCGGCAGCAAGTCCTCCAATAATCATCAAACATGTAAAAACAGAGGAAACAACTTAAGTATCACCTCTAAATATGAAATATATCAATGAATAACAGTAAATTATGATATAAAATAGTGATGCAAAATGGACGTATCAACCCCCCAAGCTTAGACCTCACTTGTACCCAAGTGAACACTGAACTCGGTAAACATGACCACAGGTTTATAGAGTGAAGTGTTGATAAACAAAATATGGTCAAGAAGCATCACACTTACCAAGGCGCAAGTCATAATAGACAGCAACTTCTCTTCATATAACTTGACTTGCAATAAGCAAAGGGAATCACAATAAAGATGCACAAGGTAAATTATGATTGGTGATGGCAAACCTTTGTTTTTTGTCAGAGAACAATGAACAGATTATACTTTTATTTCAATCGGAGCCTTTTATATCAGAGCTTACAATGCAAAAATCACATGCCCAACCATAACAATCTCTTCACAGTCATAGATAGCTTTCAAAGATATATTCTTTCAGATAAAAGCATCGTACTAAACAAAGGAAGACAGTAAACATGATTGAACAAATCAACATATGGATGAATGAAACATAACAACTCAAATGCTTGGTTGAGATAGAGGGGAATAGGTTGACTCAACATAAAAGTAAAAGATAGGCCCTTCGCAGAGGGAAGTAGGGATTAAACATGTGCTAGAGCTTTTCATTTGTAAAACAGAGGTAAAAAATTGTTTTGAGAAGTGGTTGTCTTTGTCAACGACTAGCAACGGAGTTCTTGCCATCTTCCATACTAAACAAGTGAGAGCGATTCTGAGATGTTTGATTAATTGGCATAATTGTGCTCTTTTATAGTTTGGCACTCCTCCCCACTTTTCCTTTCACAAACCATGGCTAGCCGATTCCATCGGGTGCCCACCAACTTTCACAAACCATGGACGAGTGCCTTTTTCTTTTCTTTTTCTTTTTTTGTTATAACGGTCTGACCAGCTCCCTTGCAAAATTAGTGACGAGCAGATGAAGCATGCAAGTCGAGGGGTACTCAATTTAGTATGGAAGATAACAAACTCAACCACTATGTCCTCATGAGCTAAAAACAGTGTCACAAAATGAGAAGTAGTTGAAGGTTTTTGAAAGGTAGCACATGAAAATTTACTTGGAATGGCTTGAAATACCATGCATAAGAATTTATAGTGGACTCTTTGGATGTAACTTTGGTTTTTGGGAATTGGATGCATGAGAAGTATTCCCTCTCAGTACAAGTTTTTGGCTAGCAAAGCTGGGTAGCAAGCATGAGAGTTGCATGAAACAAACAAACATATATGTGATAGAAAAGAATCATGCAAACTTCCTTGAAAGTACAAACGATTTTAGCTGGACAATACTAATGCTTATGAGCCCATCATGAAGGAAAGCTGAAATGATGTATCTACAAGTATTTCCCTCTTTTCTACTCAAGCCTCGAAGTATTGTTGCTACTGACCGTTGCTAAGTTTGCCAAAAACAACGAGATTTACTCATGCTCCCAAAGTGATACAAATGCTAATCAACAATACTAATCATATAAGAAAGATTGCAAACTAAAATAAATTGTGCAGAAGGCAAATGATAAGACTTCTCATTAATATTTCATAACCACAACTCACACCAAGGGATACATAGATAACCAACTAAAGGAGGATACTTCCACACTGCAAACTATTCTATAAGATAACTTGTCTATTCATGATATGACTCTACTTGAAAAGTAAACGGGTAAAAGGTAATGATGTGATACCGCGACACTCCCCCAATCTTGGAACAAACCAAGGGGATGCCAATACCAATGACGAATTACTCCTTCGGTGGTGGTGGTGAGTCTTTAATAAGCTTCTCAACCAGTTCCTTCAACTCATCAATCTTGTAGGTGAGATTACGAATCATCTCCGAATTATGGTCAATACGGCCCATGAACATGTCGGACTGTGAATCCCAGCTCTTGGAATTATTTCTCCACTCTTCTTCACACTTGGAGCTTTCTTTCCCTGCACTGTTAGAATGATCTATATCCCATCTAGAGGGCAATCTTGATCTAGGAACCTTTTGGAATTGATGCTCATGTATTAGAGTATGGAAGGGGTTGTTGCCTGAAGAAGATGTTCGTGGAGCTAGGGTGTGGCGTGGAACACCCCCTCGAGTGCTCATCCACGAGCTCCTCTTGAACTTGTTAGGGTTTGCCACCACTACAATACTTGCGACGATAGAGTGAGTGCATGAACGCTGTTCTTCTTCTATTTATTCTTTCTTGGCTTCACTCTCGACCTCTTCCTTCAGCTTGGGGTCTTGGTGATCATCTTCTGAAGGCGCCTTCTCCTTGTCGTTGTTGGCGGAGGCCATGATGCCTCTAAAACTGAGAACAACTCCTAATAGAAAAAGATCAAAACAAAAACACATCGAGAACATGATATACAGACCTCGGGCAATCTGGGGGGTTATATAGGAGAAAATTAAACATCAAAACGAAGTCACATGAGGAAACCGGGATGGAAACGAGCTCCAAGGCGAACACACCACAGGGTTGCGCGGCCAGCAGGGGGCCCACGCCACCAGGTGGTGTGGGGCCTCCGGAATCCGTTTCCAACTCGTTTTCATCTCGTGAATTTTCATATTTAATAAAAACAACAAAAGTATAAATAGAAAAGTTTAAAGTGAAATTTTTGTGACTAGAACTGTTACCTATTCGAAAACGAACTCTGTAGTTTCCTGCATATGGTCTTTGATGAATTCTTCCGGAGTCACCACTTGAATAACATCGATATCTTCATTATAGGAATCTCCAGAAATATAGTGCATGAGTCTTTACCCATTCACCACTTGCGTAGTATTATCCTTAAGAGAAGCAATCTTTATCGCACCTGAATGATACACCTCTTCGATAATAAAGGGTCCTTCCCATTTCAAGAGTAATTTTCCTGCAAAAAAATTGAGACGAGACCTATACAATAGAACTTTCTCACCAACATGAAATTCTCTCTTAAGAATTCGCCTATCATGCCATTGCTTGACTTTCTCTTTAAAAAGCCTGGAATTCTCATAAGCTTCACTTTTCCACTCATCTAAGGAACTCAAATCAAGCAATCTTTTCTTACCGGCAAGTTTAAAATCCCTATTAAGCTCTTTCACTTCCCAAAAAGCTTTGTGTTCTAATTCTAAGGGCAAGTGACATGCTTTTCCATAGACTATTTTGTAAGGATACATGCCCATGGGGTTCTTATAAGCAGTTCTATAAGCCCATAAAGCATTATTCAACTTGCTAGCCCAGTTTTTCCTAGATTGATTAATAGTCTTCTGCAAGATAGACTTGATTTCTCTATTCGATAGCTCTACTTTCCCACTAGTTTGGGGATGATAAGCAGAAGCAATTCTATGATTAATGTCATATCTAGCAAGAGTCTTCCTAAAACCGCCATGAATAAAATGAGAACCTCCATCAGTCATAAGATATCTAGGCACACCAAACCTAGGAAAAATTATATCCTTAAGCATCTTTAACAAGGTCTCACCATCGGCACTGTTCGTAGGTATAGCTTCTACCCACTTAGTAACATAATCAACGGCAACAAGTATATGAGTATAACCTTCTGAAGGAGGAAAAGGACCCATAAAGTCAAATCCCCAACAATCAAATGGTTCAATAACGAGAGAATAATTCATAGGCATTTCATTGCGTCTAGAAATATTACCAACTTTTTGACATTCATCACACGATAAAATAAACTTTCTAGCATCTTTAAAAAGGGTAGGCTAATAAAAACCTGATTGTAGAACCTTTTGTGCAGTTCTATCTCTAGCATGATGTCCTCCATAAGCAATACCATGACATTTCCTCAATATCTCTTGTTGTTCATATTCTAGAACACATCTTCACATAATACCATCCACTCCTTCTTTATATAAGTGTGGGTCATCCCAAAAATAATGCATCAAGTCATAAAAGAATTTCCTTCTTTACTGGGCTGTAAAGGTTGGAGGCAAATACTTGGAAACAATAAAGTTAGTATAATCAGCATACCAAGGACCCTCTCGCGAGTTTACCTTTATTGCAGCCAACTGTTCATTTGGAAAACTATCATTAACAGGAATACAATCAAAAGAAATGTTTTCCAATCTAGACAAATTATCAGCAATAGGATTTTCAGCACCTTTCCTATCTATAATATGCAGATCAAATTCTTGTAAAAGCAACACCCATCTAATAAGCCTAGGCTTAGCATCCTTCTTTGCCATAAGATACCTAATAGCAGCATGATCAGTATGAATAGTAACTTTCGAATCAACAATATATGGTCTAAACTTATCGCATACAAAAACAACAGTAAGAAACTCTTTCTCACTAGTAGCATAATTCTTTTGAGCAGCATCAAGAGTCTTACTAGCATAATGAATAACATTCAACTTTTTATCTACGCGCTGTCCTAGAACAGCACCTACGGCAAAATCACTAGCATCACACATAATTTCAAAGGGTAAATTCCAATCAGGTGGTTGGACAATAGGAGCAGTAGTTAAAGCCTTCTTAAGAGTTTCGAAAGCTTCTTTACAATCATCATCAAAAACAAATGGTACATCTTTTTGAAGATGTGGCGACCCAACCCGTTAAACCGGATTGAATCCTGTGCATATAAGTGCTAGTCCCTGGATCATTACCTAGCACACACAGTAGATGTATAAAAGAGTACCAATACATCAAATTTATTACATTGTATGATCCAAGAGTATAATTATTACAAAAGGCGTGGCATCGATGGCTAGCTAACAAATAAAAGTTCAACAAAGAAAATAAATAAAGCTCCATTACTCCACAGGCACCGCTGGCTGGAGACTCGCGACCTAAACGATATAAATCAATCATCCTCAGAAAAATAACCTGCAACATAAAAGGTTACAGCCACGAGGGTCAATACACTTCGAATGGTATTGGCAAGATGTCACTATGGTGGATTTCAATGGCGACCTATCATACATGCACATTTGGCTGGTGGAGTTCAGGCTCTTTGCATAAAGCGATATATTTTCTCCTACTTTTCAAAACATAGTTTTATTTCTTCAAAAACAACTAAGGACACATTGATTCACTCAAGTGCTCCTATTAAATTCTAAGGACACATTGATTCACTCAAGTGCTCCTAACCCATTGTTCACCCATCAAGTTTTATTAAAGAAATTAGAGTGATGAGATCCTTCAACTGCTTCATGAGAAGTTGCTCAAATTGTCCGTAACCGGGGACACGGCTAAGTACTTAGTTTTGACACTCTGCAGAGGTTAGTACACTTTCACCACATGGCTCGATCGAAGACCAAGCCGAGACCTTTGGGAAACAAAACAATGAGCCTAGCCCCGGACCCATACCACCTATCTTAGCTACCACTACTAGGAAAAACCTCATCCGTGGCGTACAGAATTTGCCTAGCCGTGGCGTACAGCTGTACGCCACGGGTAAGACGCCACTGGTACAGGGCTACCCGTGGCGTACAGCCTGTACGCCACGGCTAACTCACCCACCAGTGGCGTACAGCTCTGTACGCCACGGGTGTGTTTCGTATCCGTGGCGTACAAGGGTGTACGCCTCGGGTGTCTATCGCAGCAGTGGCGTATGGAGCTGTACGCCACTGATCCTCTTTTTCTGTACGCCACGGCTGGGTTTTTTCGATTTTTTTTATAGTGATTTACTGGTATATAGCAGATGAGATATAACAGTATATTTTTTACAGACATATAGCAGTACATATACAAAATAATATAGAAAGTCATTTCCATCATATTAGAAGTATCGACCGAAGTCACATTAGTACAACTTGCCAAGTATCAACCGAAGTCATTTCCATCATAAATACTACAAGTCTTCATGCATGCATCGAGCTAACTAGTTAGGCATGCATACATATCACCGCCGGCGGTGCCGGTAGTCATCTAAACTACCATCACATACACAATGAGCAAGAACATAAGCAAGACGGAGGTAACAATGAACCATGTCTTCATCCTACTCCGTCTCTCTCTCACTCGCCGATAGTTATTGTACCTAACTTCCGCCTCCTCTCTAGTGTTGAACCCTTTGTAGTTGTTGCTCTTGAACTTGTTGACTTGCTTGAAACAATCCTCCCACTTGTCGTAGACCCCTGGAACCCTACCCTCAAACACGGCGTACCACCTTGTCGTCATCTTTAAACCAAAAACATCACAAAAGATTTAATAGATGATAATATGCGAGACATAACATTAATTAGTCACCGAAAACAAGAAAGGCTAAAGCATAAATGCAAGAATGTACAGAAGCATATACAAAAGGTATATATCGAGAACAAGCTAGCTAGAGTTTGGTACACATGTTCATGAAAAGTAATAACATTATGCGACAACATTTTTCATCCATCACGATTACAACAAGTCACAAATATATCTATTGCTTCATTTTTTGCTCTTCGGTTTCGGCGGGAAGGGGCGGATGCCCTGTAGCGTGTTGAAGGGCCTGCCGTCGCCCTGCATCTCTAAGCGTGCTTCTATCTCCGTGTTGGTTGGTGGGATAGGGCCGTAGTAGAACACCCCATCTCTACTGCAGACATCTCTGTGGATTATCTGCGCGATCTTCTGCTGGATGCGGTAGATCTCAAGGCGGACATCTACATCAGGCGCGTTCGCAAAGTCTTTGCGCCAGTCCTGAAGACTACTCGGCAACAGAAGCTAATGTTGATCCCGTACAAACTCCCGCATATGATGGATGGCATAGTAGCCATCCCTTGAACTATTTGCCGGCTGCTTGAGGCATGGGAAGGTCGTGTTGTGCTTGAAGATCAGCTGGCCTCGCCTGACTACTTCTTTCTTGATGGGGCCAGCTATCTCGACGAAGCCGTTGATGGCATCATCTAGAACTGCCTTGATGAATGTGTAGTCCTTCTTCTTGTCAGCACTCCCCGAGTCAAGATACATGGCATATGAGTCTTGCGGGTATAGTACGATGAGGACGCAGTATGTGCTTCTGCGGAAAACAATTCCAGGTGTGTTATGCATGCAAAAGGATTGACGGAAATCTAAGAAAGCACGTTCTGACGGCAAGCGAATGACTTACTCGAAAAAGTATGGCACAAGAAATATCTTCTTCTCCTTATTCGCCACCATGAAGTCCGTAATGTAGTTCGTCACTATTTGACGGGTGCCTTCGGTCTGCAAGTATATGTCTTTCATGTAGTAGGGGTCGAGTATCGCGAGCTTCGGAGTGTTCTCTTGCATGAGCTGGTGCGACATACTCAGCGCAACTAGGCGGACCAAGGTTGGGTCAAGGCGGCGGCGGTGGAACATCTCAAAGATATCATCAAATCTCAAGAAGAACACATCACCGGGGGATCTGTCGACGAAGCCCAATCTCTTTGGCACTCTGACATAGAAAACCGGGTATGTGGGAGATGTCATTGAGAGAAGATGCGTCTCCCATGTGAGTACGCCATCATGTAGGCTCCTCATATCCCCAGTTAAGGTCTTGAGAGCTTCCGGCGGTAGGATCGGTTCGCCCGCCACGTGATACTCCCTCCATCCCTTGATCGGTATGTTGTCCTGACTCCGGATCTCCTTCATGGGCTTGCCGGCTGCGAGAGGCACAGGCTGGCTGCTGGACACACCTTTATCCTTCTTCTTAGCTCTTTTCCGCGGCTTCCCAGGGCGAGAGACAACTTCTGCGCAAGCCTTATCGATCAGCCCATGGAGTGTATTCGGGGTGATAATTTTTTCCACCGCAGTTTGAGTATCGGGGGCGACATCCTCTGGCGTTTCTTGAGATAGGAACAGACGACGCTTAGAGACATTACTTTTCTCCGGGAGCTGTTGATCAGGGAAGCAGCCGTGGGGAATATCCACTTCAAATGGTCCATCGAAGTCAGCGATGAAGGCATCGATCGGATCCATATTGTTCTGTGCCTCGGGCTCTATAGGATCATCCGCTGCAGGATCATCCGCTATAGGAGATGGCGCCACTGGCGGCATAGTGCCCTTTCCCTGGCTTGGCGCCGATCCGACCGGCTCTGCCAACTTCTGTGAGGTCTTCTGTGAGGTGCTGGTGCTGCCTATGATAGGGTTGCTTGGCGGCGCCGATCTGACCGGCGGTTCTGAGTTGCTGGCGGCGGTCCCTGGGTTGTCTAGCCGAATCATTTATTTCGGCCATAGCATCATATAACCCAAGCTTCCTCCTAGGTCCACCTCGCTCTCGGCTCCGGGTGGTTGCATAGGAGGGTCTACTTCTTCATAACCCGGCAACACCCGAACAATGGAAATCCTGTAGGCATTGGGGGGCATTGGCTGGCCGTGGAAGTTGAGCTCGAGTGGTTGAATGATATTTGCTTTCGCGACCTCACGTAATTCCTCGTTAATAATCAAGAGGAGGGTGCATCCCACTTCGTTCTCCTGCGGAGACATGTGTAGGGCGTCAGAAAACGGATGCAAGCTAATGAAAAAGTTACTTGCTGAGGATTGCGACGCTTATATACCGTTATGGCGTCGAGTTCGGCTAAAGTCGAAGGGCCACGAACGGGCGTGGAAGCGACGGAGGGGCTGCTACGAGGCGCGATGCAGGACGGCGACTCATCATCCCTAGTACCAGCACTAGGGTTGGAGGCCGCCTGCGGAGACTCCACGACTCATGCGTTCTTCTGGACCTGGTCCGAGATGTTGAGCGAGCTGCTCCCGGTAAAGCTGGCCAGCGGGCTAGGCCCGATTTTGCCTCCGTCAACCCATTCCGTGTAGGCGGTAAGCAGGTGGGGCAGGAGTGCCGCGACAATCTTTGTCACCGCATCATTGATCATCTCGGGCATCTTAGCCAACTGAGACTTGACATCTGTATCCTCCTGCTGCTTCCTCTTCGCTCGGTCCTCCTTGCTCTCGGGAAAATACAGACTAGGTCTGCGACCTAGTCCTTCGCCAACAATACGGCCACGATGCGGCGGTTGCAACACCGGCCTTTCCATCACCTTGTTCACGGCCCTGTGAAAAGGGTTATCCCACGGGGCCTTCGACGACGACCCCTGGGATGACGTGCATTGAGCAGCAAGTGTTTCTTCTTTCTGTAGACGGGAAAGAAGAACCATATATTAGGAAAATTACTACCGGAATTTGTCGGAAGTGAGGATAAGATAAGCTGGTAAACTCCTTACCAGATATTCTTCCTCAAGTTTCTTCACCTTATCGGTCGTGACAAGCAACCCGGATTTCGGGTCTATACGGTATCTTGACCTGATAAATTTCTTGGCGTTCTCATCGGTGAACTTGTTCCACGGGTTCGGCTTGCCCTCACGTTCTAGGGCCTCGTCCTCTTTCTTCCAAACTGGCTCCTTTCCGGCGTACCCCCGGCTTCCGAGGTTGTGGTTACCCAAGTTTTTCTCCCGCATGTCCTTCCCCCACTTCTTAAGCCGCGCGACTGTAGGTTTCTTTTCGTTGGCTAGGAAAGTTTTGAATTGGTCTTCCGATATCTGCGGATAGTGTTTGTGGACCTCTTCAAAACCACCACTTTTAGTAATCATCGCCCTCAACCTAGTTTTCTAGGCGCTCAGGGCTTTGCTCATCTTTCCAAGGGCTACTGTGTTCACCAGGTTACCCGTGAGCTCCTGGCCATGGTAGGGCGACGGGAACTGGTATCGAGCGTGCAGCTTGGAAATCAGGAGGACGGCAATGGATTTATTGAGCTTCTGCCTTATGTTCTACTCGTTGATGGTGACGGTGTCTCGGAGGATACATGCGACAGTGTTGCCGTACCCCCTCGCGGCTTCCTCGGGCAGTTTAGGCAAACCGCTCTGCGGATCCACTTCAAGTATTACTTCTTGCACGGGTTTTAGCTGGTTTGGGCGCCTATCCTTCTTTTGCTGGCTATCATCCGTGGACGCTCGGCCGGTATCCATGCTAGGCTCTTCCGCATTGCCCTCCTAGATATCCACCATTTCCTCCTCGTCGTCCTCATCGGACATCTCATCAGCGGCATCAAAGTCCTCATCGGACATCTCTTGGTTGCGCTCGCCGATAACAAGGGGCCTAGACACCGGCTGGTCCCCCTGAGACGCATCTAGGGCTGCATTGTACTGCGCCGCTAAATCGGCTTCATTTTCTTCTTCACTGCCTTGCCTCCTTTCAAAAGTCCCGGCTTCGTCGTTTGTCATGTCTGGACTAATCAAGTGCAACTTACTAGTTAGTAAAAAAATCGGCGGAAAAATTTGGCATGACCTTTGCTAAAAAACTACCTATGGAGTGCACAAATTTTGCCGAAACGGAAGTAAATCAACATTTCAGGCAAAATTGGCAACTCAAGTTTTCAGAACCCTGTAATACAAATAGCAACAGCAAGCATATGTAGCAGTAGCAAGCATACATATAGCAGCAACAGCAAGGCAGCAGCAACAGCAAGGCAGTAGCACCAAAGCAGCATGCACCAGCAAGGCAAAGCAGCACCAGCAAGGCAAGGCGCAGCACCAGCAAGGCAGCAGCAAGCAACACCAGCAAGCTAGGCAGCAACAGCAACACCAAGGCAGCAGCAACACCAGCAAGCTTAAAGACATAGCAGCATCAACACCACAGCAAGGCAGCAGCAACACCAGCAAGCTTAAAGGCACAGCAGCAGCAACACCAGTAAGGCAGCAGTAGCAGCACAAGGAAGGTAACATCATGTGTCATTGGCAGCACATAAATCTGAATATATAGCAAAGTTCCAATAATATTTGTGTGTGCTAGTTCAGTTACAGAATTACAGAGAACATATAAAGAATTCTGTGAATTTGCATGTATCACTCGAAGGGCTAATTAGTAGTGTAATATTTGTTAAGATACCATTTCTTACAAGTCACAGAACACTACATGCATTAGGTAACCAGAGCATAGTGTAAGACCATTATAGAAAGCCATGCTTCTATAGAAAGCAAAAGCTTGTTATCATCGATATCTCTAGTGTGTCTCGAATAGAGCCTTGTTATCGCAGGATGATTAGATCAAGTAAGTCCTCCTGATTAATTATATGAATTACACACCTTAATGTGCATTCAGTTATCCTCTTAAGCATTCAAATTTCATGATGAACTCTTCACTAAGGACATTATGTAGGATTTTAATTTCACTCTGTTTGTATGGGAAACCCGAACTTATTCTAGTAAAATTATGTAGGATATTCTATCAGTATTATCTACACACGATCTTTTTCTTCCTTTAGAAGTTTTTAGAGGAAATTCCTTTATGTTCCTGAGCTGGCGATCTGGAAAGGCTTACTTATCCACTTAACCCTATACTTATGACACAGTATATGATTTGATTAATTTGTACAAATTGTACTCTTCATTCAAAAACCTGCCAGCCTCTGCACGCTCTACTGATGTACAAAGCACTTCAAAGACAAAATGCAGGCAGATAGCAAACAGACAACCAAAATGATAAAACCAGGGGAAAATAGTAAATGGAAGGGTGATCATATCAGTACGGACAAGTCAGACCTTGGACTCTAGCTGTTTCTATTGTGTTTAAATGGAAATGTGTCATATCAGTAAGGACAAGTCAGACTGTACTCTAGTTGAGTGACTGTTTCTGTTGTGTGATAAACTGAATTGCAAGCTTAATGAGATTAGGCTGCAGCTGCAAGCCACACAAAATGAGTAGATGCTGTTACACAACAGAAATGGCACCATGTAAAACCAGATGGACATTGACCATCAACATCATGATGGCTGCCTGGTTGGTGTACTCTACCATTTGCAATGACAATATATTCTCATGTACTGCTAGAAGAAGTCTGTGTTCACTAAAACTTCATTGTACTGCATACTTTAAGACACATGGATCCAAATGAGCTACCAGGCAGATGAGGCTTATCACAAGTACAACTGCACAGAATCTGGCATAGTAACTGGAGACGGTCTGAACCGAAGTAACGAAATGTGGAAACTAAATTGCGCGAGGCACAGTTCAATTTGCTCACCTGCTTTCCCTTGTAGCTTTCCCGGGAGGGGGGCAACTTGCTGCTGCTCCGGTACGAAGGGGTGCCTTGACGCTGGTGGAACTCCTCCTCCCCCGAGTTTTGCGGCTCGTGTAAACCGTGGAGATGGGTGATTTCGCCAAGCCCAACTCCTCAACAGCTACAGAGGCGGGGGGGAGCCTTGGAGCGGGGTGGACCGCCGCGGTGGAGGAGACGCGGAGATTAGGAGCGCTGGGCGGGACGGGCCGATTGGGCGACGCCGCCGGCGAGGCAGCCTAGATGACGGCTCGGGTGCTCGACGGCGGGTACGGCGGGGGGTGTGGGGGGACACGGCGGCGGGGGATGTGGGGGACAACGCGCAATCGATTAACGCGCCGCCGAATTGATTTGGGGAAAGAACGCGCGGGGGTACAGGCCCACTTGACAGATCGGAGGCGTAAGTTGCGCCCTCAGATGCGTTCTTACCCGAGGCGTACAGAAATGTTGTACGCCTCGGATATGTCTGCACCCGGGGCGTACACTAGTTCTGTACGCCACCGATGCTGACAGGTGGGTCCCACCATCATTAGCTTATTTCTTTTCTTTTCCTGCCCTTTCTTAGCGTCTTTCGGTTTTCTTTTCCTTTCGTAAGCTGCTTTCTTTTATTGTCCGTCTTAGCGTCTTTCGTTCATTTCACATGCGATTCGCGTGATTTTCATGTGGGCGGTCATCATTTCATGTGGGTTCTCAAAAAACGGACGGCGGCATTTTATGTGGCATAGTTTGTCGGAACGAGGCCATATCGGACACGCGTGTGGCTGTCGGGATGGCGAGTATCGCCACGGAGGCCGATTATCGTTTCGACTAACGAAAAGTGCTTTTTCCATTTTCGGAGTGCCGAAATAGGGTTTTTTTGTGAAGCGGCTACGGAAACGTGAAATCAAAAGCTGGGAAAAACACCACACATAAATATTAGACCACATGGGATACGCATATGAGCTCTCGTTTCATTGCGGCAGCCTTTGGGGGTTATTTTTGGATTTTGCGCAAGTTTCTGCCGATTTCGCTGGAACCGGAGTGGATTTGCACTTTAGCGCTAAAAAGTAAACCTCCTGATTTTTTGCAAAAATCATTTTTGGATTCGCAATATGTCATTTCTTCACTAAGTAGGTGGCGGAAAAACGAGACTCCGCACTGCCTGGGCGCGAGCGGTAGTTTTCGTGCGTCATCATTTTATGTGGGTCCCAAATCGGATGTAACTAATTCAAAAAAAATCAAAAAAATACGAGACCTTCGCACGGCATCATTTTATGTGACCTAGATGTGGAAAAAAAATCAAACCTTGAAAAAAAATGTTTAACAGAAAATCCCTTCACAAAAATGACCTATCACGTTCGAGGTTGCACGACTTTTAGGTTAAATGAGCTAGATTCGGCTCTGAGCATGGCATAGTTTGTCGGAACGAGGCCATATCGGACACGCGTGTGGCTGTCGGGATGGCGAGTATCGCCACGGAGGCCGATTTTCGTTTCGACTGACGAAAAGTGCTTTTTCCATTTTCGGAGTGCCGAAATAGGGTTTTTTTGTGAAGCGGCTACGGAAACGTGAAATCAAAAGCTGGGAAAAACACCACACATAAATATTAGACCACATGGGATACGCATATGAGCTCTCGTTTCATTGCGGCAGCCTTTGGGGGTTATTTTTGGATTTTGCGCAAGTTTCTGCCGATTTCGCTAGAACCGGAGTGGATTTGCACTTTAGCGCTAAAAAGTAAACCTCCTGATTTTTTGCAAAAATCATTTTTGGATTCGCAATATGTCATTTCTTCACTAAGTAGGTGGCGGAAAAACGAGACTCCGCACTGCCTGGGCGCGAGCGGTAGTTTTCGTGCGTCATCATTTTATGTGGGTCCCAAATCGGATGTAACTAATTCAAAAAAAATCAAAAAAATACGAGACCTTCGCACGGTGTCATTTTATGTGACCTAGATGTGGAAAAAAATTCAAACCTTGAAAAAAAATCTTTAACAGAAAATCCCTTCACAAAAATGACCTATCACGTTCGAGGTTGCACGACTTTTAGGTTAAATGAGCTAGATTCGGCTCTGAGCATGGCATAGTTTGTCGGAACGAGGCCATATCGGACACGCGTGTGGCTGTCGGGATGGCGAGTATCGCCACGGAGGCCGATTTTCGTTTCGACTGACGAAAAGTGCTTTTTCCATTTTCGGAGTGCCGAAATAGGGTTTTTTTGTGAAGCGGCTACGGAAACGTGAAATCAAAAGCTGGGAAAAACACCACACATAAATATTAGACCACATGGGATACGCATATGAGCTCTCGTTTCATTGCGACAGCCTTTGGGGGTTATTTTTGGATTTTGCGCAAGTTTCTGCCGATTTCGCTGGAACCGGAGTGGATTTGCACTTTAGCGCTAAAAAGTAAACCTCCTGATTTTTTGCAAAAATCATTTTTGGATTCGCAATATGTCATTTCTTCACTAAGTAGGTGGCGGAAAAACGAGACTCCGCACTGCCTGGGCGCGAGCGGTAGTTTTCGTGCGTCATCATTTTATGTGGGTCCCAAATCGGATGTAACTAATTCAAAAAAAATCAAAAAAATACGAGACCTTCGCACGGCGTCATTTTATGTGACCTAGATGTGGAAAAAAAATTCAAACCTTGAAAAAAAATCTTTAACAGAAAATCCCTTCACAAAAATGACCTATCACGTTCGAGGTTGCACGACTTTTAGGTTAAATGAGCTAGATTCGGCTCTGAGCATGGCATAGTTTGTCGGAACGAGGCCATATCGGACACGCGTGTGGCTGTCGGGATGGCGAGTATCGCCACGGAGGCCGATTTTCGTTTCGACTGACGAAAAGTGCTTTTTCCATTTTCGGAGTGCCGAAATAGGGTTTTTTTGTGAAGCGGCTACGGAAACGTGAAATCAAAAGCTGGGAAAAACACCACACATAAATATTAGACCACATGGGATACGCATATGAGCTCTCGTTTCATTGCGACAGCCTTTGGGGGTTATTTTTGGATTTTGCGCAAGTTTCTGCCGATTTCGCTGGAACCGGAGTGGATTTGCACTTTAGCGCTAAAAAGTAAACCTCCTGATTTTTTGCAAAAATCATTTTTGGATTCGCAATATGTCATTTCTTCACTAAGTAGGTGGCGGAAAAACGAGACTCCGCACTGCCTGGGCGCGAGCGGTAGTTTTCGTGCGTCATCATTTTATGTGGGTCCCAAATCGGATGTAACTAATTCAAAAAAAATCAAAAAAATACGAGACCTTCGCACGGCGTCATTTTATGTGACCTAGATGTGGAAAAAAAATTCAAACCTTGAAAAAAAATCTTTAACAGAAAATCCCTTCACAAAAATGACCTATCACGTTCGAGGTTGCACGACTTTTAGGTTAAATGAGCTAGATTCGGCTCTGAGCATGGCATAGTTTGTCGGAACGAGGCCATATCGGACACGCGTGTGGCTGTCGGGATGGCGAGTATCGCCACGGAGGCCGATTTTCGTTTCGACTGACGAAAAGTGCTTTTTCCATTTTCGGAGTGCCGAAATAGGGTTTTTTTGTGAAGCGGCTACGGAAACGTGAAATCAAAAGCTGGGAAAAACACCACACATAAATATTAGACCACATGGGATACGCATATGAGCTCTCGTTTCATTGCGACAGCCTTTGGGGGTTATTTTTGGATTTTGCGCAAGTTTCTGCCGATTTCGCTGGAACCGGAGTGGATTTGCACTTTAGCGCTAAAAAGTAAACCTCCTGATTTTTTGCAAAAATCATTTTTGGATTCGCAATATGTCATTTCTTCACTAAGTAGGTGGCGGAAAAACGAGACTCCGCACTGCCTGGGCGCGAGCGGTAGTTTTCGTGCGTCATCATTTTATGTGGGTCCCAAATCGGATGTAACTAATTCAAAAAAAATCAAAAAAATACGAGACCTTCGCACGGCGTCATTTTATGTGACCTAGATGTGGAAAAAAAATTCAAACCTTGAAAAAAAATCTTTAACAGAAAATCCCTTCACAAAAATGACCTATCACGTTCGAGGTTGCACGACTTTTAGGTTAAATGAGCTAGATTCGGCTCTGAGCATGGCATAGTTTGTCGGAACGAGGCCATATCGGACACGCGTGTGGCTGTCGGGATGGCGAGTATCGCCACGGAGGCCGATTTTCGTTTCGACTGACGAAAAGTGCTTTTTCCATTTTCGGAGTGCCGAAATAGGGTTTTTTTGTGAAGCGGCTACGGAAACGTGAAATCAAAAGCTGGGAAAAACACCACACATAAATATTAGACCACATGGGATACGCATATGAGCTCTCGTTTCATTGCGATAGCCTTTGGGGGTTATTTTTGGATTTTGCGCAAGTTTCTGCCGATTTCGCTGGAACCGGAGTGGATTTGCACTTTAGCGCTAAAAAGTAAACCTCCTGATTTTTTGCAAAAATCATTTTTGGATTCGCAATATGTCATTTCTTCACTAAGTAGGTGGCGGAAAAACGAGACTCCGCACTGCCTGGGCGCGAGCGGTAGTTTTCGTGCGTCATCATTTTATGTGGGTCCCAAATCGGATGTAACTAATTCAAAAAAAATCAAAAAAATACGAGACCTTCGCACGGCGTCATTTTATGTGACCTAGATGTCGAAAAAAAATTCAAACCTTGAAAAAAAATCTTTAACAGAAAATCCCTTCACAAAAATGACCTATCACGTTCGAGGTTGCACGACTTTTAGGTTAAATGAGCTAGATTCGGCTCTGAGCATGGCATAGTTTGTCGGAACGAGGCCATATCGGACACGCGTGTGGCTGTCGGGATGGCGAGTATCGCCACGGAGGCCGATTTTCGTTTCGACTGACGAAAAGTGCTTTTTCCATTTTCGGAGTGCCGAAATAGGGTTTTTTTGTGAAGCGGCTACGGAAACGTGAAATCAAAAGCTGGGAAAAACACCACACATAAATATTAGACCACATGGGATACGCATATGAGCTCTCGTTTCATTGCGACAGCCTTTGGGGGTTATTTTTGGATTTTGCGCAAGTTTCTGCCGATTTCGCTGGAACCGGAGTGGATTTGCACTTTAGCGCTAAAAAGTAAACCTCCTGATTTTTTGCAAAAATCATTTTTGGATTCGCAATATGTCATTTCTTCACTAAGTAGGTGGCGGAAAAACGAGACTCCGCACTGCCTGGGCGCGAGCGGTAGTTTTCGTGCGTCATCATTTTATGTGGGTCCCAAATCGGATGTAACTAATTCAAAAAAAATCAAAAAAATACGAGACCTTCGCACGGCGTCATTTTATGTGACCTAGATGTCGAAAAAAAATTCAAACCTTGAAAAAAAATCTTTAACAGAAAATCCCTTCACAAAAATGACCTATCACGTTCGAGGTTGCACGACTTTTAGGTTAAATGAGCTAGATTCGGCTCTGAGCATGGCATAGTTTGTCGGAACGAGGCCATATCGGACACGCGTGTGGCTGTCGGGATGGCGAGTATCGCCACGGAGGCCGATTTTCGTTTCGACTGACGAAAAGTGCTTTTTCCATTTTCGGAGTGCCGAAATAGGGTTTTTTTGTGAAGCGGCTACGGAAACGTGAAATCAAAAGCTGGGAAAAACACCACACATAAATATTAGACCACATGGGATACGCATATGAGCTCTCGTTTCATTTCGACAGCCTTTGGGGGTTATTTTTGGATTTTGCGCAAGTTTCTGCCGATTTCGCTGGAACCGGAGTGGATTTGCACTTTAGCGCTAAAAAGTAAACCTCCTGATTTTTTGCAAAAATCATTTTTGGATTCGCAATATGTCATTTCTTCACTAAGTAGGTGGCGGAAAAATGAGACTCCGCACTGCCTGGGCGCGAGCGGTAGTTTTCGTGCGTCATCATTTCATGTGGGTCCCAAATCGGATGTAACTAATTCAAAAAAAATCAAAAAAATACGAGACCTTCGCGCGGCGTCATTTTATGTGACCTAGATGTGGAAAAAAAATTCAAACCTTGAAAAAAAATCTTTAACAGAAAATCCCTTCACAAAAATAACTTATCAGAGTTTGATGACAATAATAATTAATAAGTGTGATACATCAATACTATATCTCGGAGTTTGATGACAATAATAATAAGTGTGTGATACATCAGTACATCGATCAATACAACCAACATCATCATCATACAACATAAAAGAACCAGACAACATCATATAAGGCGTACATCTCAGCGTTTGACAATCTTCTTGCCTTTTTTATTCGCCGCTGAATAATTTAGCCCCACATCATGACTTCTTCTTTTGAACGGCAGACCTTGCTTGGGTAGTGTCGTCCTGCTTCTTCTAGTGGTGCGTGGTGTGTTGTCTTCATCATCATCCTCCATCGGGTCACCGTACTGATCGAAGTCTTCCTCGTTGGCGACGCCATCCATTCCAATTATGTTCCTCTTGCCTCTCCTCACGACAACACGACTAGGCTTTGCTGGGTCGGTTATGAAGAAGCATTGGGTCACATGCTTTGCCAATACCCATGGCTCATTTTGTGCGGTAACGTTTGCACCGGCGGTCACTGTTTTTGCTTCTGGTATAACCATGGTGGTAAACCCACGTTCTTCTTTTACGACACCCTTAGCCCATCTGACACGAAACATCGGGACCTTCTCTCCTGAGTAGTTAAGCTCCCATATCTCCTCTATCCTTCCGTAGTATCTTAGCTTTACGTCACCGGTGTAGGACTCCATCGTTACCCCTGAGTTCTGGTAATCACTATTTTTTAAGCTTAGACGGTTTTGGAAGACCCGGGAAATTTCTTAAGCTGTAACCACGTGGTATCATCCATGCACTTCACGCATGCATTGTGTCCGTGACACACCTGGCATGCGATATACCCATAGCCGAGATAGTCCTGCACAGTCGTGAGCAGCACGGCTCTCATAGGGAAATAGTCTCCCGCGGCGGCGTCCCATGTATTGACCCCTGCAGTATTCCATAACGTGTCTAGCTCATCTTTTAGTAGCTGGAGATACAGATTCAGGTCATTCCCTGGCTGTTTAGGCCCTTGAATTAGGATGCTCATGTGTATGTACTTCCTCTTCATGCACAACCATGGTGGGAGGTTGTATATCCATACAAACACGGGCCATGTGCTATGCGTGCTGCTCTGGCTCCCAAACGGGTTGAGTCCGTCCGTGCTCGCACCCAACCTAATGTTCCTTGGCTCGGCCCCGAAACTACGATATTCAGCATCTAATGCTTTCCACTGGGTTGCATCCGAAGGGTGTGTCAACACCACATCTTCATCTAGCTTCTTCTTTCGATCATTCATAACTGCCACCTTTCTTTCAGCGTGCCAGCGCATCAACCTCGCTTCCTTGGGGTCCGCAAAGTACCGCTGCAAGCGAGGAATGAGCGGAAAGTACCACACGACTTTTCGAGGAGCTTTTTCGCCTTTCTTCTTGTATCGTGCAGCATTGCACACTGGGCATGTGGTCTTGTTCAAGTCCTCTTCTTTCCGATAAATGTAGCAATCGTTGATGCAAGCGTGATATTTCTCGTGCGGTAAATCCAGAGGACACACGACTTTCTTGGCTTCGTCTAGACTACTAGGACACGTGTTCCCATCCGGAAGGCGATCGTGCCAGTATTTAAGGCTCGTGTTGACACTTGCGTCGGTCCATTTGTATTTTGCCTTCATCTGAAGGACATCAAGCGCAACTTTTAAGCGGGTATCCTCCATGGTACAACCTGCGTACAATGGTGTAGTAGAGTCTATCTCTAGTTGCACCAGCTTAGCTTTCTCTCTAGCAGCACCTCTAGCGTCACCTGTCTTCCTAGCAAGCAGTTCTTGAAGATGAGGGTCATGCATGGCTGAAGTCAGCGGCGTCCGCGTGTCCTCGTCATCTACATGTTCTTCTTGATCATGATCTTCATTGGCATCATCATGTTCTTCATCAATATCGTCTTCTTGTCCCTCGTTGTTGTTGTTGTTATTGTTGTTGTTGTTGTTGTTGTTGTTGTTGCTGTCTTCATGAACCTCATCCTCATTCCCATCTTCATCCATCCATTGAGTGTGGCCATCCATAAAACCACTCATCAGCAGGTGCTCCAGCACTTTGCCCGAAAAGGGGTTGAACAAGGTCCTTAGTTTGCATTTCCGGCAAGGACACCGTATCTCTTTAAGGTTGTTTTGGATCATGTCGTCCGTCGCATGGCTCAAATATCTAATCACGGTGCTTTCCTTCATCATGACCATTTTCACCTGCACGGCATATATGCAAAAGAATAAGAAGCATATGGTGGGTTGTCATTCAAAATTTCGGCATGACCTTCCTACAAATAAGACCGATGCCGAGAGCCAATTTTTTGTCGAAATGGAAATGAATCAACATTTCGCCAAAAAATTGGCAACTCATTTTCAAGTCATCAACTTCCAATCAAAAACTCAATGCAAATTCACATATATATAGAATCAATTACATCGTCGCATGCATGCAACGCACACATAATTTTTCCCACAAATTTCCATATTACAATATCTACTTTATGCATCCTCCAAGCAAATTATAGTCACCTATTAGATAGGTAACCGGATATATGCCGATGTCAACCGGGCGTGGCTTGCCGATGAGCGGAGACTTCTAATTAGTACACCTAGATCTAGATCTAGATCTAGATGAGCTCTATGGAGAGATCCACATATACAAATACATATGGAGACAAGGAGGGAGTGATTTTGTAGATATAATGATAAAATATTGGTCTAATTGGTTAAAAAGAGTGATATATATGTGAGAAATAGGGCGGAGAGGAAGGAGAGTTCGAGCTAGGAAGGGGGAATGAATGTTGTGGCTGTTTTGGTAGGTGGGAGAGGCTGGCTGTGTTAAAAGGGTTAGTGCCAGGTTATCAGTGGCGTACAGAAACATGCACGCCTTTGCTACATCACGCATCCGTGGCGTACAGCACTAGCGTACGCCACGGATAGGTTTGGTGGGACCGGGTTGCGACAGGGCCGACAGCAACCTGAGGCGTACAAGGAGTTGTACGCCACTGATATGGCATGTATCCGAGGCGTACAAGGTGTCTGTACGCCACGAATAGTTTTGATGGGCCCAGCTTGTGCCAGGACCACTACCATCAGAGGCGTACAGCTATCCTGTACGCCACGGATAGAGCCATATCCGTGGCGTATAGCATAGCTGTACGCCTCTGATGTGGTGCCCCGACAGCCCGATCCCACCCTCCAAATTTTCTATGGCGTGCACCATTTGTGTACGCCACGGCTATGGCCACAGCCGTGGCGTACACTTTTTCTGTACGCCTCCGCTAGGTAGCCGTGGCTTACGGATTTTTGTGTACGCCTCTGATAACCATTCCTCCTATGACCTATTTCCTAGTAGTGTACATCAGCTGGTCACAGTAGGTCATGGTTTCATAACTTAATCAATCAAGCCAGAGCCCATTGACATGTGGTTGTACTCGGAAATCACAAAACATGAACGTCTATCAATCTCTTTAAGCTTGGGTGGCTTTCCCCACCATAAAACACACTCGATGACCCAATCAAGGCCATTCCACCCAGGTGATTCATTGATTAAGTGGTTTTCATTATGGTAAACAAAAGTTTTAGTACTCATATCATGAACACCAACCACGCAACTATTAGCATGGCTAAGCAATCTACAGTACGATGACTATCAAGGAAATCAACTAGGGGTTCTACGGCTCATCTATTTGGGTCTATAGCAAAGCAAAAATAAGTAAACTTGAAAACATTCCTACACATGCAAGCTACTGAAAAACAAATACATGCATAAGAAAAAGTAGGAGATTTATGATGTGACACTTGCCTTGATTGTTGTTCCCGCTAAAACACTCCTCGCAATCACAGGGTTCGCAATCCGGGCAATCTATCGTGAAAAACAATTTCCAATCAATAAACAGTAGTACAAACTATAACAATACAATATGCATGGATGATAGAAACAAAAATAAGCATTAAAGCTTTTATGAATCATTTTCCATAATAGAAAAGAGACATAAACATGCATTAATGCAATCTGAAAACTTTTAGTATGAAAATAGTTTATAAATTTGTGAAATAGGTGTTCCTGGATAGGAAATTTAATTAGCTTTCAAATGCCGTTGGAATCATAATTTTCTAAGTTATAGTAATTAAAATATGCTAAAAATACACTTTATAGGAGTTTTAAATTAGATAAAAAAATTGTACCGTAACAAATAAAACTAATGGTACAGAAAAATATATTTCATTTTTTTGAATCCAACGGTATATTATTTGCTAAAATCCGAGTTATGAAACTAAAGTTATAAATTTTCTAAGTTTCCATGTTTTTTCTGAAATTTCTGCTAAATTCATAAACACGGGGGAATATTCCCGGAATATGCTGGGCGACGTGCCAGCTCCTCATTCGCGGAAAATGGTTCGCTCGGATCACCTCTATAAGCTGTCGGATCAGGCGGTGATCGGACGGCTCGGATTTGTCCCCTGGGAACTCATCGGAGAAGAAGGCTGGGCGGTGGCGAGCGGCTCAGGTGTGGCGGACGGCGGGGCTCCGACAACTTCTGTGGCGGGGGAGACGGTGGACAGGCAGCGGCGGACCTCGGTGGCATCGGTGGCATGCTCAAGGGCGGCGTTTCTTCCCTGTAGCGATGGCGAATGGCGGGTGGAGACAGCGTGGCTGCGGTGAACTCCGGCGACTCCTCCCTGGGCTCTCTGCTGCGAGAGATAGAGAGGGAAAAAGGGTCAGGGGAAGCGCGGTGGAGCATGGGAACAGGAGGGGGAGGAAAAGGGGCGGAAGGGGAGGCTCGGGCGGCGGTCGGACCTCGTGCCCAAACTCGGTGAAGTCCTGGCGGCGGCGGCTTCGGCAAATTGAACTAGGGTTTTGGAAAAGAAGAAAAAAGGGGAGGGGAAGAATTTGGAGGGGATTTATAGGAGTCTTGCATGGGCAGGGGGCAAGAAATCCAACAAACGGCGTCGTTTGCGAAGTCCCGATCGGATTGGAGACGTGTTCCTGTAGATGTTCTTGCCAGAGGTTGAAGGAGCCTGGCAGGTGGGGCCCGTGGGTTAGAAAAAATAAAACAGGAGGAAAAGAAGAGGAGGGCGGCTTGGGTCGGCGGCCTGCTGGCTCGGTCCTGCTGGGCCGGTCAGCGCGGGTGGTTAGCGCCCGGCCGGCTGGGCCGACCCGGCGTGGTCGGTCCGGCGCCGATTTTTTTTATTTAACTGTTTAAAAATCTATTTTGGTTTTAGGCCTTTAAAATGACCAAATAAATTAGGGAAAAATTTGTAAAAAATTCCTGTAGCTTTCCAAAGCAAATAGGAACCTCAATATTTGTTAAAACCCAAATTCAAAAGGGATTTCTATTTTCGTGCCCCTGGTTCGTTAGTTGTACTCAGTTTTCCCCAGCCGCTTAACTTTTTCTCAGTTTTCCCCTCGCTCTAGTTTGAAACCCCTCGCAGACGCTCAGACGGGAGGGTTGCGGTCTGGTCAGAGGCCTTAGACCGTTACCGGTGATGGCTAGGGAGCCGCGGTGGTTGTGAATGGACCGTTGCTTTTGAATTGTGTTGACTGTTGACCCAATGAGACACGTCGGACTGGCGTTCTGTCACTCATCCAAAGCTTTCCCATCCGCCCGAGACTGGAAGAGCTCACTGACGAGGGGTTAACTCGACAAATGTCCTAGATGAAGGACTTAGGATCGGGGAGATAGGGCGTCGGATGAACTCGAAGGTAAAGTTAGTCGAAATAGGTGTGTGTCGAAAGTAAACTTGGGTGTTCAACCTGGCTTGCTTTCAATCTGCCCTACACCGTCCCCTCCAGGCCCCTATATATAGGTGGCCAGGTCTCGAGGATCGGGTAGGGTACGATACAGATTACAATATCGACATACGGTAAGAACTCGTATTCGACTATCATTACAATTGGGCCTAGCTTATCAGGCCTCAGGGGTACTCAACTAACGGGCTCTATTAACTATACCCTTGTCAGTAGCCCCTGAGATTCTACCAGAATTGTAGATTCAGGTTGAATCTCTAATCTTCAAATCTTCGACTTGATCAATTCTTCGACTTCTTCTTATCTTCAAATCTTCGACTTAGTCTTTTCGACTTCTTTTCATGATATTCTTTCGCAAGGGGTTTTGATGAGCAAGCCTGACAACTCTGACGGATCAAGAGGTCAGTTAACTGCCAGAACAGATACTTGTCACCTACTTCAAATTCAATCCCCTTGGACTTGAATTCGGGATACCGGTCAAATCCATTCTTTTGTAGCATTTAGGACTTACAAAGAATGAATCCCAGTGGTTCTCAGGGTACCCAGTGCGTCCACCAGGATTTTCTTCGCGTCGTAGACACGGATATTGTAACGACCCAAGATTTTATCAAATTTTGGGGGAAAATTTTTGTTTTTATTTTGCTTATGTTGATTGAAAAATCACAGGGATTTAAAAACTTTTTGAGTTTATTTGAAAGCTTTGTTTGAAAACTATTTAAAATCCTCTATTTATTTCTTGAAGAACTTCTTTGAGAAAGAACAAGTATTAAAATGTTATTTTCTTTCTCCTTTATTCAAACCCTATTCAGCTCTATGCAAGCTTGCTTGCAAAAGAAATGTCTTACAAAATGATTTATAAAGTTTTCATTGCCAAAGGAATTTTTGAAAATTATATTTCAAAAACTATTTTGTAAACTTTATTCTCTGAATTTAAAAGGATTATTTCAAAAATCCTATTTCTACTTTGGTTTATGCAAATAAGCCCTTTGTCTAAATTATAGAGTTTTATTTGGAAATTTGTTTTAATTATAAAAACATGTTTATTACTGTTTTAAAATGCAGTGTTGAATTTTACAAAATTTTAGAAATTGGTTTGACCTGGTTTGGATAATGTATGCAAAAGTTACAAAGGAAATAGAAAACAGAAAAAGAAAAGAAGAAAGAGAAATAAAAATCTGAAACTGGACCTCGGGGAACCAATCCGGCCCAGCGAGCATTTCGGCCTCGGCCCACCCGGGGTTAAAAAACCGAAACGGTGCACCTTACCTCTCCCTCTCACGCTGACGCTCTGGCCCCACCAGTCAGGCCGGACCCACTAGTCAGATCTCCTTCTTCCCTGGACCGGAATCACGCCGGAGTAACGCCCGAGCCCGCCGTTACTTCTTCCCTTATATCCCCCTTCATTGCCTGAATCAATCGACGCCTAGCCACGGCTATAAATTCCCCTCGCCGTCCTCCTCCATATCCCTTTGCTCCTTCACGAAATCATCGACGAACCACAGAGAGATTTCTCGCCGGAGTCTGCAGACATCGACGCCGCTCGTCGTCAAATTCATCGAGTCAAGGCCTTGCTGAGCCTCCTCTCCGGCCTCCCTATCTTTCTCTCTCTCGTGCGCATCCTCTAACCGACGGCCGAACGGTTTTGCCCGCAGGAACTCGCCACAGACGAAGAACCGAAGCGCCCGTCGACCTCGCCCGCCTCCAGTCGCCGTTCATCGTCGCCCCAGGAAACTAAAGACGACGCCGACCAAGCCCCCTAGATCGCCGTCCTCCTCCGCGCGTCGTCCACATCACCATAACCTTCGGACACCTCCAGAACCTCGCCGTCGTCCACCTCTGGCCGCAACCTCGCCGGCGGCCAGCCGGAACCCTAGCCCCCACGGTGAGACTTCCCCTCTCTCTTTCTTCGCCCGTCCGATCTGCATCTAGCGGCCTAGATTAGACCACTTACCCGAAGGGGTATCAGCTAATCTGGGCCACTCATATCAAATAAGATCCGACGGCCATCAGACCCTATCCTCCCGAAACGGTACCAGCGAATCACAGAGAGCCACGTGTCGGCTCCCGGTTAAAACAGAAATCGAATTAGATTTTGAAATCAGATTTGATCCAGATCTTCAGAAAATCATATCTTTCGATCTATAAGTCCAAAAATAGCAAATGATATACCGTTGGAATCCTTAGAACATCTAGAATCCAGTAGTACAAGAATATCTTATATTTTATGGGTTCAATTTGAAACTATTTTCAAATTGGAATCAAACCTTCTGTTAGCTTGATAAATTCATATCTTTAGTTCTGTCCATCCAAAAATTACAAATTTGTAGTCTTTGGAAAGCCCTTGATCTGTAGAACATCATAGGATCAAGAAAATTCAGATTTGATACGTGCACACACTTTGTGCATTCAAATCTATCCAAATCACTAATCTGATCACAATTTGAATTCTATAACTTATTTTGGGATGATTCCAATTGCAGTGACTTTGTATTACTGCAAGCTATCCAGTAGCATCACTCCCATAATTTCTTGAACCATGTCACAATTATTCAAATTCTAATATGAGAATTTGAGTATTCCTATATAGATTAATTCTATTTCTATTTCAAGCGATGTTCCTTTCTACTTTAGTGAATCCTATAATCATACATAGTCATCAAGGTTACCTAAACAACATCTTGATCAAGATCATATCTACTTAGACCTATCTTGTATAGTGCCCACTTACTCAAATTACAAATGTGTCATTTGAGTAAAGTGTGATACATCTCAATCATAGATTATATTCTTGCTATATTGATCTAATCAATATTATAGCACCTATCCAATACTCCATGTACCCAATCGGAACCTTAAACCATAATCTCAAACGTTATCTACCCTTACTCAATCTTCTGTCCACTTGATCCTGATTTCATGTGTAGAACCATTCAATTAACAAATGAGTTAATTGAGTAACTCAATGCTTCATGAGTCCTAGCCCATTGCCTAAGTGTAATATATGTACTATTTAAGAATAATTGTTGTCACACTTATTCAATAGTATTGCTATTGCACTATTTTGTCTCTTATGTGATTTACCCACATGAGATATTCCAAGATTGAATATGCTTTGATAAAGCATAAAGATCTCACTCCTTATATTTTGTCTAATTCATATATATTCAAATTGCAATTGTGCTACTTGAGTGGAATATGAATTCATCTCAAACCTAGAATTTGTTAATGTGGTGTTGTTATAACCCATACCATAGTATGTGTTATACACCATGTTGATCAATGAACCATTTGAGCCATGTCCTCCAATATCAATCATTCATACCCAATCCAATGCCTACTTAGTTTTGTTCACATGTATTGAAATATTCAACTTGCAAATGTGCTAATTGAGTAATTCAAGCATTCTTGAAACCCAGCCTAGTTCCTAAAATGCAACAGATGCTATTTAAGAGTAATTGTTGTCACATTTACTCAATAGTGTTGTAGTTGCACAAATTGACTCTTGTGTAATCTATTACACATGAGCTATTCCTAAAACCCTTATGCTTTGATAAAGCATAAAAACTTCATCAATTATATTATGCCTAATCCAATTCTCTCTCAAATCATATTGATATATCCCAACTAAGCTCTCCGATTCATATCTCCCAAATCATGATCCTTTGCCATATCTTTCCTGTCATAACATCTCAATGAAACTAAATTGTTGAACAAATACTTTCAATTGTTTGAATTGTTTGATTGTATTTGTATGGATTGTTTATGTTATGTTATTTCTTGTGCTATAGTTTGTGCGAAGAGCTACGTGCTTAGTTGAGAGAAGTGGAACATCGTAATCTTCAAAAAGGCAAGTGACACACATGTTTCCCTCACCCATTTTACTTATGCATTAGTTGTTCACCTCTTGTAGTATGCATGATAGGTGTTTTACGCAACTGTTTTATCAAATGCTTAGATCCTAGTAGTGTGTAGCTATCCCTCAAACCCCACCTGATAGGATGCTAAATACTTTGTTAATTTTGATGCCATGCTAAAATCACTTGAGAAGTGTTTTGTGAAAAGTTAAGAACTTCAACTAAAATGAAACACCTGGGTGGAATGGTTTGATAAGATGAGGTGAGGTAGGTGGGTTCTGGGACGCAAGCCTCATAAAGAGGATGTGGGAACAGAATACCGCTCGGGATGGCCACCCAGGAATAAAGAGATGGCTATGTCTTCCATGCTTAGTGTACTTCCAGTGCAGCCTTATGACATTATGGGCTCTGTCTTGACTGATTAGATGTGGGAGTGCAACTATGTGCGAGAAGATGGTGGTAGATGAATTATAGGTTGGGAACGGATCTTGCCAGTTAGTTGCCCTCTCCTCTAAAAGGTCTCGTTTCATTTTATGTATGGGCATAAAATGAATCGTAAGGTGAAAGTGCACAACCCTTGCAAGGTGTTTAAATCTAATCGATTAGCCGTGTCCTCGGTTATGGACAATTGAGTCTCTAGACATGGAATGTACGGAATAATCTCATCACCATTTCTGAATTATTAAAATTTGTCTAGAAACCCCTAGGTAGGAACTAAGGACCATACACTCCAAGGGGTGGTGGTGCCTGAGGTTCCAAACTTTGTTGAGTTGCGCCCAGAACTACATACCGGCCAGTATGTAGTGTATGGGGGTAGTCTTGACCCTTGAAAATTAAAATTTGTTGAAAGAAAGTATTAAAATGGATTATAGGATAAAATTGGCTTTATGCAAATCAGCCTTTGAGATCCACCAGCCAAATGTCATGTAGTATAGTCTTTCCACAAAAATGCCACCAAATATGTGTCATTTGCCAGTACATCATCGTACTGACCCCTTCGGGGCTGCATATTCAAACGTGCAGGTTTTATTTCAAGTAAGGAACCAGGAGTAGGATCTCGAGACTACATTCCAACATGTCTGCCTGTGGCACGTGATGAAGAATGGAGGCTCACTGCAACTATGCTTTATGCTGTGTACTCGTGAGGTTGAAGACCTATGTAACTAGATTTACGTTGTAATATTGATGCTATGGCAATGATTACTTATTTTGTACTGTGGTGCTATCTACTGATCCAGGGAATGGCACAGATACACAGGAGATTTGCCTTTAGTAAAAGGCGGGTCGTTACAAATGGTATCAGAGCATAGTGTTGCCTGTAGGATCGAGACCCTAGGTTTGGATTAGACTAGGAAGCCTTAGGATTCTTTCCTCTCTCTTCGAAAAGAAAATCAATTCAGTTTTCTAAATGAGATCAATCTATATACTTTTAGTTTGAAATTTTCTTGTAAGAACTTACCCCGTTCATTTGTTTTACATTACTCTTCTTTCTAATTTAGATGACCAGCCTCATTGAATCACTGAAGAAAGGCCCAGTGATGATCATGGCCCTAAAGAGTGAGACTGAGCTTCCCAAAGCCTTGAAGAACCTCATGTTAAGCATGGGAATGCAAGGAGAAGCTGTTTACAAAAGATTTCCCGTGATAGATGACGGTGAAGAATATTGGTGGGTGCAGCTTCATCCATACAAGAACAAGGAAGATGACCACAAGAAGATGGGACTCTGGATGTTCACCAACTCCGAGATGTATCCATCATTCCTTGACTCAGCAAGATGTGCTGCTTGGTCAGCAATAAAGGAACTTGGAGAAAGACTCAAGTGGAGACTTCACAATACTCAACAAGACCTCAAAGAAGAAAAGGAAGATACTACTGCATTGAAGGCAACCATAAGCCAACATCAAGGTGACGTGGAAAAGTTGGTATCTGAACTTAGTGTTCAAGGAGACCTCATCGCCACCAAGGATGAGCAAATTACCAATCTACTGAAGCAACTAGACCAGAACAATGGATCTGCTTAGAAGAGTACCAAGAAGCTTTAGTTGGACCTCCATTTAGGAAATTTTAATAAACAACGACGTGTAATAAACGTTATGGTCATACCGACTTGTGGATGATCGTACCTTCCCGTTTGTTTGAAAACTAGTTTACTTAATGATGATGAATGTTTGTTAGATATTGCTTGTAGGATAAATTGTTTTGATTTGTTATTTTGGGTAGGATTTTTCTTCTTTAGATCTCTTCTATCTAATTCTCATCTATACTAAGACCTAAACTTATCCCAAAACCCAAACCAAAGTTTTCTCAACGACAGAACAACTACAATGACCCTCAGTTGGAGATAAGGATATAGAGTACAACAACAAGAGGTAGTGTTTCGAGTACAAGAGACTAGAACATTATACAAGAGGTTGCACAAAGGATGATGCCCCAAGACTCCAGTGAGCTAGGAAGACTGAAGGATACCACGCACACAATAAGAAGACACCCCAAGGTGTAGCTAATGTGGAAATGGTACTATTCAACCACCTCATAAAAGGTGGAAAGAGCAAACAGAGCAATGGAAAGAGCAAACAGAGCGATGGAAAGGATTTTAATTCCTCAAAAAAATGGCAGACCAAAGGATCTACAACTTAAGGGTTATTGCCATGAGCTTTGTTGAAAACCTCTAGCTAGGAACGATAGATTTTGTTTTCAAATTCAAAATAGAATTTAGGAACTTGGTTCCAATTTTGACAAAACTTTTGTTTGAAAGCTAGTGAGGTTGACCAAGAGTTAGAATGCGAGATGCACCAAACCAAATACAAGGTAATGATTGAGTGCGACATGGATTCGCGCCCATGACGACTACTCATATTGTTCGCCCTTGTATGAGGAATGGTAAATCTAGAGAGACATACCTACATGAGAGACGACGCCGTTAAACCATAACCCTAGAAGGATAATATGTTACATCCCTTATAGTAAGCCAGTGGCCAAAACGTAGGAATACGGTGAGAATTTGACTTTTGAACGGCTACACGAATCAGAAACGTTTTGCTCAGTGGACTTGAATATGAAGACTATTCAGCTTCGACTGCTACCTATTCGGCTACCTCCCTGAGCCTATAAAAGAGAAGTCACTCCTCTCCAGAGAGTCACAACAGAGACTGCTACCAACTATGAGATTTCCTCCTGACTCCAAAGCCTTACGCCACCGAAGTCTACCCCATCCCGACCTGCGACGTTATGAAGCAACTCTCAGAATCCCTGACACTACTCTCCTGCCCATGAGAGCTTCGTTAAATCCCTTTTCCCAGCAAAGGAGTTCATCTTCGAGATATGATCAAGTTGTTCAGCGCCTTTCAACAACTATGAAGACGGTTGCTAAAGGAATTCTTAAGGACCATCTGATACCTGTGGCAAGTAGCATGACTTGCTCCGGTAACTTGAATGGGTTCAACAATGCTGGTTATAAGGCGACCTTCCGTCCCTTAAAGGTGCAAGTACCTCTTACAGAGTCCACCTTGTTTACCCCTATGAAATGCATGAGAAGACTGTGGAGAGATGCCATCCTAATTCACTGGGATGTGTGATCTCATCATGTTCGTGGGGCAAGCATGCAGTACTTGGCACTGAATTATCTTTTGGGATTCTACAATGAAAATCAGCTAAAAAGCAACAAGGAGTATGGCGATAGCCTGTATGCTGTCTTGGCCTTGGTGAGGACCGACCAAAAGGGCTAGATACACATTCTTGGAAGATGTACAACAACCAGGAAGGTTACCAGAACAGAATGGTATCGTGGAAAATTGAAGATCAGAATGATATAAGGAAGCAACCATAAGATGAAGAACCTCTAAGGATGATGATAAGAAAGTTGAGATGATGAGAGGATACCCTCTCAGCTTGGTCTTCTGAATGACCCAAAGAGGAGACAACTCATCTTGGTCCCCTGATTGAACCAAAGAGTGACTCCTCAGTGTCCAAAGTAGTTCAACAACTACCCCACTGGATAGAAAGCTCTAAAATAGAGTAAGGTTACCTCAAGCAACCCCATAAGGAAGGTTGGTGCCCGAATTTGTGAATAGACACCCACCGATTGTAAATGAAGATGTGGACTACCTTGTTGAAGACAACGCGATGGATGATATCTACCTATCACCAGAATTGGATGGAACCTTTGGTGTGCCCACTTTTGAACATAGTTGTGGATATCAAAACTTCTGAGAAGAGCAATTCAAGGAAAATGACACAACAGTGAATGCAAGCTGGGAACAAAATGCAAGTGCCTAAGGAAGCATCAAGATACCACCAAGAGGAATTTTCTTTTAAGGGTGGTAGCCACCCAGATACCTAAACCCAGAAAACCTAATACCTACCTTCTTTCTAGCCTCTCCAATCTCGAGGACGAGATTTCTTTTAAGGGTGGTAGTCTGTAACGACCCAAGATTTTATCAAATTTTGGGGGAAATTTTTTGTTTTTATTTTGCTTATGTTGATTGAAAAATCACAGGGATTTAAAAACTTTTTGAGTTTATTTGAAAGCTTTGTTTGAAAACTATTTAAAATCCTCTATTTATTTCTTGAAGAACTTCTTTGAGAAAGAACAAGTATTAAAATGTTATTTTCTTTCTCCTTTATTCAAACCCTATTCAGCTCTATGCAAGCTTGCTTGCAAAAGAAATGTCTTACAAAATGATTTATAAAGTTTTCATTGCCAAAGGAATTTTTGAAAATTATATTTCAAAAACTATTTTGTAAACTTTATTCTCTGAATTTAAAAGGATTATTTCAAAAATCCTATTTCTACTTTGGTTTATGCAAATAAGCCCTTTGTCTAAATTATAGAGTTTTATTTGGAAATTTGTTTTAATTATAAAAACATGTTTATTACTATTTTAAAATGCAGTGTTGAATTTTACAAAATTTTAGAAATTGGTTTGACCTGGTTTGGATAATGTATGCAAAAGTTACAAAGGAAATAGAAAACAGAAAAAGAAAAGAAGAAAGAGAAATAAAAATCTGAAACTGGACCTCGGGGAACCAATCCGGCCCAGCGAGCATTTCGGCCTTGGCCCACCCGGGGTTAAAAAACCGAAACGGTGCACCTTACCTCTCCCTCTCACGCTGACGCTCTGGCCCCACCAGTCAGGCCGGACCCACCAGTCAGATCTCCTTCTTCCCTGGACCGGAATCACGCCGGAGTAACGCCCGAGCCCGCCGTTACTTCTCCCCTTAAATCCCCCTTCATTGCCTGAATCAATCGACGCCTAGCCACGGCTATAAAGACCCCTCGCCGTCCTCCTCCATATCCCTTTGCTCCTTCACGAAATCTTCGACGAACCACAGAGAGATTTCTCGCCGGAGTCCGCAGACGTCGACGCCGCTCGTCGTCAAATTCGTCGAGTCAAGGCCTTGCTGAGCTTCCTCTCCGGCCTCCCTATCTTTCTCTCTCTCGTGCGCATCCTCTAACCGACGGCCGAACGGTTTTGCCCGCAGGAACTCGCCACAGACGAAGAACCGAAGCGCCCGTCGACCTCGCCCGCCTCCAGTCGCCGTTCATCGTCGCCCCAGGAAACTAAAGACGACGCCGACCAAGCCCCCTAGATCGCCGTCCTCCTCCGCGCGTCGTCCACATCACCATAACCTTCGGACACCTCCAGAACCTCGCCGTCGTCCACCTCTGGCCGCAACCTCGCCGGCGGCCAGCCGGAACCCTAGCCCCCACGGTGAGACTTCCCCTCTCTCTTTCTTCGCCCGTCCGATCTGCATCTAGCGGCCTAGATTAGACCACTTACCCGAAGGGGTATCAGCTAATCTGGGCCACTCATATCAAATAAGATCTGACGGCCATCAGACCCTATCCTCCCGAAACGGTACCAGCGAATCACAGAGAGCCATGTGTCGGCTCCCGGTTAAAACAGAAATCGAATTAGATTTTGAAATCAGATTTGATCCAGATCTTCAGAAAATCATATCTTTCGATCTATAAGTCCAAAAATAGCAAATGATATACCGTTGGAATCCTTAGAACATCTAGAATCCAGTAGTACAAGAATATCTTATATTTTATGGGTTCAATTTGAAACTATTTTCAAATTGGAATCAAACCTTCTGTTAGCTTGATAAATTCATATCTTTAGTTCTGTCCATCCAAAAATTACAAATTTGTAGTCTTTGGAAAGCCCTTGATCTGTAGAACATCATAGGATCAAGAAAATTCAGATTTGATACGTGCACACACTTTGTGCATTCAAATCTATCCAAATCACTAGTCTGATCACAATTTGAATTCTATAACTTATTTTGGGATGATTCCAATTGCAGTGACTTTGTATTACTGCAAGCTATCCAGTAGCATCACTCCCATAATTTCTTGAACCATGTCACAATTATTCAAATTCTAATATGAGAATTTGAGTATTCCTATATGTTGCCTGTCAAAACCCACCGGCGAGCAGCGACGAGCAACACGAAGAGCCGGGAGGCTCCCAGAACTGCTGGTGGGCCCTGGTCCCTCGGGCAACGGCCCGCAAAACTCCGGCACACGTCCTGGCTGATGCAAGGGCGTGCCACCTGACCTATACCTGATCAGGAAGGTGATGGATTGCTTCGATTAGTTTCCTGCATGGCAGACACGTAAACATTAAATACGAGCCTCGATCGGCTCTCAGGTTTCCCTGTGAATCGGCTCATGTAGCCGATTGTCCCATGGATCTGCATTGGATCTACGATAACATGGGGTTTTGCTTTATCAATACAAGTCAAATCGATCTACGACAGTTTAACGCTTTCACCACATAATTGGAACATCCCACACGTAATTGAGCCTGGTAGATACGAAAGATAACAGAAAACTAACCCTAGAGGAGGCCAAAAAACCAACGTAGAGTCAATTCCCGGAACAACTCCTCTCGAATTGGCAAACCATATCCTTACCTACTACTGGATCGTTCAACCCGTTTGTGAGGCCTAACCATGCGGATATCAAACTAATCCTTGGAGAACAAGGAACAACTATGACAGATTGAATCGACTGAATAAAGATCAAGCAAGATGCTGCCCTTACACCCAAAATAGATGCAAAGGCAGCGAGATCTCTAGGGGCAGCATGATTAAGCAAACATAACCAAAAGCACCGATGCTAGCCCAAACAGATCTATGATAACAGTATTACTCGCCATCAACAAGGCTTCAGTACGAGCAACACCAAATAACACATAAGCAGATGCTGCCTAGATCGCGAGATGCGATCTAGGCAGCATGACGCTTACCTGAAAGAAACCCTCGAAACAAGGGGTGGCGATGCGCCGAGATTGTGTTTGTTGTGAACGTGATCGTCCTCCTTTCTCAATAACCCTAGGTACACATTTATAGTCCGGAGACTTTCTATCTTTGGAATAAACCTAACAACTCTATCTCTTGTTTAAACCGAAACGTAATCTATCATAACATACAGATACACGGGCAATTAGCCCAAATCCACGCGCAAGGCCGATCCAGCCTTCAAGCCCATCTTGATTACGGCCCATCTCCTCATTTGGCCAAAATATGGCGATAACACATGCCCCCCTGGTTTTGGCAATAATAATTCCAAAACCACTCTATTTTTTTCTTCATCGGGTCACGCGTTGCAGAGCAGAACCGTCATATCGCCTCCTCATCATGATGCCTCGCCTTCTCAACTTCTCCGCAGTACACGATTTGACAACTCTGGCACCACATTCTCGAAAACCGCTATGGCATTGAACCATCTTCCACTATTCCCCTTATTCAAATCTATCCGAACCATTTGCATCCTCATTCTTCTCCAATAGCCAAAAAACCCTCTTCCTCCGCCATGGCCTCCTCTTCTTCCTCCAACACATCCGGCCTTTCCTTCCAATCCTCCGACTCCGTCAACCGGGAACCGACGCCGGAGCACCCGCCAATGGCGGCGTACGAAGCTCTCGCCCCACAATGGTGGGACGAGAGAGACTGGGACTTCGCCGCCCAGTCAGAGGACGACGAGTCCCTGACCGACGGCGAGGAGGACCTCCAACTCCTCATCGACGGGGAACTGGAGGCGGAGAGCGCCGACGACGCCGTGTCCTGGGGCGAGGACATCGGCTCTTCCGATGATGAGGAAGAAGCAGAGGAGGACACCTCCTCCGACGAATACCCGCCGGTGAAGCGCTTCCGCGCCGGGTCCAGCGAGGACACCGACGACGACGACGAGGACGAGGAGGCCCCCGCTGACAACTTCAGCAGCAGCGGTGAGGACTACGCCGGCAGCAGCGCCGATGACAGCGAAGACGGCGGCGGCAATGGCAACGGCGACGACGACGACGCCGCCTTCTAGATTAGGAACTAGTAGTACTAGTACTAGTAGTAGATCTCCATTTTGTAAGCAATCGGCTTCATTGTAAACAACCGTCTTTGGAATCAACAAAGCTTGCTTTTCCCAATTTGATTTTGCCGATAGTCAAATAGGTCAACGTTCCAAAAACCGATAGTAACGAATCGGCTTTCACCATACCACGCTTGATATGATCAACCAAGTCAAAGCCCAAAGAGCCGATGGCAACACATCGGCTTTTCCCACAAACGTTGGCAAGGTCAAACTCGGTCGCTTATTTAGACAAATCTGAGCGGTCACTTTCCAATTTCAACGGTAACCTGCAACCATCTTCAAAAAGGCTAACTTAGATCTCCAATTGCCTCATTGAACAAATCGGGCTTACGGCGACACGAACCCTAGATTCCCCACCGCATAGATCCATCTCCGCCGGCAAATTAGATGGCGGAATCGTCCAGCGCCAACACAGCGGTCTCCGGTCTGAAGGTAATCCTTCACTGTTCCTCGCAATCCGAGCTCGGTGCTAGAATTAATAGCAAACACCTGAATTAATGCTTTATCCCATCATTAAAATTTTAGGTTTCAGACATTCCGCTACCGCATCCTTCTCTCCCAAATTCTCTCTGCCTTGGCCCCCGTACAGAATCTAGTCCTGCCCATCTGATCTCTTGCGAGGCAAACAGAATCCCCTTCGTAAGCCAAAACTTAGATTTGGATTCTTGGGCCGACTGCTTGCGAGCCTGGCCTAATCCTCCCGAATATTGGGTTTCTTGGTACAGTAGGGTAGCCAAAACTTACCAATCCCAATGGGAAACCACGGGAATAGCCGATGCCTTGACTTTGTCATTGTCTCCCCTTGAGAAACATGAAAATCTTCTAAAAACCATCGGCTATTTCTGGTCTGATGCTCTGAACTGCTTCATGTTCGGCCATGGCCCCATGACACCAACTCTGTTAGACGTGGTGATGATTACTGGCCTAGACGTCACATCACCCAGCCCCTCTGCTTTTATGCTGCCAACAGTCCCCTTCAAGCTTTCTTCCAAAACAGATTGCACGAGCTGGGGTGCTTATCTTCGAAGCCACATGAAAACTAAGGGCCCTATCACAGAGAAAGAACACACGGCCTTCCTCAATTTCTGGCTGGAACATTTCATATTCTGTGGCCCTTCCCTTGCCCCAACCAAGAATTATCTCTCCTTGGCCTATGAACTTGCCAGAGGCACTCAACTTGGCATCGGCAAACTGTTCCTTGGAGAAGTCTATCGATATCTCCAGTTGATGTCTGTCAAACTATCCTCCCACATAGCAGTCAAAACAGGAGGTCCTTGGTGGTTTATTCAACTATGGGCTCAGCTGTACTTTCAAAACCATATCCCAAACTTCCCCCTTTTGGCAAGTTGCACCTTTCCAGATGCCAAAGGGAAGCAGATCCGATGCACCAGCTACGGCCAAGCTCTGTATAGCCTGCCAGGTAGTAAACTGATCCCTCATGAAGCATCCAAGTGGTTCAGCATTTTCTTCCAAGGCCTGGACAATCCTATCTTCTTTCCTTACACGGAGGAATCGGAAAATTTTGAAAATCCAATCTCCTTCAGGCTGGACAACTTTGCCGATGACACTAGCACTCGGCAACTATTCTCCACCGTGATCCGTCCCTGCTTCCTCCCAGTTGGCATGAGCACATCCAACAGAATAATCAAGCCTGGATACGAGTTCTACCAGCCGGTCGTAGCAGCTCGGCAATTTGGCCTTGGGCAAGTACCTCCTCATTTCTTTCTCCACCACCTCACAGAGAGCAGAGCTGACCTGCCCGACCCTCTCACCAGTCAGAGGTGTTATTCTTTCTTCGATGCTCTGACCATCCCAATTCCTAACAACCTCACTTTCGCTTCATCAACCGATGGTTTTGAGAACTGGTGGTCGATGTGGAAGACTCATGCCTTCAGGAGAGCTCTGGGACCATTGCTGGAACAGCTCGATGCTGAATATGACATCCCCGTAGAACAGGTACTGCTACTTGTAAATTTTCTTGATGCAGCTCAGGACGATTCTTTTAATATCCTGCTCTGTCTCCTTGCAGCAACAAGATGGTCCAGAACCTACTAACGAGGATGGCTCCCCCTTCGAATTCCTCCCACCAGCTCCTGTGGTCCTTTTCTGTAAAAACTCGCCACCTTTGAAACAGGTCGTGATGCAGAACCAGCCGATATCACCAAAATCGGCTTCCAAGAGCCAAGCAACTTCCGGGTCAGCTGCCTCCCGAGTTCCAACTAAAACAAGAACGGCGGTGAGGAAGGTAGTGGCCAAAAAAACTTTGAGGCGCCGGAGCCCTTCTCCAGAGAGCTCGCACGTACGCTGATTCATGCCTTAGTTGATCTCATTTATCTTTGTAAACATGCTTGTGCTTACCAACTCTCCCTTTCTTACAGGTCTCCATCGAAGACACCTCCAGCGAGGAAACACAATCCAATCGAGGAGATTCAAGCTCAGCAGACTCTGAGAGAACCACCACACCGAGCCAGCCAGATGTGCCACCATCGGCTTCCAGGAAAAGGCCTGTTCCTGAACCTGTTGCCCCCCGAGCAGCAGTCGAGGCGGGGCAAGCTGTGAGCCCCAAGAGGGCTCGCAAGGGACTGCAAACTTCTTCTTCGAGCCAGGAGGCTTCGAAAGTAATTATCCTCCATACTCTTACCACTCCTTTTTTATGCCGATTCATTGCTATTCACATCGGCTAAGCACCTTTCATGCAGACGAATGACACTTCTAGTGGGAAAGTCGGGGAAAATCCGATGCCTTCCGCAAGCCTGGAGCTAGTAATCCCTGAAGGTGAAGATGAAACGGTTGCCAATCTGGCCAAGCCCTCAGCAACAACATACGAGCCGATTGTCTCGCCGTCGGCTATCCCCCTGATCTCAGGAGAGGTATGTTCGCTTCTTTCGACTCATCCTTCCCTGTTTGACGCATACTGACGCCACTTCTGCCTGCCAGGGTTGTGATATCTCAGGCTTGCTGACGTTCGACCCTGAATCCATCGAACCAGCTCCCTCTGCCGCCAACGATGAACCACGAGCAAGCGCTGTTCTACCTCAATTCCAGCGTCTCAAAGCCTTGCTGTCCTCCCCAATCGAGAAGTTGGTCGAGGGTTCTGAAGAGGTGAAGAGTGTTCTTGACAAAATCAAGGACCAACTCCCGGTAGCATTGCAGGTGAAGCTTTGGCTAGTTGTGACTCTGTCTTTCTACGGGTCAAGGGTGAAGTTGGCTCGTGAGAGGATCAATCTACGCCACGCCCAAATCCCACTGAAGGCCGATATTGCAGCCAAATGTCAGCGGCTCAATGAGAAAAAGGCGTCTCTGGATGCCAAAACTGACACCTCTGTCAGCACCGCCGAGCTTGCATCCTTAAAAAAGGAATTGGAAGATCTCGAAGAGAAGGTCCGGGCGACTAAAAAGCTCATTCATGACAAGGAAGCATTCATCGCCCGCTCCCAAGACGAAGCAGAAGGCCTCAAAGCTCAACTGAAGACTGATCTGGCAGAAATACGTGCCCTGAGCAAGCAGCTAGTGACGGGCAAGGACGATGATGACGAAGCCGAGATCGCCAAGGTGGATCGTGTCCGTGCTGACGCCCTCCGTGCCTTCGAGGCATTCCTTCAGTAGCTTATTCATGTAACCTGACACCTGCTCGTAACAGTCTGAACCTCGAGAGTCGATGGCTGTGGCTGTGCATTGTTTTTTTTTTTTTGGCCGATTTCATGTATCGGCCCCCATATTTCACTGCCCATCATCCCACATGCTTGGGAAATATTTCTTGAGATGCTGACCGTTAACAGCCACTGGGAATTTCACACCGTCCAGCTCCTCAAGCATGTACGCGTTGCCCCTTAAAACTTGGTCGACCCTGTATGGCCCGTGCCAACTTGGAGACCATTTACCGTATGCTGCATCCTTAGTTCCCAATGGCAATACAGCTTCCCATACCAGATCACCAACGTGGAACTCCTTTGGTCTCACCTTCTTATTATATGCACGAGCTACCTTGGCTTTGTTCTCTTTAATTTTCTCGAGCGACCACAGCCTAAGTTCAGTTAAATCCTCAACACTGTCACTCATCAGGGCTGCATATTCTTCAGTTGTTAGATCGTCCTGAAAAGTGACACGTCTCGATCCAGCCGTAATCTCCCATGGCAATACGGCTTCTTGTCCATAGACTAGATGGTATGGCGAGGTTTTTATCGCTCCATGACATGACATGCGATAAGCCCACAAAGCTTCTGACAAAACCTCGTGCCAACGCCTAGGGTGCTCGTCGATTTTTCTCTTGATCAGCTTGATAAGGCTCTGATTGGACGCTTCAGCTTGTCCATTTGCTTGAGCATAGTATGGAGATGATCGGATCAGCTTAATTCCCGTGTCCTCGCAGAACTCTCTAAACTCGTGAGAAATGAAGACCGAACCTCCATCGGTCGTGATAGTTTGGGGAATCCCGAATCTATGAAGGACATGTTCTTTCACGAAATTGATAACATCCTTCGAGTTTACTGACTTCATAGGGACGGCTTCCACCCATTTAGTGAAATAATCCGTAATGGCCAAAATCCACATGTGGCCTTTGCTTGATGGAGGATTGATCTTGCCAATGATATCCATGCCCCAACCTCGGAATGGCCAAGGCTTGATGATGGGGTTCATCGCTGATGCAGGTACCATCTGAATCTTCCCGAATTTCTGACATGCTTGACACCCTTTATAGTACTTAAAACAGTCCTCAAGCATGGTGGGCCAATAAAACCCTGATCGCCTGATCAACCATTTCATCTTGTGAGCCGATTGGTGAGTTCCACAGGCGCCTTCGTGTACCTCGTGTAGAAGCCGATTTGCCTCGGTTGGCCCCAGACATTTGAGCAGTAACCCTTCCAAAGTCCTGTAGAACATGTCATCCCCAATAAGCACATACTTCATGGCCTTGTACCTTATCCGTTTAGGTGCCCCCCGAGCCGAATCTTTCAAGTAATTGAAGATATCGGCTCTCCAGTCGTCCGCCTCCAGGAACTGTACCTGAACATCAGTTCCATCTGCTATGTCCTTGTAGCCTGAAGCCATCTGTGCAAGATCATTCGCCTCGGTATTCTGCGACCGCGGGATCCAGTTAAAGTTTAGATACCTGAACTGTGCCATCAGCTCACGGCATTGCAACCATAATGGGAAGAGTGACTCGCTCTCACACTTGTATTCGTCCGTGAGTTGGGAAATCACCAATTTGGAGTCTCCAAAAAGTTCCACTACTTCTGCTCCGGCTTCAATGAGCAACTCCATTCCCTTGCGTATTGCCTCATACTCAGCGACATTGTTGGTGCAAGGGGTAGATAGCCTGATGGAGAAGGAATATGTTGCCCCCCGGGGCGACACGAGTAGAATGCCGATGCCGCAACCATCATCACAAGCCGATCCATCGAAAAACATAGCCCATGCACGTACAGACAGTGCTGCTATATCAGTGTTGATTCGTTCAGCAATAAGATCGGCCAACGCCTGTCCCTTAACCGCTTTGGCGGGTTGATACCGGATATCAAATTCCGATAATGCAAACATCCATTTGCCGAGTCGGCCATTCAACACAGGAGCCGACAGCATATGTTTTATGACATCTGATTTGCATATGATGATAATCTCTGCTGACAGCAAGATGTGTCGCAGCTTGGTGCAGGTGAAAAATAGGCAGAGGCATAACTTCTCGATCTCAGGATACCTTGTCTCTGCATCCAGCATCCTTCTGCTGATGTAAAACACAACTCGCTCCAGACCATCATAAACTTGCACCACCACCGAGGCGATGGACGTGTCAGCCACCGACAAGTAAATGTAGAACGGCCTATCCTGCTGCGGTGGAACCAACACTGGCGGCTTCGTTAGATATTCTTTGATCTCGTCGAAGGCTCGTTGTTGTTCTGTCCCCCAGCGGAACTCCTCATCAGATTTAATTTTCACCAGTCCCATGAACGGCTCTATTCTTCCTGACAGATTGGAGATGAACCTTCTGACGAAGTTGATTTTGCCGATGAGACACTGCAGTTCTTTCTTCGTGGTAGGTGGCTTCATTGTTCGCACTGCCTCCTGACTTTTCAGGCCGATCTCAATTCCGCGTTCATGGACCAAGAAACCCAAGAACTGACCGGCCGTCACACCGAAGGCACACTTCTTTGGATTCATCCGTAGCCCGAATTTTCTGGTTCGGTCCAGGACGCGTCGCAGATCGTCCAAGTGTCCTTGTACTGAAGCAGACTTGACTACCACGTCATCGATATAAATCTCCACCAGCTTGCCGATCAGATCATGGAAAATGTAATTCATGGCTCTTTGGTATGTGGCGCCGGCATTCTTCAGTCCAAATGTCATGACTACATATTCAAACAACCCCACCGAACCTGGGACTCTGAATGCAGTCTTGTGTATATCTTCTGGAGCCATAAAAATTTGATTGTAACCAGCATTGCCATCCATAAAGCTCAAGACCTTATGACCAGCAGCTGCGTTGATTAATGTCTCTGCTACCGGCATCGGATACTCATCCTTTGGAGTGGCTCTATTGAGATCCCGAAAATCTATGGCAACACGCCACCGGCCATCCTTTTTCTCTACAGGTACGATACTAGAAATCCACTCAGCATACCTGCATGGCCTGATGAACCCAGCTTTTAACATTTTCTCGATCTCTTTCTTGACTTCCTCTAAAATTTCGGCCTTCATCTGTCGTGCTCGCTGCTGGAATGGCCGAAACCCTTTTTTAAGCGGGAGCCGATGCTCAATGATGCTCCTGTCTAACCCGGGCATCTCCGTATAGTCCCAGGCAAAGCAATCTGGATATTCTTTTAACAAAGCTATCATCGGACCCCGCAGATTCGGATCTAACTTTTTTGCTGATAAATGTCGGTCGTGGCTTATCCCCAGGACCGATGTCAATCTCCTCTAGCTCATCAGCGGATGTAAACCCATACCCCAGCTTTCCGTCACCTGCCAAATCGATGCTGAACACAGGCCAAAAGTTTGGTGAGGATAATTTGGGCCGATTGCCGGAATCGGCCCCCTTTTTGATTGCATTACTCAAGGAAGGTTTACAACTTATTTGTGCTCTACAATGGCAGGGAATCTCCCTACTATGACTACATGACATGCTTGTCGTAAGATCACTGCTTTTTATTTTTTGTGGCCGATCGCAGGGATCGGCCTTACCACGCACAATCGTGGGCTTTGCTACTCTGTCAGGCCAGTGGATAAGACCAGCCTCACCCCGTTTTTTGTAGCTTCAATGCGCTCACAGCCGTCTAGACTGACTCCAGAGATCGGCTCTTGGTCTTCTGCGTCCCAAATGTTCATGCCAGCTATTGAGATCTCGATCGAATCATCTGCATGAATGACCTCCACTTCATCTCCATCCCACTGTATCAGGCATTGGTGCATCGTGGATGGAATGCAGCAGTTAGCGTGAATCCAATCCCTTCCCAGCAAGACAGCGTAGGTGCTTTTGCTGTCAACAATGAAGAACGACGTAGGGATGGTTTTTCTACCCACGGTCAGATCCACGTTCAGAACGCCTTGCGTTTCTGAAGCTTGGCCGTTGAAGTCGCTTAGCGTGACGTTGGTTTTGATCAGATCTGCAGTGGAGCGTCCCAAACGCCGCAGCATGGAGTATGGCATTATATTGACTGCCGCTCCGGTGTCAACCAACATCTTGCGGACAGGCTGCCCATTGATATAACCTCTCAGGTACAGGGCTTTCAGATGTTTGTAGCCCTTCTCTCGTGGCTTTTCAAAGATAACCGGCCGTGGGCCGCAGTCAAACTGTGCCACTGGTAGTTCTTCGGTTCTTGGAGCGCAAAACTCTGACGGAAGTATGAACACCATGTTTGTGCCAGCCGATGTCTTCGCATCGGCTTTTACTGGTTTGGGGCGCCACTCTTTCTTTTTTGGACGGGCCTCCGTCTCCAAGGTTTGCTGAATTTTCACGGCCAGATCAGGCCGGGCTTTCCTTAAAGTGTGGAGGTACTGCGCTTCGGCTTCCTCCAAGCTACGTAGCCGCTGAACTCTACGCTTTCGGGTGTGTCTGAGTCCATCGGGACACCACCTTGGCCGGTGATGTCTATCTTCTTCTTCATCCTCTGACTCCTCGAGATCTTTTGCTCGAGATGACTCCTCTTGTCTGTTCTGAGGCCGGAGAGGCCCTAGACGCTTGAACACTGAAACTGGACCTGTGTCATCCTTCTGCTGTCCACATTCCGGGCAGTTGTCGACTGTAGGCAATCGGCTCATTCCCGCATCCCAACAGTACTTGAAGAAAGGACAATCCCAATGTTTATCCACGCCTTCCTTTTCCTTTGACCTTCCCCTAGCGCGGTGCTCATATCCTTCATCATCTCTATCATGCCGACGGTATCTCCCATCATATGCGTCGGTCCGACGATCTCTTTCATCATCTCTGTCGTACTGCCGACGTCGGTCATACTGACGCTCATACTTGTTAAGGAGATGCGTGGAGTGTGGCTTCTGATATCGCACGCTTCTCACTTGTTCCTCGGTTATATACCGCCTATCGTCATAACGGGGCCGGTCGCGTGGACCGGCCTCTTCCTTTTCTTTGCCCCGGGAGTGGCCGCTTTCCTCCTTATACTTGCCCTGGTGGTACACAGGCCCTGCCATGTTAATATCGAACGAGAAATCTAGCTGACGCCTCGTGGAGTGGCTGTGCTCTACCATGTTGATGCCAGGAAACGGGTTTGTGTCCACTTTCATGGCGAACTGCCCAAGGATCAGACGGCCCTGTTCTATCGCCGTTTGGATCTGCCGACGTAGCTCTTTGCAATCATTGGTGGTGTGGGTGAACGAGTGATGCCACTTGCAGTATGATCTCCCGTTCATCTCTTGCGCCGTAGGGATTTTATGGCCTTCGGGTAACTTCAGCTGCTTTTCCTTCAGCAGTAAATCGAATATCTGCTCAGCTTTGCTTACATCGAAGTCGAACCCTTTTGCAGGCCCTTGCTGTTTCACCCATTTGCAGGACACAGGATCTGCTCCCCGAGCCCATTCAGCCACGGCTATCTCCTGGTCTTCTACAAGATCCTCTTCTTCTGTATCGACCAGGCCTATCGGACGTTTGAACTTGTCTTGGTACAACTCAGGGTGGCGCTGCTCATACATTGTCAGTTTCTGGACCATGTGCGCCAGTGAATTGTATTCTACTTGGAAAGCCATATCCTTGATCGGTGCTGAGAGACCCAACACGGCCAGCTCGACTGCTTCTTTCTCAGTTAAACGAGCCGAATAACATCGGTTCTTGACAGTCCTGAAACGCTGAATATACTCGGCTACCGTTTCTCCCCGCTTCTGCCGCACCTGCGCCAGATCGGCAATGCCAGCCTCGGTAGCTTCTGAATGATACTGAATATGGAACTGTTCTTCCAGCTGCTTCCAGGTCCGGATCGAATCTGGTGGCAAAGAGGTGTACCACCCAAAAGCTGGTCCTGTCAGAGATTGCGCAAAGAACCTTACGCGTAACTGATCCGATGCTGAAATCATGCCTAACTGTGCCAAATATCGGCTCACGTGCTCGATCGAGCTAGACCCTTCTGAACCATTAAATTTTGAGAACTCAGGGAGCCGATACTTGGGTGGAAGCGGAATCAGATCATACTCGTTGGGGTACGGCTTGGAATAGCCGATTGTTCTCCTCTTCGGCACGAAGCCGAACTGGTCTCTCAAGATGGTACTGATTTGCTCCACCGTTTGAGCTGCAGGGGCTAAATTCTCATGACTCGTTCCGGTGGCATACTTAGCTAGCCACGCCTGTTTATCAGTGTCCATCCCGGACATCCCTGCTCCCGAAATCCCTCCTCCAGAAACACCTGCCCCAGAAATCCCTGCGGTTGCAATCTGGTTCGTGCGCGTCAGGCTGTTGCAGTCCGGCACGTATGTGCACACATATCCATGTGGGATTTCTTTAGGTGGTTCAAACAGGAATTGGTAATCGCCAGGATCACCTCCAATCTTGTAGACGACGTACGCCGGTGACCCCGGTGGCTCCGGAGTTGCAAGGGTGAATGGTAGCTGTGGCCTGGTCTGGAGCGGTCTTTCTCCCTGGTGAGTCCCTAGGGTAGGCCCCGACGGAGAGTACTGATGTTTCATGATCTCCTGAACCACGCGAACCGCGATGCGCTCGAAAGCGTTCACCAGGCTCTCAGAATGGCGGTGAAGAGAATGAGCCACCATGTAATTGACTTCCTGTCGCAGAGCTCTGGTGCGATCCTCTGAAGGAACAGACAGATCCACCTCATCGAGAGCGCCTTCGGGTGAGAACCCTTTCCACCTGATGCCATGCTTACGGGTCCTTTCAAAAGAGCCGATGAGATCGGCTTCGAAGAGAGCTTTGATATCATCATACCTCTTCTTGTGCTCATCAGGCAGATCGTCGTACGTGATTGGTCTGTCCCCCATCGCAGCGTCAGATGTTGATGCAGATGTTGTTGAGTGTCCCACCGGGCGTGCCAGAATGTGTTGCCTGTCAAAACCCACCGGCGAGCAGCGACGAGCAACACGAAGAGCCGGGAGGCTCCCAGAACTGCTGGTGGGCCCTGGTCCCTCGGGCAACGGCCCGCAAAACTCCAGCACACGTCCTGGCTGATGCAAGGGCGTGCCACCTGACCTATACCTGATCAGGAAGGTGATGGATTGCTTCGATTAGTTTCCTGCATGGCAGACACGTAAACATTAAATACGAGCCTCGATCGGCTCTCAGGTTTCCCTGTGAATCGGCTCATGTAGCCGATTGTCCCATGGATCTGCATTGGATCTACGATAACATGGGGTTTTGCTTTATCAATACAAGTCAAATCGATCTACGACAGTTTAACGCTTTCACCACATAATTGGAACATCCCACACGTAATTGAGCCTGGTAGATACGAAAGATAACAGAAAACTAACCCTAGAGGAGGCCAAAAAACCAACGTAGAGTCAATTCCCGGAACAACTCCTCTCGAATTGGCAAACCATATCCTTACGTACTACTGGATCGTTCAACCCGTTTGTGAGGCCTAACCATGCGGATATCAAACTAATCCTTGGAGAACAAGGAACAACTATGACAGATTGAATCGACTGAATAAAGATCAAGCAAGATGCTGCCCTTACACCCAAAATAGATGCAAAGGCAGCGAGATCTCTAGGGGCAGCATGATTAAGCAAACATAACCAAAAGCACCGATGCTAGCCCAAACAGATCTATGATAACAGTATTACTCGCCATCAACAAGGCTTCAGTACGAGCAACACCAAATAACACATAAGCAGATGCTGCCTAGATCGCGAGATGCGATCTAGGCAGCACGACGCTTACCTGAAAGAAACCCTCGAAACAAGGGGTGGCGATGCGCCGAGATTGTGTTTGTTGTGAACGTGATCGTCCTCCTTTCTCAATAACCCTAGGTACACATTTATAGTCCGGAGACTTTCTATCTTTGGAATAAACCTAACAACTCTATCTCTTGTTTAAACCGAAACGTAATCTATCATAACATACAGATACACGGGCAATTAGCCCAAATCCACGCGCAAGGCCGATCCAGCCTTCAAGCCCATCTTGATTACGGCCCATCTCCTCATTTGGCCAAAATATGGCGATAACACTATATAGATTAATTCTATTTCTATTTCAAGCGATGTTCCTTTCTACTTTAGTGAATCCTATAATCATACATAGTCATCAAGGTTACCTAAACAACATCTTGATCAAGATCATATCTACTTAGACCTATCTTGTATAGTGCCCACTTACTCAAATTACAAATGTGTCATTTGAGTAAAGTGTGATACATCTCAATCATAGATTATATTCTTGCTATATTGATCTAATCAATATTATAGCACCTATCCAATACTCCATGTACCGAATCGGAACCTTAAACCATAATCTCAAACGTTATCTACCCTTACTCAATCTTCTGTCCACTTGATCCTGATTTCATGTGTAGAACCATTCAATTAACAAATGAGTTAATTGAGTAACTCAATGCTTCATGAGTCCTAGCCCATTGCCTAAGTGTAATATATGTACTATTTAAGAATAATTGTTGTCACACTTATTCAATAGTATTGCTATTGCACTATTTTGTCTCTTATGTGATTTACCCACATGAGATATTCCAAGATTGAATATGCTTTGATAAAGCATAAAGATCTCACTCCTTATATTTTGTCTAATTCATATATATTCAAATTGCAATTGTGCTACTTGAGTGGAATATGAATTCATCTCAAACCTAGATTTTGTTAATGTGGTGTTGTTATAACCCATACCATAGTATGTGTTATACACCATGTTGATCAATGAACCATTTGAGCCATGTCCTCCAATATCAATCATTCATACCCAATCCAATGCCTACTTAGTTTTGTTCACATGTATTGAAATATTCAACTTGCAAATGTGCTAATTGAGTAATTCAAGCATTCTTGAAACCCAGCCTAGTTCCTAAAATGCAACATATGCTATTTAAGAGTAATTGTTGTCACATTTACTCAATAGTGTTGTAGTTGCACAAATTGACTCTTGTGTAATCTATTACACATGAGCTATTCCTAAAACCCTTATGCTTTGATAAAGCATAAAAACTTCATCAATTATATTATGCCTAATCCAATTCTCTCTCAAATCATATTGATATATCCCAACTAAGCTCTCCGATTCATATCTCCCAAATCATGATCCTTTGCCATATCTTTCTTGTCATAACATCTCAATGAAACTAAATTGTTGAACAAATACTTTCAATTGTTTGAATTGTTTGATTGTGTTTGTATGGATTGTTTATGTTATGTTATTTCTTGTGCTATAGTTTGTGCGAAGAGCTACGTGCTTAGTTGAGAGAAGTGGAACATCGTAATCTTCAAAAAGGCAAGTGACACACATGTTTCCCTCACCCATTTTACTTATGCATTAGTTGTTCACCTCTTGTAGTATGCATGATAGGTGTTTTACGCAACTGTTTTATCAAATGCTTAGATCCTAGTAGTGTGTAGCTATCCCTCAAACCCCACCTGATAGGATGCTAAATACTTTGTTAATTTTGATGCCATGCTAAAATCACTTGAGAAGTGTTTTGTGAAAAGTTAAGAACTTCAACTAAAATGAAACACCTGGGTGGAATGGTTTGATAAGATGAGGTGAGGTAGGTGGGTTCTGGGACGCAAGCCTCATAAAGAGGATGTGGGAACAGAATACCGCTCGGGATGGCCACCCAGGAATAAAGAGATGGCTATGTCTTCCATGCTTAGTGTACTTCCAGTGCAGCCTTATGACATTATGGGCTCTGTCTTGACTGATTAGATGTGGGAGTGCAACTATGTGCGAGAAGATGGTGGTAGATGAATTATAGGTTGGGAACGGATCTTGCCAGTTAGTTGCCCTCCCCTCTAAAAGGTCTCGTTTCATTTTATGTATGGGCATAAAATGAATCGTAAGGTGAAAGTGCACAACCCTTGCAAGGTGTTTAAATCTAATCGATTAGCCGTGTCCTCGGTTATGGACAATTGAGTCTCTAGACATGGAATGTACGGAATAATCTCATCACCATTTCTGAATTATTAAAATTTGTCTAGAAACCCCTAGGTAGGAACTAAGTACCATACACTCCAAGGGGTGGTGGTGCCTGAGGTTCCAAACTTTGTTGAGTTGCGCCCAGAACTACATACCGGCCAGTATGTAGTGTATGGGGGTAGTCTTGACCCTTGAAAATTAAAATTTGTTGAAAGAAAGTATTAAAATGGATTATAGGATAAAATTGGCTTTATGCAAATCAGCCTTTGAGATCCACCAGCCAAATGTCATGTAGTATAGTCTTTCCACAAAAATGCCACCAAATATGTGTCATTTGCCAGTACATCATCGTACTGACCCCTTCGGGGCTGCATATTCAAACGTGCAGGTTTTATTTCAAGTAAGGAACCAGGAGTAGGATCTCGAGACTACATTCCAACATGTCTGCCTGTGGCACGTGATGAAGAATGGAGGCTCACTGCAACTATGCTTTATGCTGTGTACTCGTGAGGTTGAAGACCTATGTAACTAGATTTACGTTGTAATATTGATGCTATTGCAATGATTACTTATTTTGTACTGTGGTGCTATCTACTGATCCAGGGAATGGCACAGATACACAGGAGATTTGCCTTTAGTAAAAGGCGGGTCGTTACAGATACATACCAGCAGAGCGCATCCATGTGCGTATACCAGGCCACACAGGACGAATCCCGGGGTCTTACCTTCGTGACAAGTCACGGCATTCGAGTCGTGTTGCGATAACACAACTCGAGAATCTTATGTCGTAGTCAAATTTTGACTGAAAATATTCGGGTTTCTTCAACCATAAAACTCGCTCCCGATGGGAGTAACACTCCTACACTTCTCCAATCTCTAATGCTTTACCAATAAATATCGTCGGGTGCGCGCTCAGTGCTCCCGATGGGAGTAGCCCCCGAGGCTATAGTCGAAAAAAGAGTTTTTCGAGTATAGGCTCAAGAGATAATGTAGCTCTTCATACTTCAACTCGAAACACTTCAACTTCGAGGTTCTTCAACTCGAGATACTTTAACTTCGAAAGTAACAGCCCCCAAGGCTATAATCAAAAAATTCTTCACATACGATCCTTTTTATCAATTCTGCATTTGTCGGCGCCATCCTGTTTCCTTTATGACGTCAATGAAGACGTAGCTCTTCATCAGTGCGAACCGTTTGATGGGTAACACTATAACTTTCACAATTTTTTGACCGTTTAGTGGGCTGCACGATTTTTGACCGTTGGTGGGCTGCCGTTTCCGATCTTTGCGCCACATCTCAGCCCACGATCCTTCTCCCAGAAGATATATAAATGGCATAGTGGGGAATCGTACTGTTTACTAGCTCGTTCCATCCGCCGCCTCCATTGCTAATCTCCTCTGTCTCTTCCTCTCTTGCGGAGCCCCCAAGCGCGCTTTGTGCTGGATGCGCGTGAAACATCTAGCCACTAAGAGCACCATGGCCAAAACTTCTGCCACCAACTGGGTGCGCTCCACCATCACCAAGAAGGAGGTGGAGAAGGCCACGGCGGACGGCCTCATCACCGCCCAGGATTCCATCCAATTTCTCAGTACTGAGCGGATCCCGAAGCCCCCGAGCGGTTACCGGGTAATGTTCCTTGCTTTCCTCCTCCGCGGCTTGTCCCTTCCTGCCCACGAGTTTCTCCGTGGGCTGCTATTTGTCTACGGTGTGCAGCTCCATCAGCTCACACAAATTCCCTTCTTCACATTGCTTGCTTCGTGACTCTCTGCGAGTCATTCTTGGGCATTGAGCCCCACTTCCTTCTCTGGAGATCAATCTTTCAACTCCGCCCCAATGTTTCTTTGGCTAGGAAACCCGAACTGGGCGGAGCCGTCGTTTCTGTGCGCCCTGAGGCGCAATACTTTGAATTTTCCATGGCCGCGTCTGTCCAAGGATGGAGGACAAAGTGGTTCTATATCAAGGACCGCAAATCTTCTCCTGAAGACGAATATGGCCTACCCCCTTTTGATGCTTCTCAGGAGGTAAAGAAATTGGCATCATGGGATACACTCCCCTCAGATGCAGAAGCACAAGAAATTCTTCCTCTTCTTTCCCGCATCAAGTCTTTAAAAGGAGGTCAAGGGGGTGCTCTGTCGGGTATGCAACTCATGGCGTTTTTTATTCAACGTCAAGTTCAACCCCTACAACACCGCCTTACCAAACTTTGGAATTACTCCGGCTTGGAGGATCCGACTCGCATATCTGAAGATCTGATATCGAAAGAAGATGTCGACAAGCGAGTTCGGAGTCTCACCAAGCTCACGAAGGAACATGCAGTTGCGGATTTAATCGCTGACTTTTTCGACTCTGTGCACCCTCTTCCTGAGGTATGTATCTTCGCGTCCACTTTTTGTCAAACTTTGCTTGTTTCAACTTGCATTATTATTTGACTTTGCACTCTGCTTACTTATTTATATGCAGGGTCACCAATTCCTTGTTTCTCGTCCCCCTCTTCCAGAGGCAGGGCCCCTACCGGCTGATCTGGCCTCTCCTGCATCTGAAGCCCCCGAGGCTGACGAAAGTCAGGACGGAGATGATATCGAAGAATCAGAAGAGGAAACTAGCTCGTCGACATCGCCTCCTCCTGCGCTTGCTGAAGATGTCGGTGTCGACAAAAAATGGAAGCGTGTCGACGAAATCGCTTCATCGAGTTCTGCAGCGGCTGGTAAAGCCCCCGTTCTTGTAGAAGATATGGAGTACTTCGACATGCTAGCATCGTAAGTATTGTAGTTGAGTTTCTTCAATTGCATTGTTCTTGCCTTGTTCTCATGACTTATATTTTTCATGCAGTGACGATGAAGAACCACTAACATATGCGACGGCTGCTCCACCACCTTCCCCTATGGCCACTGACGAGCCTATCGAACCAGATGTTGCACCGAGGGCTACCAGGTCCGGTGTGAAGAAGGTTCCTCAAGCCCGATACCCCAAACGCTCAAAGAAGGCCAAAGAAGCCGATATTTCTCTGGAGGCCCATGCATCTACGGTTTCTCCTGATGATGTGAGCAATGCTTCTTTACTTGCTTTCCATTCGTGCACTTCTACTCTTACACACTTCTTTTTTCAGGCTTTGGTGAAGAGATTTATCGCCCTGGGCACGGAGTGTGCGGGGTACCTAAAGGTTGCAAAAGCTTCCGAAGGTATAACTTTGCCGTCCAATCACCACTTGTCTTCTGCACTTTATCCTTTGTTATCTATCTGACTCGCTGTCGACTTCTTATGCAGCTGCTTTAGCAACCGCCAATGCTCGAATTGCTTTGTTGGAGGCGGAACTCAAAGCTTCGTAGAAAGCTTATGACGTTGCGACCGCTGCTAAGGCAATTGCCGAGAAGTCACAGAAATCTGCGCTTGCCAAGGCGAAGAAAGCTGAAAGGGCTTTAGCTGATGCCAACAAGGAACATGCTCAGTGGGAACAAGCCGTGGCAGAGCATCTTCACACCATGTCTACTGCCGCTGAAAGTAAGTTCTTCGACTTGTCTTTCTATTTTCGACTTCTGTTGCACTGGTGTACCTGCTGTCACTTATCTCTTCTTTTCTTTTCTGTTTGTGCAGAATTTACCGGGGTATCTCCGTCGGCTTTGCAAACAGACGATGATCCTCTGATGAATGCGGTTAACCTACTCGAGGAAAACTGGATATCTATCCAGGAGACTTTTGAGTTGGTTGGCTGCGTTCTATCACGGCTATTTGCCGGGTTGTGGCCGAAGAAAAGGGCGGCAATCCCGAAGGACAACCTGACTGAACTTGCCAAGTCCTTCGATACCACTGAAGACCCCACTCTCCAGCTGAAAGGGCTGTCCATTAAGCGCGGCGCCGAGGGTGCAATTGCACTTTCTCCTGCGCACGGTACAGACTTCGACTGGGAGAGGGTTAGCTCCCCCCATGGCCACACCCGTGACGAGATGAAGGTGTTTTTCAAGAGGGCGAAGAAGTTGGCACCTGCATTGTTGACAACGATTTCTCCTTCGGCAGCCTCTGCTGTGCCTGCTGCGCCTCCTCCTGCGGCAAAAGATCCAGTGCCCGTCGACTTCTAGCGAGGAACTGGCCGCGCCCCCTTCTTCCACGGAGCACAATGCTGAGGTGGCATAGACTCAGCTTCTTTGTAGCTTTTTTAGTTTTCTCCTTTTGAATGTAAAGACTGCAACCCGAGAACCTTAGCCATAGGGTTGTGCTCTTATGTAAATATATCCTCTTCATATGAAGTTTTATGCTGCCTCTCTGAAATTGTTTCTCCTTTCTTTTCCTTTTGACTTGCAGTCGACGCGCGTCAATGATCCTTTGACTCATGCTACTACTCCTTCCTCTGCCTGTGGATTCGATCCTCAGATTTCGTCGACTCCTAGTCGATGCTGTCAATGCGCATAGTACTTTTCCAGGATATCTGACCTTGAGGCTCGCCTAACTTTGGCCAAATGTCAAGCACAGATGGCTATTAAAAAGGCTAGCCAAGCCGGTAGCTATATGAAGAAAATCTCTTCCCTTGATGAAAAGGTCTCCAGTCTGATGGCGAAGGTTATTCATAATGAAGAATGTGAATCTTTCATCCTTGGCATTGTCGAGTCTGCCTGCGAGATGTTGCGATGTGAGTTTTCTTTCAACTCTTCCTTTCCTTGCTTGTGCACTGCTGTTTTTGTGACATCTTTTGCCATTTGTAGGTACTTGTTTAGATTTTGCTGCTGAAGAACGTCGAGTTGCTGAGCGAAATGCGGCTTTGGAGAAAATGTCGACTGGCTGTGAGACTTTGTGGTCTGATCCTCGACGCCGAAGCGCCATTGTATTGCTTCAAGACCGTGCCCAGCATATTGGCGAGTCAGTTGATGGTTGCCGGCGAGCTCTCACAACTATGCACTCCATTATGCTTCCCCGTAATCCTTTGCCTGCAACTTTCCCACTTCTTCTTGATACTTTCAGATCCAGCCATCGTATTCATAGGTTGATAGAACTGAACTTAGTGGCTGGTGCCAATTTTGCTCTCGGGTGGATACGCAAGTGGCACCCCAGATTGAATTATAGCACGATGTCCCTGAGTTTGGCTCCAGGTGGAGCTAGCTTTCGGGTTCATATGGAGAACACGCTGCAACCTACTCGAAGACTCGTAGCTAGGCTTCTAGAGGCGGATGCTGCGTTTTTCCGCGAGTATCATTATCTAGATCCTTTAGGCGTAGATGATTCTGACAACCCGATGTTGTAAGGTGTATGTGGAATGCGAGAGTTTATTTATTTCGCGACTATATGTCTGAAATTTATTCTCAAGGCGTATTTGTATGGTTCGTGCGTTTGCCGCATCTTCTCGTTGAAAGACTTGTAAACTCGAATATGAGGAACGCTTTGTCTTTATTTATACTTGTAATGTAAGATACATGGGGTGACCCAAGAGATCCGGCCTATGACCTGTGTTCTGGATCTAGAGGGCATTGCCCCTGGTATAACTCGTGGCTTTTACAGCCGTTACTTTTCTATTCTACTTTTTTGGTGCTTATGCTATCATGGTTTGTTCTTCTTTTCCTGCGTCTTTGTCTTCTCCTGATGCTTCTACTCGAGGTTTTTTCGTCTCGGGCTCCGTAGCGCGACCCTCGAGTAGCTTGATGCCTTCTGTAGTCGTGTTTTTCACCTTTTCTGCATAGTTGGCTATCATGCCAAAGTTTTGCGCCATCTTGTGGAACTCCCTGTCGCAAAGGTCTGAGACTTCAAAACTTCCTTTCACTGTAATTATTCCCCTTGGACCTGGCATTTTGAGTACCAGATATGTGTAGTGAGGTACTGCCATGAATTGCGAAAACGCGGGCCGTCCGAGGATTGCATGATATTGAGATGGCGAGTCCATGACTTCAAAGTCGAGCTTTTCTCTCCTGTAGTTTTGTTGGTTGCCGAAGCAAACGTTGAGTGCTATCCGACCTAGCGGGTAATTGGCACTTCCTGGCACGATCCCGTGGAAGGAACAATCTGTTGGTTTCAGGAATTCTAGCGATATGTGCATTGCCCTGAGCGTTTTTGCGTATATCAGGTTAATTCCACTTCCTGCGTCCATGAATATTCTGTCGACATCATACGCGCCGATTTGAGCTTTGAGTACCAGAGGCGCATTTCCCGGCCGAGGTACTGTTATAGGGTGGTCCTCTCTGTTAAACTCAATTGGTTGTTCGGACCAATGCAGATACTCTGTTGCGGCTGGAGGCGAAATGACTGCTAGGTTGACTTGTCGAGTTATATTCTTTTCTTCTTTGTTCGACTTAGGCATAGGTTGTATCATTGCTGTGATGTGTCCTTTCGATGGGACATACCCTTCGTCGTCGTCGTGTCCCTTGTTTTGCTGGTCTTATCCTTGAGGAGCTCCGTTGTTTCCTTGCTGGTTTGTCGGAGGATTGTTGCTTCCTTCGAATCCTTGTCGCCTTGCTTCGGTTTGTTTGTTTATTGCTACTTCTTGTAGTTTTAAGAATGTTGTGCAGTCTTTCATTGCGTGCCTTGATACTCGCTTCCCGTCGACGAACGCTGAGTGTATATGACAAGGCCCATTGAGCATATCTTCTGGTGACGGGTTGTACTCTCTTGAGTCTCTTGTAGGAAACTTCTTATAGTCCTCCTTTCCGTAGCTTCGATATCCCAAGCTTCTGCGATCATTTCCTTGATAGCTATTATCTTTATATCCTGCGGCGACTTGGCTATGCGAGCCGTAGGTGTCGTAGTTTCGGGATCGTCTCCTTTGGCTTCCATATCTGTTTCTTCTGTCGTCCTCTGGAGATCGTGTTCGCTTGTTGTTGCACGCATCTTCTCCATCTGCAAATCTGTTTGCTGTGTCCATGAGGTCTGATACTGTTTTTGGCTTGATTCTACCCATCTCCTCGACTAGGTCTCTTCGCCTTAATCCGATGATGAACGCGTCTATTGCTCTTTCATCTGAAACTTCGACTGCTGAATTTTTGATGAGGCTCCATCTTTGGATGTACGCCCATAGTGTTTCGTCGCGTTGCTGTACGCACGCTTTGACTTCTTCTATTGATGCTGGCCGTTTGTATGTCGACCTGAAGTTGCTTGTAAATTGCTTTGTGAGGTCTTCCCAGCTTCCAATGGATTCTTTCTCTAGTTTGCTCAACCATGACCTTGCTGCGCCAATGAGGTGTAGTTGCAAACTTTGCATTGTTATTTCTTTGGTTCCTCCTAATATTTGAACTGCTTGTAAGTAATCTGCGAGCCACGATTGTGGTTCCTGTGATCCATCGTACTTCTGCTGATCATGAGGTAGCTTGAATCCCTTGGGAACTGGAGTGGTGCGAACCCTGCGGGTAAAGCATGATGCCCCCATCTCTTTTTCGTCGTCTTCATAGTCGCGTTTTCCATTTGGGGATCGCGATCTTCGAGTCCCATCGTGCTGTTTAGGTGATGGCGATCGAGATCATTGCTTGCTGCTTCTATGCCGAGGACTGCTGTGACAGCGAGGTGATCTTGCTTTATGTACTTCCTTGTAATGATGTGCTTCTTCTCCTTTTGCTGATAGCTTGTGGCCCACCATGTTGAGTCCGTTCAATGCTGCTCTATGCATGTGCTCCCTAGGATCTCCTGGACTTGGTCGAGTTGTGAGCAGATATGCTTGCGCTGCTACTAACGCTGCTTCGGGTGTTTTTGGTAGGATGTTCCCCTGCTCGTCGACCGATAGGAAGGACGAGTCGAGGTTTTTCGAAATACTTTGCTTGTCGGAGTACTCGAGGTTATCGTACCTTGAGCCATGTCGATGATTTTTCCTTGCGTTGCTGTATGATGCGTCGCTTCGTGCTTTACGAGCAGCTTCGCTAGCTGCAATGGCTGAATTTTTCCTTCTTTGTATCTCTATCTTCTCCTTTGCTAATTGCTTTGCTTGCTGCCTTAGGGCGTAATGATACCCAAAAAGCATGTCTTTGCCGGAATTTGATGGTATTGGCGTGCCGTGTTCTACGGCTTCTCTTATTATTTTCCACTCGTCGACTGATAGTCGAATTTTTTCCCTGATTGTGACGGATTCTACTGTTTGCCCTTCTGCTAGGTGATTTGCTCCTCTATCAATATTTGCTGGATTTATCACTGGGTTGTTATTTTCGTCAAATTCCTCTGAGTTGTCTCCCACAATGGCGAGTACCTGGCATTGCTTGCAGATGTTGCCATTGAGACTTGAGAAGATCGAGTCGCCATCTTCAGAAAGCTCTAACCCTGTCTTCCATGTGTCTGTTGATTTGTCTGAGATATCGTCGAGGCAGATCATGAGATCGTCGAGTTGGATTTCTGCACTGAAGTTATCCTTTGCTTTGTTGTCTTCTACAATTTTCCCTTTTTGCACTTCTTCTAGGCTGACCGGCGAGTTTACCTCACTGGATGAGCCGTCGGAATACTCCATTATTGCTGTTGCTTCAGGCTCTTTTGCCGACGGATCTTGATCTTGTTTCATCAGATCCGAAAGGCGAGACGAGCCCGATGGCCCAATGAGGATGCTCAAACTTCCAATGGTTAGTTCCATCTCTTGACTTCCGTCGACTTCTGAACTGCTGTTGGATAAAAGCGAAAAAGCCGTCGAATTCATGATTCCAACGCCCAAGATCCCCACGGTCGGCGCCAATTGACGAGGGGTTAACTCGACAAATGTCCTAGATGAAGGACTTAGGATCGGGGAGATAGGGCGTCGGATGAACTCGAAGGAAAAGTTAGTCGAAATAGGTGTGTGTCGAAAGTAAACTTGGGTGTTCAACATGGCTTGCTTTCAATCTGCCCTACACCGTCCCCTCCTGGCCCCTATATATAGGTGGCCAGGTCTCGAGGATCGGGTAGGGTACGATACAGATTACAATATCGACATACGGTAAGAACTCGTATTCGACTATCATTACAATTGGGCCTAGCTTATCGGGCCTCAGGGGTACTCAACTAACGGGCTCTATTAACTATACCCTTGTCACTCACACACCGCCCCTCCACCGCCACGCCGCCCTGCCCTCCTACCTTATGGCGTCGTCCGCCACCGAGCCGGCCCCGCCCCCACCACCACCCCCGGGAGGCGGAGAGGGCTCCACCTCCACTAGATCTAGATCTACCCCTATGGCGGTAGAGTTTGTACATCCGTCTAATGTGCCGATTATGCCCCTCAACAGCGGAGAAGATTGGGAATCGGAGGGATCTAACGCATGGATTCCATCTGGGTAAGCATCGTATGCCTATGTGAATTAAGAGTACGCAGTTTTTGAGCGCGAATCGTTGTTGCTCAACTAACTGCGTTGCTTTTCGAATAGGATTGATCCAGCGCTGGCTTTTCGGCTGGTGGTTAGGCTGGATACTAGCTTTTTGCGTGATTCTGAACGCAATGTGACCGGATTTTACATCCCAGCGGTGGTTGCAACTACCATCTCGTTGAGGGATTTAAAAGATAACATCTGCGCTCTGTACCCCTGGGGCGCTGGCGATTCAGTTGATCTCCAATATTTCAACAGCACGGAGGGAAGATTTGTTCCACTAATTTTCGATGACGATCTGGGAATTCTTTTTGCTTTAAATGATTCTTGCCGTATCGGTAAAATTCGAATCCATGTGGACAGGGTCCAGGCATCATCTGGTGTTGGGGCATCATCAGGTGGTCGGGCATCATGTCTCTCTAGTGTTGCTGCCTCTGCTAATCATGTGCGCCGCCCCGCTCCTTGTAGGTCCACAGCAGCACCATCTGTCCCCAGTGCTAGTGGTAGCCAGATTGTTCCTGCGGTCGATGTGGAGGACGATGCAGAGATTGAGGATCTGTCTCCTCAAGATGATGAGGATGAGTTGATGCTTCCTAAATTGGTAGATCGATGCAGTAAGCAGGCAATGGAGGATCAATACATGGAAGATATTGCATAAGGTGCCAGATTTGATGACACTGATGATGAAGAGAAGGATGAGAACAATGACAGCCTTGTTTTAGCCGATTACGAAGACGATGACTTGCCAACAATTGAGTGGAACAGGGAGGATCCTCAGCTTGCAGAAGGCACCGTATTTCAAACAATGATGGACTGCCGTAATGCAATTACTACATATTGCATTCTCACCAAGAATGATTATGAGGTTATTAAAAGTGAGCCAGGTAGGTTCACAGTTAAGTGCCCATACAAGAGGTGTAGGTCGAGGCTGCATGCATCCACAATGCTCAGAAGCACCGTGGTTCAGGTACTACGCCAACCAGTTGTGTATTTTAGATCACGGTGTAAAATTTGTTAACTGTTACTGACATCCCTTATAATTATGTTTTAGATAAAGAAGAACTCGATCGACCATACTTGTCCACCTCGAGCGGGAGCGCCAGAGGAGAAATCAAAGCTAGCGAAGACTAGGTGGTTGGCAGATGCAATCATAGATTGGCTGAGAGAAACTCCAACACTTGGTCCAACAACACTCATAAAATTGATATCTGATAAGTTTACTATAATCATACCTTACATGAGGATGTTCTATGCAAAGGAAATGGCTCTTGACAGGATAAATGGTCCATAGAATGAAAGCTTTCAGTTTCTTTACACTTTCAAAGCTGAAGTGGAGATGGCTAGTCCAGGCAGTGTTGTAGCGATAGACAAGCATACAGTTCCCTACAAATTGAAAAGCGGGAGGATGATGCAAAAGGAATGTTTTAGAAGGGCTTTTGTTTGTTTCAAAGCTTGCTGGAAAGGCTTTCTGGACGGTTGCAGGCCTTATTTGGCCGTGGATGCAACAGCTCTTCATGGCAGGTTTAAAGGACAGCTAGTTGCTGCTACTGCAATTGATGGACACAGTTGGATGTTCCCTGTTGCTTATGGAGTTTTGGAGGTTGAGTCAGAGGAAAGTTGGACTTGGTTTCTGCAAAATTTGCGCGACCTTATAGGTCATCCACCAGGACTTACTATCCACACAGACGCTTGCAAAGGTTTGGAGAGTGCAGTAGAAGCAGTATTCCCTGGAGTGGAGCATAGGGAATGTATGCGACACTTGGTACAGAATTTTACAAAGAAATTCAAGGGTAAAGTTTATACTGACAACCTATGGCCAGCTGCATACACATGCAGCATTAGGAAGCATCTGTTTCATTTGGAAGTGTTGTATAAACAAAAAACTGGGGTGAAGGAGTACTTGGATGAACATCATGGTAGGGTGTGGTCAAGAAGCCAATTCAATGAAATTTGCAAGGTAGACTATGTAACAAGTAACCTTGCGGAGAGTTTCAATGCAAAGGTCAAGTCATTGAAAGGGCTTATGCTGTGGAAAATATTTGATAAGATTAGGTAGATGATCATGATAAAAATCGATCTGCGTCAAAGAATTGCAGCCACAAAATATGTTGGCCATCTCATGCTCCCATCTTTGATTAAGTCTTTGCATGCCAGGGCAAAACAATTGAAGATGAAATGCATCAGAAAAGGAATGGAGGCTGAGGTAACCTATACTGACAGTAAAAATAGGCAGTGGAGGTATCTAGTGAGTTTGGTTGATAGGACATGCCAGTGTAGGCGATGGCAGATCCGTGGGATACCCTGCATACACGCATTGTTTTTCATGAGTGTTATAGCGGGTGCAGAAGGTGAAGTTGATCAGTATGTGTCAGAGTATTTCTCTGTTGCCAAATTTAGGGCTGCATATGCTATGAATGTTCCTACCTTGTTGGGAAAAGACCAATGGATGAAAGTCGATCCAGGCTTCAAACTGTACTCTCCAGTTTTGACTAGACCGGCAGGTAGGCCGAGGAAGAATAGGATCAGAGCTAGTACAGAGGGTGGTCCACCGATTCGATGATGTAAGTGCAAACGTTGTGGAATCCCTGGACACATTGCTAGGCTTTGTAAAAATCCAGTTGACCCAGCTTTTGGAATGGAAGATCAGGCGGGAGCAGCAAATGCAGAGGAGAATGAAGAAGCAATTCAACATGAGGAGATTGAAGCAATGGATCATGAGGAGATTGAAGCAATGGATCATGAGCTGCTTGAACCGATGGATCCAGAGCAGATTGAACCGATGGATCGACAGCTGCTTGAACCGATGGATCGAGAGCAGAGGGAACAGATGGATCGAGATGCCTTTGAAGCAATGGATCGACAGCTGCTTGAAGCATTTGAAGAAAATGCATTAGAAGAAAGAGCACAAGCTTCGTATGATATGGTTGTCTCGGTCTTGGCACAACCCAAAGAGAAGAAGAAGAAGAACAAGAAAGATGGCAAAAGGAAGGTAGACACCGGTAATATCCCTGGTAGGGTTACCCGGAGTAAGGTGGTGGACCCAGCGAGTCACACCAGGAGCAAGAGAAAGATTTTATTTTGAACAATTAATTTGAATTTGTATGAACAATTTGTATTGGGGATCCCTTTGTATTGAATTCGAACTAGTGTGACGTTCCCAAGTTTGTATGTTGAATAATCACAATAATGTAGGGAATATATGTGTTATTTGCTTGAACTAGCACAGTGGCCCTCAGAAATGCGAGGGCATCAACCATTAGATGATTTACTGTTCTATACAAATTCTACTCTAACTCTCCTTTCCGGTCGTACTATGTGATTGCAATGTCTTATAGATCAAAAAGATTATTCTAATATAATTATAGGAAAGTATCTCAATTAATAGGAATAACCAGTGTGCCGAATGTGACCATGTGGACCAAATGCTTAAACTCAGTGTTCCATAGCTTTTCTATAAATTTTCAGATTTGTGAAGATTTTAATTGTTATATAGCAAGAGTGTCTAAAATATTTGTATCTTGTTTTACATTCATACTTAAATTAAAATTTTACTTTTTTGCGATGATTCTTCTATACTCAACCATGCACATTTTACCACAACATGTAAACATGTATATTTATAAATATGTATACTCAACTACATACATGTTGATCAGTATATATTTTATGCTCTAGCATATTTATCCACAACACATTCTAGCTAGTTAGCCAACCATGCAGCAACCGCATGCAATATTAGTTTTTTGCAGTCGGCTAATTGTAGTTAGATTATTTTTTATAGCCCAAATCATTATATTGTAGGATTTCTATGAAAGAATTATTTTAAATAAGCAGCCTCATATAGAAGTCAACCTACAGTGCCAGGTCGTGCAATTTTACCATAGTGTCTTTACATTCTTTTTAAAACATGTAAAGTATAGTATGCGAGTTCACAATCATCTCATTAGTTAATTCAATGGATTACAATAAGATCCCACAAAACTAAGTTGTTTTAACTGATATCATTAGTTAATTCAACTTTCATTAAATCATGGCTACAAATTTGTGATCTAGCCATCAAACTAATTTAGAGAAATTGGTTTATTTATCCACCTAATAAAAATTTATACATCAAAGAATATAAATGAAATTATCTAGACATATTAATATCGATATATGAGTTCATCTATTTCTCCAACATATGAGGCATAATCGTCGGATATATATGCATGTCATCTAGTGTAGCTTGCATATACCATGATCAATAATACGCAAAAATCAACCTCTTTCATTTGACATAATATATTAACAATTAAATCGAGTTGCACAATTTATTGTGTCTATGGTAAATTGTGAATTTTGTGATGCCTCAGCCGAACGGCGGCGCAGCGCTCTCCATTGTTATTTTCAAGCAGGAGAAGATTTTCTTTAGCAGATGTATTAATTGCTAAGAAACTTGTCTAATGGTATCCACGAAGTACATATTATTTATATATTTTTCACTAATATTTCTACTGCTCCTTTTGTCCGAAATTAGGTTACTCAACTTTACGTAGATACATATTAACTTTCTCTATCCTCGAAAGAGTCTATTTCCAATTTGTTGGAGAGTCAAAAATTTCTTTTTGAATGTGTTTAAAATAAAAGCGCATCATCATTTATGCCATTAAATTAGTGTCATTAGATTCACGATGAAATATATTTTTATCATATAGTTACAAAAATATTGGTATATTTTTGCGTAAAATCGATCAAATTTGAAATATTCTTCAGAAAATGGAAGTACATTCTTTTGAAGACGAAGAAAGTATCTACACACTAAAACTTGTGTAAATATTACGTATTAGATAAAATTAAGACAACTAATAATTTATAACAAAGCGTCGGTCTTTTTTTTTTTCCTTTTTCTAATTGTACTCTGTCCGTTTGCTGGTGCACGTTATTACCTCTAGTATGCATATACGATGGTTATATCCGATTGTTAGCCCGTAACGATTCGTAGCCAGCTAGGTCTCTTGCAATTTTTTCTTGACCTGATTAAATTGTTTGGAGCGTGCATGTGCTAGGATGGATCGTTGGTCTATCGTAGCCACGTAGGTCTCTTAAAACGTGTTGGGAGTTGTAGGAGTACACTATTATTGCTTTTTTTTTTCTAGGAACGTCTTGGCCTAATTGGCTACACACGTTGGGCCTTTTTTCTTTGTTGACACGTAAAAGGGTGTTAAACTCCGATTTTGACAATAATGTTACGTAATCTCATGTTTAATCTTAACCATAAATTTTAGATCTAATAGCTACAATAATTCTGATGATGTGGATTAATATGGTATCTCTATTTTAGACCTCCGTATTGTGCTTTTAGTATATAGTAGATAAGTTCCTAGTCCATGAGCTACTAGCTATAGTTCATCGCTTGAGGTTTCCTCACTTTTCCCCCTCTTAGTGACTAAACTCAAAAAATATAGTTTTGGGTTTATTTTAATTCATAATAATTCAAAACATGGTGGAACCTTCCCATGGAGTCTTGTTATGTTACCTACAACCTAGAGAAATAATAATGGAAAAGGATATATAGAGATATGAAGTTTCCCTTTCCCAAAACCACTTCCTAGTCCATGAGCTACTAGCTATGAAGATGCAGGGCTTTCTACTCAACACACCTCCCAAATGCCCACAATGTTGACAAACTTTGTCCAAATGAGTCCAAATTCGTCACACTTGTGTATCTTTAAATTGCAAACAATATCACGTCGGCCAAAATGTACTATATTGTTCAAATAACACAATCTAACAATTTTTATGCCAAAAGCTTCAATTTCCCTTACTCCCTTTATTATTTGGGTGCCCCTGTTTTACTTAGTTTTACTCAGTTTTCCCCCTCCGGGTCCACTTGTTTTATTCAGTCCTACTCAGTTTTGCCCTTCCGATAAACATTTCCTCACTTTTCCCCCTCTTAGTTCTACTCAGTTTTCCTCCCTTGTACTCACTGGCTGATCTCTGATTGGTCGAGATGTATTTCACACGAATCTTGGTTGGTTGATAGCTCAACGCACGCTTGCACCGTTGGATCATTTATGATCGGACGGCCTGTCAACCCTGGCGGTCGCGGCGGCGCGGATCTGCAGAGCACATACCTACCAACCCTGGCAGTCGCATATTCCAGTCGCATCTTCCGCTCTTACTCTGGCGGTCGCGGCGGCGCGGATCTGCAGCGTGCGTGCGTGCGTGCGGCAGCGCGGATCTAACCGTGCATGCGGCGGCGCGGATCTAACCGTGCGGCGGCGTGGATCTAAGAGTGCAGGTGAGGATCTAACCCTCAGAAATAGTTGAAATGTCTCTCTCTGTCTCACTTTCGTTTATCTTCTCAGATCTGTTGATGATGAAGAACACCAAGACGGTGGCCGTGTCGACAGTGCTCAGCGATCGTCTTGAAGCCATCGCCTACAACATCGCTGCAACCTACAACATCGCTGCGATGGCGCAGATCCAGCCTTCAATGTCAGAGCCTGCCGATGTCTCACTTCCGTTACCCTCGTTAGATCTGTTGCTGATGGACACCAAGACGGCGGCCATGTCCACAGTGCTCAGCGATCGTCTTGAAGCCATCGCCTACAACATCGCTGCGACCTACAACATCGCTGCGACGGCGCAGATCCAGCCTACAATGTCGGAGCCTGCCGATGTCTCACTTCCGTTGCCCTCCTCAGATCTGTTGCTGATGGACACCAAGACGGCGACCGTGTCGACAGTGGTCATCGATGACAAGACGATTGAAGCCATCATCCACAACATCGCTGCGACGGCGCAGATCCAGCCCTCCTCCATGTCCGAGTTTGCGGATGGCGCAGATCCAGCCCCCTCAGCCGCCCGTCGTCCAGGCCCTTCTAGCCCATCGGTGCGCGGCTGTGTTCGACGCCGCAAATTGGGATAAATTATGATAAATTTGTATTTTTCAATTTCAATTTGGGATAAAATTGTTCGAACTACTACCTCTGTGTCAAAAAAAGCTTCTCCACTTTCTCGATGTGTCCCTGTACATCCGAATGTATGATTTGAATTCTATCCCAACTTGATTGGGAAGATTGATATGTATTTGATCCGAGAGGCTGGTACATGCTTTCACTTTTGGGATCCCTTCACTTTTATAAGATGTTCATGAATGAAAATTATCGCGCGCATTACTTAGCACAACTAGGAAATTGTATGAGAAAATACAGTGGTTAGAGCCACACCAAAATACAGTGGTTAGAGCCATCTACTGAATAACAATTCTATACTATCTAAATCATCTACCACAACCACATAACTGCTAGGACAGGGATGACACCTAATAAAACTGCCCAGATGAATCTACTTTTCGCCTCTCCCATCACTTAAAGTTCATGTTCTAGATTTTCTACCACTTGATCAAATAAGGCAAGATCTGTCTCAAGTATCAACTTCTCCTTGCGAATAAGCTCTGAATTCTTCTTTTCTTCCTCCACAGTACGCTTCAGCTCGAATATCATCAGGTTTTTACGGGCCAATTCATCACCTAAATTGGCCACCTTCTCCTCCAAATCCATCCTCTGGCTACACCACTGGGTTGATTCATCTTGGTATGCAATGTACCATGGATCATCGGCTTGCCTGGCGAACTGTAACAATAATGGAAAAAAGAACAACTGAAATCACTCCAACAGGCCATGGCGGCACTTCAAATTCAACGGTAGTACAGAGAGCACAAGCTAGATACCTGCACTTCTGACGAGGTAGGAGAAGTAGAACGTGGCCACGACATGATCGAATCCCCACCCTCGCCGGTGTACCCGCTACGACCAGACATTGAGGACTATTTCGCACCTGCAAACTCCAAATACATTACGGGAACCGAATCGATTACGGGGCGGGGGAGGCGGAAGCGGAGGTCGTCGTGGGCGGCGGATCTGCTTGCGGCGGAGCAAATCCCGGTCGTCGTGGGCAGCGGATCTGCTTGCAGCAGACTTTCCTGCGGTGGGTACAATGCGTGCGGACGAAACAAGTTCTGGAGCCGTGGTTGACGTGCAGCGCCGCAGTCCGTCCGACGCCGCCGGGGAACAGAGCCGGCGGCGCGACGAGGCGCCGGCGATGGCTGCTCCGTCCGAGGGTGGGGAACGAGCTGCCAGCGGTTCTCCGATGACTAATGAGATGCATAACACTAGGTTCCAGCCATGTTTAGCACAAGATTCACTTTAGATTAAGCTGCGAAAATAGTCACCTGCTGGATCTAGCTTAAGAAAAATTAATTAGCGAACTTGTTGCTTATCTCTAACTAAAAGCACGGATATATGCCTTTTCACTAAGGGCGACCCCAGCGGTCATTGGCTGAGGCGGCCCCACAGAGCGGCTCTATATGATTTTCTCTAAATAAATAGACGACCCCAGCGGTCATTGGCTGCAGAGGCCCCACAGAGCGGCAATATATGATTTTCTCTAAATAAATAGACGACCCCACTGGTCATTGGCTGCGGCAGCCCCACAGAGCGGCAATATATGTCTTTTCCTGAAAAATACACGACCCCACTGGTCATTGGCTGAGGCGGCCCCACAGAGTGGCTCTATATGATTTTCTCTAAATAAATAGACGACCCCAGTAGTCATTGGCTGTGGAGGCCCCACAGAGCGGCAATATATTATTTTCTCTAAATAAATAGACGACCCCACTGGTCATTGGCTGCGGCAGCCCCACAGAGCGGCAATATATGTCTTTTCCTAAAAAATACACGACCCCACTGGTCATTGGCTGCGGCAGCCCTATAGAGTGGCCCCATTTGTCATTGGCAGCACCGCGTATACAATCAGGAAATAAAACAGCCCACACGTCAGCGATAGATGGATGGCTGCTCCGACGTGTCTCCTGACCCTATCCATCAGCACCATTCAAAAGCATCGGTCAATTCACAACCACCGCGGCTCCCTAGCCGTCACCGCTAACAGTCAAGGCCTCTGACCAGACCGCAACCCTCCCGTCCGAGCGTCTGCGAGGGGTTTCAAACTAGAGCGAGGGGAAAACTGAGGAAAAGTTAAGCGGCTGGGGAAAAATGAGTACAACTAACGACCTGAGGGCACGAAAATAGAAATCCCAATTCAAAAATGTCTTGTGACAATTCGGCCTATTGGCTATAAAAGAATAGAAGGGAATAATATAACTTTAATGGGAGTACACAAATTCTTTTGAAATGCAAGAAATATGTGAATGATGACATGATGCACAATAGAAATTCAGTACTGAAATTCAGAGATGTTATAGGACTAACCCCCTTAAGATGAATCTCGCCCTCGAGATTCGGCATGGCTAGCAAATAGGTTTGGGGGATCTTGACGAAGGTCGTCTTCTCGCTCCCATGTAGCTTCTTCCTCAGTATGGTGACTCCATTGAACCTTGCAAAACCTCATCGTCTTGCTGCGAGTGAGCCTCTCCGCTGTATCTAGAATCTTGATGGGTTTCTCCTCATAGGTCAAGTCACTCTCCAATTGAACCTCATCAAGCGGGACGGTGTCTCTCAATAGTGTATCCGCCATTCTTGGGTGATACTTCTTCAGTTTGGACACATGGAACATATCATGAACAGCAGCTAGAACCTCTGGCAATTCCAGCTTGTAAGCAACCTCTCCTTAGTGTGCTAATATCTTGTATGGTCCTATAAACCGAGGTGCCAACTTGCCTTTAATTCCAAACCTCTTAATGCCATGTAGTGGTGAAACTCTAAGATATGCTCTATCTCCAACCTCATATGTCACTTCCTTGCGCTTGGAATCAGCATAGCTCTTTTGCCTTGATTAAGCTATCTTTAGCCTATCACGAATCAGCTTCACCTTCTCCTCAGCATCCTTGATCAAGTCATACCCAAATAGCTGACGTTCACCAACTCCATCCCATAGTAGCGGTGTCCTACACTTCCTTCCATATAATACCTCAAACGGTGACGTCTTGATGCTAGATTGGAAGCTGTTGTTGTACGAGAATTCTACATATGGTAAATTCTCATCCCAACTAGACCCATAATCTAGAGCACACTCTCTCAACATGTCCTCCAAAATATGATTTACCCTCTCGGTCTGTCCATCAGTTTGTGGATGAAACGCCGTGCTAAACTCTAGTCTTGTTCCCAGTGATTCTGTTGCCTGTCAAAACCCACCGGCGAGCAGCGACGAGCAACACGAAGAGCCGGGAGGCTCCCAGAGCTGCTGGTGGGCCCTGGTCCCTCGGTCAACGGCCCGCAAAACTCCGGCACACGTCCTGGCTGATGCAAGGGCGTGCCACCTGACCTATACCTGATCAGGAAGGTGATGGATTGCTTCGATTGGTTTCCTGCATGGCAGACATGTAAACATTAAATACGAGCCTCGATCGGCTCTCAGGTTTCCCTGTGAATCGGCTCAGGTAGCCGATTGTCCCATGGATCTGCATTGGATCTACGATAACATGGGGTTTTGCTTTATCAATACAAGTCAAATCGATCTACGACAGTTTAACGCTTTCACCACATAATTGGAACATCCCACACGTAATTGAGCCTGGTAGATACGAAAGATAACAGAAACTAACCCTAGAGGAGGCCAAAAAACCAACGTAGAGTCAATTCCTGGAACAACTCCTCTCGAATTAGCAAACCATATCCTTACATACTACTGGACCGTTCAACCCGTTTGTGAGGCCTGACCATGCGGATATTAAACTAATCCTTGGAGAACAAGGAACAACTATGACAGATTGAATCGACTGAATAAAGATCAAGCAAGATGCTGCCCTTACACCCAAAATAGGTGCAAAGGCAGCGAGATCTCTAGGGGCAGCATGACTAAGCAAACAGAAACAAAAAGCACTGATGCTAGCCCAAACAGATCTATGATAACAGTATTACTCGCCATCAACAAGGCTTCAGTACGAGCAACACCAAATTACAAATAAGCAGATGCTGCCTAGATCGCGAGATGCGATCTAGGCAGCACGACGCTTACCTGAAAGAAACCCTCGAAACAAGGGGTGGCGATGCGCCGAGATTGTGTTTGTTGCGAACGTGGTCGTCCTCCTTTCTCAATAACCCTAGGTACATATTTATAGTCCAGAGACTTTCTATCTTTGGAATAAACCTAACAACTCTATCTCTTGTTTAAACCGAAACGTACTCTATCATAATATACAGATACACGGGCAATTAGCCCAAATCCACGCGCAAGGCCGATCCAGCCTCCAAGCCCATCTTGATTACGGCCCATCTCCTCATTTGGCCAAAATGTGGCGATAACACATGCCCCCCTGGTTTTGGCAATAATAATTCCAAAACCACTCTGTTTTTTTCTTCATCGGGTCACGCGCTGCAGAGCAGAACCGTCATATCGCCTCCTCATCATGATGCCTCGCCTTCTCAACTTCTCCGCAGTACACAATTTGACAACTCTGGCACCACATTCTCGAAAACCGCTATGGCATTGAACCATCTTCCACTATTCCCCTTATTTAAATCTATCCGAACCATTTGCATCCTCATTCTTCTCCAATAGCCAAAAAATCCTCTTCCTCCGCCATGGACTCCTCTTCTTCCTCCAACACATCCGGCCTTTCCTTCCAATCCTCCGACTCCGTCAACCGGGAGCTGACGCCGGGGCACCCGCCAATGGCGGCGTACGAAGTTCTCGCCCCACAATGGTGGGACGAGAGAGACTGGGACTTCGCCGCCCAGTCAGAGGACGACGAGTCCTTGACTGACGGCGAGGAGGACCTCCAACTCCTCGTCGACGGGGAACTGGAGGCGGAGAGCGCCGACGACGCCGTGTCCTGGGGCGAGGACATCGGCTCTTCCGATGAGGAGGAAGAAGCAGAGGAGGACACCTCCTCCGACGAGTACCCGCCGGTGAAGCGCTTCCGCGCCGGGTCCAGCGAGGACACCGACGACGACGACGAGGACGAGGAGGCCCCCGCTGACAACTTCAGCAGCAGCGGTGAGGACCACGCCGGCAGCAGCGCCGATGATAGCGAAGACGGCGGCGGCAATGGCAACGGCGACGACGACGACGCCGCCTTTTAGATTAGGAAGTAGTAGCACTAGTAGTAGATCGCCATTTTGTAAGCAATCGGCTTCATTGTAAACAACCATCTTTGGAATCAACAAAGCTTGCTTCTCCCCAATTTGATTTTGCCGATAGTCAAATAGGTCAACGTTCCAAAAGCCGATAGTAACGAATCGGCTTTCACCATACAACGTTTGATACGATCAACCAAGTCAAAGCCCAAAGAGCCGATGGCAACACATCGGCTTTTCCCACAAACGTTGGCAAGGTCAAACTCGGTCGCTTATTTAGACAAGTCTGAGCGGTCACTTTCCAATTTCAACGGTAACCTGCAACCATCTTCAAAAAGGCTAACTCAGACCTCCAATTGCCTCATTGAACAAACCGGGCTCACGGCGACACGAACCCTAGATTCCCCACCGCATAGATCCATCTCCGCCGGCGAATTAGATGGCAGAATCGTCCAGCGCCAACACAGCAGTCTCCGGCCTGAAGGTAATCCTTAACTGTTCCTCGCAAACCGAGCACGGTGCTAGAATTAATAGCAAACACCTGAATTAATGCTTTATCCCACCGTTGAAATTTTAGGTTTCAGACATTCTGCTGCCGCATCCTTCTCTCCCCAATTCTCTCTGCCTTGGCCCCCGTACAGAATCTAGTCCTGCCCATCTGATCTCTTGCGAGGCAAACAGAATTCCCTTCGTAAGCCAAAACTTAGATTTAGATTCTTGGGCCGACTGCTTACGAGCCTGGCCTAATCCTCCCGAATATTGGGTTTCTTGGTACAGTAGGGTAGCCAAAACTTACCAATCCCAATGGGAAACCACAGGAATAGCCGATGCCTTGACTTTGTCACTGTCTCCCCTTGAGAAACATGAGAATCTTCTAAAAACCATCGGCTACTTCTGGTCTGATGCTCTGAACTGCTTCATGTTCGGCCATGGCCCCATGACACCAACTCTGTTAGACGTGGTGATGATCACTGGTCTGGACGTCACATCACCCAGCCCCTCTGCTTTTATGCTGCCAAAAGTCCCCTTCAAGCTTTCTTCCAAAACAGATTGCACGAACTGGGGTGCTTATCTTCGAAGCCACATGAAAACTAAGGGCCCTGTCACAGAGAAAGAACACACGGCCTTCCTCAATTTCTGGCTGGAACATTTTATATTCTGTGGCCCTTCCCTTGCTCCAACCAAGAATTATCTTCCCTTGGCCTACGAACTTGCCAGAGGCACTCAACTTGGCATCGGTAAACTGTTCCTTGGAGAAGTCTATCGATATCTCCAGTTGATGTCTGTCAAACTATCCTCCCACATAGCAGTCAAAACAGGAGGTCCTTGGTGGTTTATTCAACTATGGGCTCAGCTGTACTTTCAAAACCATATCCCAAACTTCCCCCTTTTGGCAAGTTGCACCTTTCCAGACGCCAAAGGGAAGCAGATCCGATGCACCAGCTACGGCCAAGCTCTGTATAGCCTGCCAGGTAGTAAACTGATTCCTCATGAAGCATCCAAGTGGTTCAGCATTTTCTTCCAAGGCCTGGACAATCCTATCTTCTTTCCTTACACGGAGGAATCGGAAAATTTTGAAAATCCAATCTCCTTCAGGCTGGACAACTTTGCCGATGACACTAGCACTCGGCAACTATTTTCCACCGTGATCCGTCCCTGCTTCCTCCCAGTTGGCATGAGCACATCCAACAGAATAATCAAACCTGGATACGAGTTCTACCAGCCGGTCGTAGCAGCTCGGCAATTTGGCCTTGGGCAAGTACCTCCTCATTTCTTTCTCCACCACCTCACAGAGAGCAGAGCTGACCTGCCCGATTCTCTCATCAGTCAGAGGTGTTATTCTTTCTTCGATGCTCTGACCATCCCAATTCCTAACAACCTCACTTTCACTTCATCAACCGATGGTTTTGAGAACTGGTGGTCGATGTGGAAGACTCATGCCTTCAGGAGAGCTCTGGGACCATTGCTGGAACAGCTCGATGCTGAATATGACATCCCCATAGAACAGGTACTGCTACTTGTAAATTTTCTTGATGCAGCTCACGACGATGCTTTTAATATCCTGCTCTGTCTCCTTGCAGCAACAAGATGGTCCAGAACCTACCAACGAGGATGGCTCCCCCTTCGAATTCCTCCCACCAGCTCCTGTGGTCCTTTTCTGCAAAAACTCGCCACCTTTGAAACAGGTCGTGATGCAGAACCAGCCGATATCACCAAAATCAGCTTCCAAGAGCCAAGCAACTTCCGGGTCAGCTGCCCCCCGAGTTCCAACTAAAACAAGAACGGCGGTGAGGAAGATAGTGGCCAAGAAAACTTTGAGGCGCCGGAGCCCTTCTCCAGAGCTCTCGCACGTACGCTGATCCCTGCCTTGGTTGATCTCATTTATCTTTGTAAACATGCTCGTGCTTATCAACTCTCCCTTTCTTACAGGTCTCCATCGAAGACACCTCCAGCGAGGAAACACAATCCAATCGAGGAGATTCGAGTTCAGCAGACTCTGAGAGAACCACCACACCGAGCCAGCCAGATGTGCCACCATCGGCTTCCAGGAAAAGGCCTGTTCCTGAACCTGTTGCCCCCCGAGCAGCAGTCGAGGCGGGGCAACCTGTGAGCCCCAAGAGGGCTCGTAAGGGACTGCAAACTTCTTCTCCGAGCCAGGAGGCTTCGAAAGTAATTATCCTCCACACTCTTACCACTCCTTTTCTATGCCGATTCATTGCTATTCATATCGGCTAAGCACCTTTCATGCAGACGAAGGACACTCCTAGTGGGAAAGTCGGGGAAGTGCCGATGCCTTCCGCAAGCCTGGATCTAGTAATCCCTGAAGGTATAGATGAAACGGTTGCCAATCTGGCCAAGCCATCAGCAACAACACACGAGCCGATTGTCTCGCCGTCGGCTTTCCCCCTGATCTCAGGAGAGGTATGTTCGCTTCTTTCGACTCATCCTTCCCTGTTTGACGTATACTGACGCCACTTCTGCCTGCCAGGGTTGTGATATCTCAGGCTTGCTGACGTTCGACCCTGAATCCATCGAACCAGCTCCCTCTGCCGCCAACGATGAACCACGAGCAAGCGCTGTTCTACCTCAATTCCAGCGTCTTAAAGCCTTGCTGTCCTCCCCAATCGAGAGGTTGGTCGAGGGTTCTGAAGAGGTGAAGAGTATTCTTGACGAAATCAAGGACCAACTCCCGGTAGCATTGCAGGTGAAGCTTTGGCCAGTTGTGACTCTGTCTTTCTACGGGTCAAGGGTGAAGTTGGCTCGTGAGAGGATCAATCTACGCCACGCCCAACTCCCACTGAAGGCCGATATTGCAGCCAAATGTCAGCGGCTCAATGAGAAAAAGGCGTCTCTGGATGCCAAAACTGACACCTCTGTCAGCACCGCCGAGCTTGCATCCTTAAAAAAGGAATTGGAAGATCTCGAAGAGAAGGTCCGGGCGACTAAAAAGCTCATTCATGACAAGGAAGCATTCATCGCCCGCTCCCAAGACGAAGCAGAAGGCCTCAAAGCTCAACTGAAGACTGATCTGGCAGAAATACGTGCCCTGAGCAAGCAGCTAGTGACGGGCAAGGACGATGATGACGTAGCCGAGATCGCCGAGGTGGATCGTGTCCGTGCTGACGCCCTCCGTGCCTTCGAGGCATTCCTTCAGTAGCTTATTCATGTAACCTGACACCTGCTCGTAACAGTCTGAACCTCGAGAGTCGATGGCTGTGCACTGTTTATTTGGCCGATTTCATGTATCGGCCCCCATGTTTCACTGGATATATTTTTTTACTGGCCGATTTCATGTATCGGCCCCCATATTTTACTGGATATATTTTTTTTTACTGGCCGATTTCATGTATCGGCCCCCATATTTCACTGTCCATCATCCCACATGCTTGGGAAATATTTCTTGAGATGCTGACCGTTGACAGCCACTGGGAATTTCACACCGTCCAGCTCCTCAAGCATGTACGCGTTGCCCCTTAAAACTTGGTCGACCCTGTATGGCCCGTGCCAATTTGGAGACCATTTACCGTATGCTGCATCCTTAGTTCCCAATGGCAATACAGCTTCCCATACCAGATCACCAACGTGGAACTCCTTTGGTCTCACCTTCTTATTATATGCACGAGCTACCTTGGCTTTGTTCTCTTTAATTTTCTCAAGCGACCACAGCCTAAGTTCAGTTAAATCCTCAACACTGTCACTCATCAGGGCTGCATATTCTTCAGTTGTTAGATCGTTCTGAAAAGTGACACGTCTCGATCCAGCCGTAATCTCCCATGGCAATACGGCTTCTTGTCCATAGACTAGATGGTATGGCGAGGTTTTTATCGCTCCATGACATGACATGCGATAAGCCCACAAAGCTTCTGACAAAACCTCGTGCCAACGCCTAGGGTGCTCGTCGATTTTTCTCTTGATCAGCTTGATAAGGCTCTGATTGGACGCTTCAGCTTGCCCATTTGCTTGAGCATAATATGGAGATGATCGGATCAGCTTAATTCCCGTGTCCTCGCAGAACTCTCTAAACTCGTGAGAAATGAAGACCGAACCTCCATCGGTCGTGATAGTTTGGGGAATCCCGAATCTATGAATGACATGTTCTTTCACGAAATTGATAACATCCTTCGAGTTTACTGACTTCATAGGGACGGCTTCCACCCATTTAGTGAAATAATCCGTAATGGCCAAAATCCACATGTGGCCTTTGCTTGATGGAGGGTTGATCTTGCCAATCATATCCATGCCCCAACCTCGGAATGGCCAAGGCTTGATGATGGGGTTCATCGCTGATGCAGGTACCATCTGAATCTTCCCGAATTTCTGACATGCTTGACACCCTTTATAGTACTTAAAACAGTCCTCAAGCATGGTGGGCCAATAAAACCCTGATCGCCTGATCAACCATTTCATCTTGTGAGCCGATTGGTGAGTTCCACAGGCGCCTTCGTGTACCTCGTGTAGAAGCCGATTTGCCTCGGCTGGCCCCAGACATTTGAGCAGTAACCCTTCCAAAGTCCTGTAGAACATGTCATCCCCAATAAGCACATACTTCATGGCCTTGTACCTTATCCGTTTAGGTGCCCCCCGAGCCGAATCTTTCAAGTAATTGAAGATATCGGCTCTCCAGTCGTCCGCCTCCAGGAACTGTACCTGAACATCAGTTCCATCTGCTATGTCCTTGTAGCCTGAAGCCATTTGTGCGAGATCATTCGCCTCGGTATTCTGCGACCGCGGGATCCAGTTAAAGTTTAGATACCTGAACTGTGCCATCAGCTCACGGCATTGCAACCATAATGGGAAGAGTGACTCGCTCTCACACTTGTATTCGTCCGTGAGTTGGGAAATCACCAATTTGGAGTCTCCAAAAAGTTCCACTGCTTCTGCTCCGGCTTCAATGAGCAACTCCATTCCCTTGCGTATTGCCTCATACTCAGCGACATTGTTGGTGCAAGGGGTAGATAGCCTGATGGAGAAGGAATATGTTGCCCCCCGGGGCGACACGAGTAGAATGCCGATGCCGCAACCATCATCACAAGCCGATCCATCGAAAAACATAGCCCATGCACGTACAGACAGTGCTGCTATATCAGTGTTGATTCGTTCAGCAATAAGATCGGCCAACGCCTGTCCCTTAACCGCTTTGGCGGGTTGATACCGGATATCAAATTCCGATAATGCAAACATCCATTTGCCGAGTCGGCCTTTCAACACAGGAGCCGACAGCATATGTTTTATGACATCTGATTTGCATATGATGATAATCTCTGCTGACAGCAAGATGTGTCGCAGCTTGGTGCAGGTGAAAAATAGGCAGAGGCATAACTTCTCGATCTCAGGATATCTCGTCTCTGCATCCAGCATCCTTCTGCTGATGTAAAACACAACTCGCTCCAGACCATCATAAACTTGCACCACCACCGAGGCGATGGACGTGTCAGCTACTGACAAGTAAATGTAGAACGGCCTATCCTGCTGCGGTGGAACCAACACTGGCGGCTTCGTTAGATATTCTTTGATCTCGTCGAAGGCTCGTTGTTGTTCTATCCCCCAGCGGAACTCCTCATCAGATTTAATTTTCACCAGTCCCATGAACGGCTCTATTCTTCCTGACAGATTGGAGATGAACCTTCTGACGAAGTTGATCTTGCCGATGAGACACTGCAGTTCTTTCTTCGTGGTAGGTGGCTTCATTGTTCGCACTGCCTCCTGACTTTTCAGGCCGATCTCAATTCCGCGTTCATGGACCAAGAAACCCAAGAACTGACCGGCCGTCACACCGAAGGCACACTTCTTTGGATTCATCCGTAGCCCGAATTTTCTGGTTCGGTCCAGGACGCGTCGCAGATCGTCCAAGTGTCCTTGTACTGAAGCAGACTTGACTACCACGTCATCGATATAAATCTCCACCAGCTTGCCGATCAGATCATGGAAAATGTAATTCATGGCTCTTTGGTATGTGGCGCCGGCATTCTTCAGTCCAAATGTCATGACTACATATTCAAACAACCCCACCGAACCTGGGACTCTGAATGCAGTCTTGTGTATATCTTCTGGAGCCATAAAAATTTGATTGTAACCGGCATTGCCATCCATAAAGCTCAAGACCTTATGACCAGCAGCTGCGTTGATCAATGTCTCTGCTACCGGCATCGGATATTCATCCTTTGGAGTGGCTCTATTGAGATCCCGAAAATCTATGGCAACACGCCATCGGCCATCCTTTTTCTCTACAGGTACGATACTAGAAATCCACTCAGCATACCTGCATGGCCTGATGAACCCAGCTTTCAACATTTTCTTGATCTCTTTCTTGACTTCCTCTAAAATTTCGGCCTTCATCTGTCGTGCTCGTTGCTGGAATGGCCGAAACCCTTTTTTAAGCGGGAGCCGATGCTCAATGATGCTCCTGTCTAACCCGGGCATCTCCGTATAGTCCCAGGCAAAGCAATCTGGATATTCTTTCAACAAAGCTATCATCGGACCCCGCAGATTCGGATCTAACTTTTTGCTGATAAATGTCGGTCGTGGCTTATCCCCAGGACCGATGTCAATCTCCTCTAGCTCATCAGCGGATGTAAACCCATACCCCAGCTTTCCGTCACCTGCTAAATCGATGCTGAACACAGGCCAAAAGTTTGGTGAGGATAACAAAGATAATTTGGGCCGATTGCCGGAATCGGCCCCCTTTTTGATTGCATTACTCAAGGAAGGTTTACAACCTATTTGTGCTCTACAATGGTAGGGAATCTCCCTACTACGACTACATGACATGCTTGTCGTAAGATCACTGCTTTTTATTTTTTGTGGCCGATCGCAGGGATCGGCCTTACGACGCACCATCGTGGGCTTTGCTACTCTGTCAGGCCAGTGGATAAGACCAGCCTCACCCCGTTTTTTGTAGCTTCAATGCGCTCACAGCCGTCTAGACTGACTCCAGAGATCGGCTCTTGGTCTTCTGCATCCCAAATGTTCATGCCAGCTATTGAGATCTCGATCGAATCATCTGCATGAATGACCTCCACTTCATCTCCATCCCACTGTATCAGGCATTGGTGCATCGTGGATGGAATGCAGCAGTTAGCGTGAATCCAATCCCTTCCCAGCAAGACAGCGTAGGTGCTTTTGCTGTCAACAATGAAGAACGATGTAGGGATGGTTTTTCTACCCACGGTCAGATCCATGTTCAGAACGCCTTGCGTTTCTGAAGCTTGGCCGTTGAAGTCGCTTAGCGTGACGTTGGTTTTGATCAGATCTGCAGTGGAGCGTCCCAAATGCCGCAGCATGGCGTATGGCATTAAATTGACTGCCGCTCCGGTGTCAACCAACATCTTGCGGACAGGCTGCCCATTGATATAACCTCTCAGGTACAGGGCTTTCAGATGTTTGTAGCCCTTCTCCCGTGGCTTTTCAAAGATAACCGGCCGTGGGCCGCAGTCAAACTGTGCCACTGGTAGTTCTTCGGTTCTTGGAGCGCAAAACTCTGAAGGAAGTATGAACACCATGTTTGTGCCATCTTGCGGACAGGCTGCCCATTGATATAACCTCTCAGGTACAGGGCTTTCAGATGTTTGTAGCCCTTCTCCCGTGGCTTTTCAAAGATAACCGGCCGTGGGCCGCAGTCAAACTGTGCCACTGGTAGTTCTTCGGTTCTTGGAGCGCAAAACTCTGAAGGAAGTATGAACACCATGTTTGTGCCAGCCGATGTCTTCGCATCGGCTTTTACTAGTTTGGGGCGCCACTCTTTCTTTTTTGGACGGGCCTCCGTCTCCAAGGTTTGCTGAATTTTCACGGCCAGATCAGGCCGGGCTTTCCTTAAAGTGTGGAGGTACTGCGCTTCGGCTTCCTCCAAGCTACGTAGCCGCTGAACTCTACGCTTTTGGGTGTGTCTGAGTCCATCGGGACACCACCTTGGCCGGTGATATCTATCTTCTTCTTCATCCTCTGACTCCTCGAGATCTTTTGCTCGAGATGACTCCTCTTGTCTGTTCTGAGGCCGGAGAGGCCCTAGACGCTTGAACACTGAAACTGGACCTGTGTCATCCTCCTGCTGTCCACATTCCGGGCAGTTGTCGACTGTAGGCAATCGGCTCATTCCCGCATCCCAACAGTACTTGAAGAAAGGACAATCCCAATGTTTATCCACGCCTTCCTTTTCCTTTGACCTTCCCCTAGCGCGGTGCTCATATCCTTCATCATCTCTATCATGCCGACGGTATCTCCCATCGTATGCGTCGGTCCAACGATCTCCTTCATCATCTCTGTCGTACTGCCGACGTCGGTCATACTGACGCTCATACTTGTTAAGGAGATGCGTGGAGTGTGGCTTCTGATATCGCACGCTTTTCACTTGTTCCTCGGTTATATACCGCCTATCGTCATAACGGGGCCGGTCGCGTGGACCGGCCTCTTCCTTTTCTTTGCCCCGGGAGTGGCCGCTGTCCTCCTTATACTTGCCCTGGTGGTACACAGGCCCTGCCATGTTAATATCGAACGAGAAATCTAGCTGACGCCTCGTGGAGTGGCTGTGCTCTACCATGTTGATGCCAGGAAACGGGTTTGTGTCCACTTTCATGGCGAACTGCCCAAGGATCAGACGGCCCTGTTCTATCGCCGTTTGGATCTGTCGACGTAGCTCTTTGCAATCATTGGTGGTGTGGGTGAACGAGTGATGCCACTTGCAGTATGATCTCCCGTTCATCTCTTGCGCCGTAGGGATTTTATGGCCTTCGGGTAACTTCAGCTGCTTTTCCTTCAGCAGTAAATCGAATATCTGCTCAGCTTTGCTTACATCGAAGTCGAACCCTTTTGCAGGCCCTTGCTGTTTCACCCATTTGCAGGACACAGGATCTGCTCCCCGAGCCCATTCAGCCACGGCTATCTCTTGGTCTTCTACAAGATCCTCTTCTTCTGTATCGACCAGGCCTATCGGACGTTTGAACTTGTCTTGGTACAACTCAGGGTGGCGCTGCTCATACATTGTCAGTTTCTGGACCATGTGCGCCAGTGAATTGTATTCTACTTGGAAAGCCAGATCCTTGATCGGTGCCGAGAGACCCAACACGGCCAGCTCGACTGCTTCTTTCTCAGTTAAACGAGCCGAATAACATCGGTTCTTGACAGTCCTGAAACGCTGAATATACTCGGCTACCGTTTCTCCCCGCTTCTGCCGCACCTGCGCCAGATCGGCAATGCCAGCCTCGGTAGCTTCTGAATGATACTGAATATGGAACTGTTCTTCCAGCTGCTTCCAGGCCCGGATCGAATCTGGTGGCAACGAGGTGTACCACCCAAAAGCTGGTCCTGTCAGAGATTGCGCAAAGAACCTTACGCGTAACTGATCCGATGCTGAAATCATGCCTAACTGTGCCAAATATCGGCTCACGTGCTCGATCGAGCTAGACCCTTCTGAACCATTAAATTTTGAGAACTCAGGGAGCCGATACTTGGGTGGAAGCGGAATCAGATCATACTCGTTGGGGTACGGCTTGGAATAGCCGATTGTTCTCCTCTTCGGCACGAAGCCGAACTGGTCTCTCAAGATGGTACTGATTTGCTCCACCGTTTGAGCTGCAGGGGCTAAATTCTCATGACTCGTTCCGGTGGCATACTTAGCTAGCCACGCCTGTTTATCAGCGTCCATCCCGGACATCCCTGCTCCAGAAATCCCTACTCCAGAAACACCTGCCCCAGAAATCCCTGCGGTTGCAATCTGGTTCGTGCGCGTCAGGCTGTTGCAGTCCAGCACGTATGTGCACACATATCCATGTGGGATTTCTTTAGGTGGCTCAGACAGGAATTGGTAATCGCCAGGATCACCTCCAATCTTGTAGACGACGTACGCCGGTGACCCCGGTGGCTCCGGAGCTGCAAGCGTGAATGGTAGCTGTGGCCTGGTCTGGAGCGGTCTTTCTCCCTGGTGAGTCCCTAGGGTAGGCCCCGACGGAGAGTACTGATGTTTCATGATCTCCTGAACCACGCGAACCGCGACGCGCTCGAAAGCGTTCACCAGGCTCTCAGAATGGCGGTGAAGAGAATGAGCCACCATGTAATTGACTTCCTGTCGCAGAGCTCTGGTGCGATCCTCTGAAGGAACAGACAGATCCACCTCATCGAGAGCGCCTTCGGGTGAGAACCCTTTCCACCTGATGCCATGCTTACGGGTCCTTTCAAAAGAGCCGATGAGATCGGCTTCGAAGAGAGCTTTGATATCATCATACCTCTTCTTGTGCTCATCAGACAGATCGTCGTACGTGATTGGTCTGTCCCCCATCGCAGCGTCAGATGTTGATGCAGATGTTGTTCAGTGTCCCACTGGGCGTGCCAGAATGTGTTGCCTGTCAAAACCCACCGGCGAGCAGCGACGAGCAACACGAAGAGCCGGGAGGCTCCCAGAGCTGCTGGTGGGCCCTGGTCCCTCGGTCAACGGCCCGCAAAACTCCGGCACACGTCCTGGCTGATGCAAGGGCGTGCCACCTGACCTATACCTGATCAGGAAGGTGATGGATTGCTTCGATTGGTTTCCTGCATGGCAGACATGTAAACATTAAATACGAGCCTCGATCGGCTCTCAGGTTTCCCTGTGAATCGGCTCAGGTAGCCGATTGTCCCATGGATCTGCATTGGATCTACGATAACATGGGGTTTTGCTTTATCAATACAAGTCAAATCGATCTACGACAGTTTAACGCTTTCACCACATAATTGGAACATCCCACACGTAATTGAGCCTGGTAGATACGAAAGATAACAGAAACTAACCCTAGAGGAGGCCAAAAAACCAACGTAGAGTCAATTCCCGGAACAACTCCTCTCGAATTAGCAAACCATATCCTTACATACTACTGGACCGTTCAACCCGTTTGTGAGGCCTGACCATGCGGATATTAAACTAATCCTTGGAGAACAAGGAACAACTATGACAGATTGAATCGACTGAATAAAGATCAAGCAAGATGCTGCCCTTACACCCAAAATAGGTGCAAAGGCAGCGAGATCTCTAGGGGCAGCATGACTAAGCAAACAGAAACAAAAAGCACTGATGCTAGCCCAAACAGATCTATGATAACAGTATTACTCGCCATCAACGAGGCTTCAGTACGAGCAACACCAAATAACAAATAAGCAGATGCTGCCTAGATCGCGAGATGCGATCTAGGCAGCACGACGCTTACCTGAAAGAAACCCTCGAAACAAGGGGTGGCGATGCGCCGAGATTGTGTTTGTTGCGAACGTGGTCGTCCTCCTTTCTCAATAACCCTAGGTACATATTTATAGTCCGGAGACTTTCTATCTTTGGAATAAACCTAACAACTCTATCTCTTGTTTAAACCGAAACGTACTCTATCATAATATACAGATACACGGGCAATTAGCCCAAATCCACGCGCAAGGCCGATCCAGCCTCCAAGCCCATCTTGATTACGGCCCATCTCCTCATTTGGCCAAAATGTGGCGATAACAGATTCATGCAATTGTCGCCAAAAATGCGAAGTAAACTGAGTACCTCTATCTGACACAATGCTCTTAGGAACTCCATGCAAGCACACAATCCTGCTCATGTATATCTTGGCTAGTTTAGCACTAGTATAGGTAGTCTTCACGGGAATAAAGTGAGCTACCTTGGTCAAGTGATCAACTACTATCCATATCGAATCATAACCAGATCTTGTTCTTGGTAATCCTGTAATGAAATCCATTCCAACTTTGTCCCACTTCCAATTAGGTATGGGCAACGGTTGTAGCAACCCTGCTGGTTTCTGATGCTCAGCTTTAACTCTGCTGCACACATCACATAGAGCAATATACTCAGCAATTTCTCTGTTCATGCTAACCCACCAAAATCTTTCCTTCAAATCTATGTACATTTTGGTGTTTCCTGGGTGAATCAAATAAGGCGAATCATGAGCCTCCTGGAGAATTAAATTCTTAATCTCCGGATCATTGGGCACACATAAGCGCTGCTCAAACCATAGTGTTCCCATCTCATCTTCACGAAAACCTTCAGCTTTACCCTTAACCTTGTTCCCTCGGATTTCTTCCAAATCACTATCTTTCTTCTGAGCTTCTCTAATCATGTCTAGAAGCATAGGCTTCACCTCCATAGCTGCTAAATATCCTTGTGGTACTAATTCCAACCTAAGGTCCTTGAATTGCTCGCATAAATCCTTATGCAATTCTCCCAAGGTTATACCATTTGCATATACCTTGCGGCGTAGAGCATCAGCCAAGACATTAGCTTTCCCTGGATGATATTGTAGATTCATATCATAATCCTTTATCAATTCTAGCCATCTCCTTTGTCTCATATTCAGCTCCTTCTGAGTGAAAATATACTTCAAACTTTTGTGATCGGTGAACACATCACAATGCTTTCCCATTAAATAATGTCTCCACACCTTGAGAGCATGCACAACTGAGGCTAATTCCAAATCATGAGTTGGATAATTTCTCTCATGCTGTTTAAGTTGCCATGAGGCGTAAGAAACAACTCTGCCATCCTGCATTAACACACTACCAAGTCCCTGACGAGAGGCATCACAATAAACTTGGAAGTCCTTCAGAATATCCGGCAAACACAATACAGGTGCGGTCACTAAGCGTTGCTTCAAATCCTGAAAGCTAGCTTCACATGCATCAGTGATACGGTCATTTTGCATCACTATTTGTATCATAATTTACTGTTATTCATTGATATCTTTCATATTTAGAGATGATACTTATGTTGTTTCCTCTGTTTTTATACGTTTGATGATCGTCGGAGGAATTGCTGCCGGAGTTAGGATTCTGCTGGAAAAGGACCGTCAAGACACCATATTTTGGAAGATCAGGAAAATTCCAGAAAAATACCAAAAAATTATATTTTCCTGAAAGACTGAGGGAGCCAGAAGGAGGAAGCGAGAGGAGCCACGGGGTGGGCTCAGACACAGGGGGCGCGGCCAGACCCCTAGCCGCGCCGGCCCGTTGTGTGGCAACCTTGGCCCACTTCAGGCTTCGCCCCTTGGCATACTTCATCGTCCCCGAAAACCCAAGTCAGGGGGGGCTCAGAGATAGACACCGCCGCCTCTGCGGGGCAGAAAACACCAGAGAGAGAAAAGCTCTCCGGCAGGCAGAAATCTATGGGGAAATTCCTTCCCGGAGAGGGGAGATCGTCGCCATTGTCATCGCCATCGCACCAGACTTCATCGGGATCATCATCATCATCTCCATCACCAACACCTTCATCTCCACCATCACCACTCCATCCCGCTGTAACATCTTGAGTTGAATCTTGTTAAATTCATAGGGGAAACTTTCCCGGTGTTGATTACTCTTGTGGTTGATGCTATTGAGTGGGACCATTGAATTAAGGTTTATGTTCAGATTGTTATTTACCATTATTTCACCTCTGATCATGATCCATATGATGTCTTGTGAGTAGTTCGCTTAGTTCTTGAGGACATGGGAGAAGTCAAGTTGTTAGTAGTGGAATTATGTTGAGTAATATGTAACGGTTTGATATTTTTTTGTTGTGGTGCTATTTCACTAGTGGTGTCATGTGAACGTCGACTACATGATACTTCACCATTTATGGGCCTAGTGAGATGCATTGTGTATTTGGCTACTAATTGTGGGGTTGCTGGTGTGACAGAAACCTAAACCTCCATTAGGAAACCATTGCACCAGGGAGCGTAGGATCTTAGAGTTTAAGGCTGTGGTTAGATTTATCTTCATTACTTTCTTGTATTTGTGGATGCTTGCAAGGGGTATAATCACAAGTGTGTATTAATCCTAGTAAGGGTAGTACGCTAGCACAGGTTCACCCCTATAACACTTATCAAACCAGTAAATATTATTTAGCGGCATGAAGCGAAAGCACTTGACAGAAACTCCCGTGTGTCCTCGAGAACGTTTGGTTATTATTAGTTAAACAACCGGCTTGTCCTTTGCTCTAGAAAGGATTGGACCACTCGCTGCAATTATTATTACTGTCTTTTATTTACTCGTACTTTATTTACTTGCATTACCAAATACCCCTAAAACCGTTTGCTAGTATTTACAGTGAATCCTTGATCAAAAGCACTTGTCAACACCTTCTGCTCCTCATTGGGTTCGACACTCTTATTTATCGAAAGTACTATGATACACCCCCTATACTTGGGCGTTATCAAGACTATTTTCTGGCGCCGTTGCCGGGGAGTGTAGCGCTATTAAAGAGTGGAATTGGTAAAGGTAACCATCGCTGTGAGTATTATTTTTATTTCTGTCTTTTATTTTATTTAGCTATGGAGAGTTCTCCATTTGGATTCCTATTTGGGAACACTACTACTACTGTTGTGGATGTAGAACAACCACCACCTGCTCAAGTGGATCCTTTTAAAATACCTACGAGAATTGTTGAACGTGTTATGGATAACTACTATTTAGGAGATGGAACTATCCATCCAGGTGATCATTTACTCTTTATACATGAATTATGCAAGTTATTCAAGTGTGCAGGTATTACACCCAGCCAGGTTAAGAGGAAGCTATTCTGTTTATCACTGAAAGGCAGAGCTAAGGAGTGGTCTAGGCTTCTTAAGGATTGTTCATCTATTACTTGGGAGGAAATTGTGCCTCTCTTTTATTTCAAGTTTTATCCTCCAAGTGAAATTCATAAAGATTGCAATCGAATATATAACTTTTGGCCTCATGATGGAGAGAGTATTGCCCAAGCGTGGGGGAGATTGAAATTATTAATACTCAAATGTCCCATTCATGAGCTCTCCAACAATATTGTTATTGATAACCTTTATGCGAGGATTTCTCTTCATGATAAGGATTTATTGGATGCTTCTTGCTTTGGATTATATACCCATATGAAAGAAAAAGCTAAATAGGATCTTCTCGACCGTATTCAAGAAAATGCTGAAGGATGGGAGAATGACAAAGGTAGAAAGTCAGGTATAAATTATGATTATGAATGCATTAAAGCTTTTATGGGAACCAACGACTTTCATAATGTTAGCACTGCTTATGGTCTTGATTCTCAAATACTTGCTAACTGTTTTAAGGCCTTTGCCTCATATCTTGATGTTCCAAAGAAAGATTGGAACAAATATCATGTGCCTTATAAAGATTCTATTAGTCATATTCCTGCTACAGCTATTGAAGTTTGTACTGTTGATCGCATTGTGCCTGAACCTTATTTGGAGAAAATGCCTTTCCCTGCTAAGGTAAAGGAGCATTCTACTTTGGTAAGTGTGTTTAATAAAAGTACTAAAAAAGCTGTAGAACCTGATAAGCAAATTATTATTAAGTCTCCTGTAGCTATGGTAAAGGATCTCATTACTAAAGATGTAGGGGATGAACATATTATCTTTTGTGAAGATGCTTGAAACATTATTTCACATCCTAAAAGGCCTAGAAGAGCAAGTGTTCCTGTTATTTCTGTCAGGATAGGCGATCATTGTTATTATGGTTTATGCGATATTGGTGCAAGTTCAAGTGCTATTCCTGTTGAACTTTATAAAGAAATTATGCATGAGATTACCCCTTGCAAACTAGAGGAGATTGATGTGGTTGTTCAGCTTGCTAATAGGGAGACTGTTTGGCCTCTTGGTATTGTTCGAGATGTGGAAGTTTTATGCGGTAAGACTAAATACCCTACTGATTTTCTCGTGCTTAGTTCTGAAGCTAGTAAAACTTGTCCTATTATTTTTGGTAGACCCCTTTTAAATACTTGTGGTGCTGTGATAGATTGTAAGAAGGAGAAAATTTTGACTAAGTTTGATGGAGAATCTTATGAGTTTAATTTTTCAAAGTTTGCTAAAACTCCTTTTGAAAATGAAATGCCTAATGAAAACTTTCGAGTTGAACAGCTTGCTTCTATTGCTCTTGCTCCTAACAATGCTTTGCAGCAATTCATGGAGGATCATGAAAGTGATGTTTTCAGGAAAGAAAGAGAAGAGATTGACGATATTCTTCTTCGTCAAACTTCGTTGATTAAGCACAATTTAACTGCGGAGGATCTTGGTACCACTTTGCCACCTAAGGAAGATCCTGTTTTTGAATTAAAACCCTTGCCTGATGATCTTAAGTATGCTTATATAGATGATAAAAAAAAATATCATGTTATTATCAGTTCTAAACTTTCAGGAAAGGAAGAAGAAAGATTATTGGAGATATTGAGGAAACACCGAGGAGCTATGGGATATACTCTTGATGATTTAAAAGGGATTTGTCCCACTTTATGTCAGCATGCTATTAACATGGAGGAAGATGCAAAGCCAGTTGTTGAACATCAACGCCACTTAATCCCCAAGATGAACGATGTGGTAAGAAATGAGGTATTGAAGCTCCTTGATGCTGATATTATTTATCCTATTGCTGATAGTAGATGGGTTAGTCCTGTTCATTGTGTTCCTAAGAAAGGAGGTATCACTGTTGTGCCTAATGAGAATAACAAGCTTATTCCTCAAAGGGTAGTTGTTGGTTATAGGATGTGCATTGATTATAGAAAGGTTAGCAAAGTTACTAAGAAATATCATTACCCTTTATCGTTCATAGATCAAATGTTAGAGAGGTTATTTAAGAAAACCTTTTTTTGTTTCCTTGATGGTTATTCTGGTTTCTCTCAAATTGCTGTTAGAAAGGAAGATCAAGAGAAAACCACTTTTACTTGTCCTTATGGAACTTATGCTTATAGACGTATGCCGTTTGGTTTGTGCAATGCTCCTGCTACTTTTGAAAGATGCATGTCTGCTATTTTTCATGGTTTTTGTGAAGAAATTGTGGAGGTTTTCATGGACGATTTTTCCGTCTATGGAACTTATTTTGATAATTATTTGCACAATCTTGATAAAGTTTTGTAGAGATGTGAAGAAACTAATCTTGTTCTAAATTAGGAGAAATGCCACTTTATGGTGAATGAAGGAATTGTTCTTGGACTTAAAATTTCTGAAAGAAGTATTGAAGTTGATCGAGCGAAGGTTGAAGCAATTGAGAAAATGCCCTGTCCTAGGGATGTTAAAGGTATTCGTAGTGTTCTTGGTCATGCTGGTTTCTATAGGAGGTTTATTAAAGATTTCTCTAAGATTTCAAAGCCTCTTACTAATCTTCTTCAAAAGGATGTACCATTTGTTTTTTATGATGATTGTAAGGAAGCTTTTGAAACTCTTAAGAAGGCTTTAACTACTGCTCCTATCACTACTAGGAAATAGGTCATAGGAGGAATGCTCATCAGAGGCGTACACAAAATTTTGTACGCCATGGCTATGTAGCGGAGGCGTACAGGAAAAGTGTACGCCACGGCTGCGGCCATAGCCGTGGCGTACAGAATGCACGCACGCCATAGAGCATTGGTAGGGTCGGTTTGGGCTGGTCGGGGCACCGCATCGGAGGCGTACAGGATCTATGTACGCCACGGATAGTGCCATATCCATGGCGTACAGGAGACCTGTACGCCTCCGATGCTATTGGTCCTGGTACCTTCTGGGCCCACCAAACCTATCCGTGGCGTACAGCAACCGTGTACGCCTCGGATACAGGTCATATCAGTGGTGTACAACTCCTTGTACGCCTCAGGTTGTTGTCGGCCCTGTCGCAATCAGGTCCCACCAGTTATACCCATGGCGTACACGACATCTGTACGCCACGGGTGCTTTATGTAGCAGAGGCGTGCAGCTTTCTGTACGCCACGGATAACCTGGCACTAACCCTTAACCCAACCAGCCTCTCCCACCTACCAAAATAGCCACAACATTTATTCCCCCCTCCTAGCTCGAACTCTCCTTCCTCTCTACCCTATTTCTCACATATATATCACTCTTTTTAACCAACTAGGAAAAATGCCCGTGCGTTGCATCGGGAGAATAAAAACTCAAATGCTCCAACAAATCATGTTTGGATGACACTTTTTCTCGGTGCCTCCAATGATAAAGGTGATTCATGTCGAACACGATCAATTCTACGAAGATGTTCTTGCTGCCTTTCAACACACCGACTTGTAATGCAGTAGACTTGTAATGATGGTGGGCGCCACTCCTATGTAATTTTAACTTGGTGCATGTTTCATTTCTATATTATTTCATAAACTTGTTATGATGGTGCACAACGCCTATGTTTAATCTATACTTGGTGTCGTGGAACAAATATCGCTCATTAAAGCGTTGCATGGTGCCTCTAGAACTGGTTTGCCACGGTCGGCTACTGTACCAGTCGGACATGGTTGATGCGGCTGCCCTCAGCCTTTTCTATCTTCATTTTTTGCACTTTCAGAATTATTTTGTTGTTCTTTTGTATGTACTGAATTTTGGAAATCCTATACCAAGTATAATATTGTGTCCGTCATTTCGGTGTGGCTTGTACTCCTTGGCGATTTCAACAGCTGCGCAGCTTGGCTGCAACGTGTTGGTATCCTTAATTAGCAGCAGTAGATTCCCTGGTTAATTGCATGTGAGGATCAACTATGTGGCTTACTTTTAGCATTTGGGGTATCCACTAATTCAGCCTAATTTCTTCACTGCAATTTGCATCCTGAAGACACAGTCTGCCTGCCATTATCCTAGCTTTCACTTTGTTTCATCATGGCCGTAAGCCGAGCTGTAGTAGTTTACACCGAACGCAGGATATCACCAAGAGCAGGGACGAAGCCACACCCGAATTTGGTCACCTTTTCACTTTTTTTTTTCTCTAAAAACAAAGAACGTGGGAATAACAATTTATAGCAGTGTGAGATCCTTGTCTTGGGACGGCAGACTGATACAAAGGTCTCCCACGGGGAGACGGCAGGGGCGCTAGAAGTTAATTAGCATAACAAGGCAGCACGAAGGACTGCCCACTTCCTCGTTGACACGGCGCGGCGCTCGTCAGGATTCAGTGTTGTTTCGGTCCTAGACTCCTAGTGCACAAGTAGAGGTCTCTGCCTTCTATGCCTCTCTCCCGTGAGTGCCACCCACCACACCTTGCTGCAATTAATCCCCGCCGATCTCCTCTACCACCCCGCCCAGGTAGGAGTCTGTCGCTGCCGCACTATACCGCTTCTCGCTGGAACCATCCGTCAACCGCACTACACCTAGCCAATGTATCTGCGTCTTGCCCGTGCATCACATCTCGCCGCCGTCTCATGTCCTGTTTGGACTCTTTGCAGTAGTGGATCGCGGGTTGGTGGGGATCTTCTACATGGTTAGGTCATCAAAGAGCAACGGCGCCCCCTCGTTGATGCGGCTGCCGATCTCCATTGTTGCTCTCTGCATCGTGTGCAGGCAGGATCAACTCAAGTGCAGCGAGACGCTCAACTCAGAGATCATACACATCGGCACCATACACATGGCATAACCGACTATGGCTATGAAGAATGTCACAACACAGATGTCGCCTGAGAGTGAGTCGCGCAGAGCAGTAGGCCGGAATCAGGAAGATTGACATGGACGATTGCCGACCCTGGCATTGCTGAACTGATGGTAGAGAAGCTCATGATCATTAGAACCGCAAGGCATGCAACTCAGGTTGCAGGCAGGGCGGGTTGCGGTTGGCCGCTGACCCGCTGTACATGAAAGCGGGACGACACAGATTGCTAGGATAGGGCGGGACAGTGCAGCAGCCCGCAGTAGCCCGCAACAGCCCGCTTCAAATAGTAGCCAATCGACCGGAAAGTCGTCATGCTGACCGCTCCTATGTTTGGACTAGAGGGACCAGAAACTGAACCAACACCAAGCTGCTATATTCAGTCGCCGGCCGTCGTGATCCTGCTGGCCCAGTGTATCGCCGACCGCCATGCTTGCTTCTCGACCAGCACGTCCCAGCGCATCGCCAGCCGTCGTGCTTCCTTCTTCCCTAGTGTGTCGCCAGCGCCATGCTTCATGCTCACCTAGTACGTCGCCGACCGTCGTGCTCCTGCTCGACCAGCACGTGTCTCAGCGCGTCACCGGCCGCTGTGCTTCCTGCTCACGAAGCGCGTCGCCGATCGGCGTGCTCCAGCTTGACCAGCACATCCCAGCGCATCTCCGTCCGTTGTGCTTCCTGCTCACGATGCGCATAGCCGGCCGTCGTGCTCAGTGCGTCGCCGGCTGCCATGCTTCGTTTCTGCTCCTGCCCGATCAGCGTGTCGCCACCCGCCGTGCTCCTCAGATAAATTTAATATTTAATATATGATTTAGTAAACTGTATATGGATGGAGCTTTACGAATCCACAACCTTGGAGCACATAGGAGACCACATACAATTACATGGCACTGACACCACATGATGCACTCCGGCAAACACAATTTGGTAGCGCATGATGAAGCGGAGGACCTCGTCTACGTCCCTAAATCCTCCACCTTGCCCTTGCGGACGTTCTCCTAGCTTGGTCCCGCTCGTTTTGTGCGAGGTTACTTAACAGGTGAGCCGGAAATTCATCTCAATTGGATCCTGGATCTCAATTGGATCCTGGACGAGGAAAACTCTAAGAAAAGTCGATTGTCAATCGCCGTCGAATATTGTGCTGATCAAATTGTTCTACGGATACTTCAGTCGAGTGGTCCGGCAGTCTATATAAGAGCGATTAAATAGACCAAACCTAACATGTACATATGTGTGCTCAAATAGTTCGATTAGGTTCCGGTTAGACGTATGAAGAGAGAAACAACGAAAAATATTCTGGGCCTGGCCCATGTGCGTGCCCGCAGGACAATGAGCCTATGGCCCTGTTCGGAAACACTCCGGCTCCCACCTCCGCTGTCGGAGCGCGTGGAGCGGTCCCGAACGCCCAAAATCCGCGGAGCCCAAACGGTGGAGCGGAGTGGGTTATAGTGCAATTTTGCAGAGCGACCTATTCCTCGCTCCTCGTTCCGTAAAATCGAAGAGCGGCTTAAATTTACCACCGATTGCCACCGCCAAGTGACCCGAAAGGGTACGCTGAGTAATCGATGTGTCCGTCATCCCTCTTCTCTCCATCGTGTTCTTCCCCAACCTGTGTGGTAGGTGTCTGCCGCGTGTGGTGCTGCTTGCTCAGCAGCCTCGTACCAACGTTCTAGTCAGGGTCTGTGCTTCGACATCGGAGGTGTGTGGCGTCAGCGTGCTGTGCGAGCTAGGGCCAAATGCGAACCAGTGAATCGCTCCCCGCGCGATGAACAGAGCATATCCCCACCCTCACCCCCACCTAAAATTCGTGCCCATCGTCGGCCGATTCACACAGTCCACCGTCGAATCGATCTTCCCGTCGCCTGTTTCACATCCTCACCTCTGATTTCTCCTCATCCTTACATAATAGGGAAAACCTCTTCTGTGGCGCACCAATATATGTATTCTGTGGCGCATGGGTGGTGCTCCACAGAATCTTTGCTATAAAAATAAGCATTCTATGGTGCACCAGTACATGCGCCACAGAATTAGGTGCGCCACTGAATTACATTTTAGTGCGCCACAGAAATATTACAGGTTTTATACAGAACTTATTCTGTCTGGTGTAGATATACAGGTTTTAACAGATATAATATAGCAGTATACAGATATATCAACAGATATAATATAGCACAATTATATATCTCCATATACAACTCATTTCATATAGAATATTAATAGATTTCATATAGCTCCATGCATATACAACTCATCATACATATATATCTCCATACAACTCATAATCCATGCAAATTAAGTGCATCATCTCAAGATACAAATGAAGTGACACCGGCCGCCGCCTACACTAGGATGAAATAGAGTACCGCTCCGACGATGGTGAGCAAGAGCGAGAGCACAATGAAGATCTTTATCTTGCTCTTGTTTGACTGGTGCTTCCTCCACTTGGCAACCACCTCTTGTTGAGTCGGGTAGCCTTTGTAGCAGTTGCCGCTGAACTTGTGCACCTGTTTCTTGCAGTCCGTCCACTCCTCATAGACTCCTGGAACCCGCCCCTCGAACACGACGTACCACGTCATCTCTATGGACACAAGGCATATTAGTATATAATGCAATGGAAAGAATTAGAGGGTTCACATGCATACATATTCACAAGAATTAAAGCAAGGAAATAATAATAAACCTAAAAGTCATATAGCATTGGTATCACATAAGTAATCAAGTTCAACGACATCGACTACAATAGTAATTGAAGTCCAACAACGACATTAAGCAAGTTTAGTTTACAACATAGTACGCACATTGTCCATCGATTCAAAGTAATGGTAGGCACACCGGCCTCTCGATCAACGAGACGTCTTGTTCATGGGCTCCGGGAACGGTTTGTACATGTCCTTCATCGTCCACGTCCTTCCATCACCCTGCCTATGTAGGCGTTCTTCTATATCCCTCTTACACAACCCTCTGAGTTGGTGTAAGAGCCCTGATCTGTTGCATATATCTTCTACGATAATTTCCGATAGCTTTACTTGGATGCGATGGAAGTCTTCTCTAAGATCAGCATCGCTGATCTCCCCCGCCATTTTTTTGGGGTCTCGCTTACTAGGTGGCAGACGCATCATCTCTGCATCTGCGACAAACCCTTTAAGGTGATGGAGGACATAGAAGGCCTCCTTCATGCTGTCATCTGGCTGCTTGATGCAAGGGAAGTTGATCACGTGCTTGAACCCCTGCTCTTTAGTGTCCGGCCTGATAAATTTCCCCTTCTCGTGGAAGATGCCTCCATTTTTGGAGTAGAAAAGGATAGCCTCATCGAGAACACTCCTTATTCTGTTGTAGTCTTTCTTCGTCGTCGTACTCGATGAGTCGAAATACTGGGCTAGTGACCACTTCGGGCAAAGAACGACGAGTGTGCAGTATGTGTCCCTGCTCAACACATGCAATTTAAATGGAATGTTGGAAGGGATTGGCAATGGAAGAAATATATAAGAAAGCATAAGTTACGACGGCCGAGAGCGAATGTGTACTTACTCGGGAAAGACAGGCAGAAGAATGGTGTTCTTCTCTTTGTTCATGAGCATGAAGCTCTGGAGGTACCGCACCACCGCGGTCCGTGTGCTTGAGCCATCCACCAGCTGGCTATCGCGCATGTAGTAGGGATCCGGTACCGCGACGTTGGGGGGTCTCTCTCTCTTGATCTTCATCTGAAGATTGATCGCGTATAGGTGAACCAAGTTATAGTCGAGCCGTTTCCAGTGAAATAGATTGAAGACGTCCTCGAACGCTATGAAGAAGATATCCGCGGGGTATGCTTGGACGAAGTTCGGGTCTGCTGCTGGCACCTTGACCGTGAACACTGGGTAATTTGGATCCTTGTCTTGAAGAAGGACGCTCTCTAGAAATTGAATATTTTACTGCAAACTGATCATTGGTCCACTTGCGAGGTGTTCGAGGTCCTCAGGCAGTATCAGTTTACCAGCTTCATGAAGCTGGGGTAAGCCACCCGGTGTCCGTGATACCATGTCGTCGGCCCGCATCTTCTTAGGAAGAGTCTGGCTCGAAGATGCGCCCTTCTTATTTCCTCTCTTCTTTGGCTTCTTCACCTGACCTGCTGGGGGTGCTTCGGGTGCTGGTGGTGCTGATGGTGGGGTTGCTTGGGGTGCTGGTGGTGATGATGGTGGTGCAACGGGTGCTTGGGTTGCTTGGGGTGCTGGTGGTGCTGATGGTGGAGCTTCGAGTGCTGGGGTTGCTTGGGGTGCTGGGGTTGATTCGCGTGGCTCCCCGGCGATCGTCTTATACAGCGTGTTAGGGCTGAAAATGGTAGCCGGCTTGACTTGAGCTGGATTGCCAGCCTCCGGAGGAGTGTCTTGCAGAGAAAGACCCGTGAAGGTCAGGCGCTGCGTGATTATAGTGGGGCGACCAAGTTGATCGCTGTGAGTGCGGAAGGCTTCTTCATCCATATGAGGCATGTACATATCTTGGCTGCAGGCGCCAGTGTTGATATAGGCATCGATGTCATCATCATCATCGTTGCCATCAAGTGGCGCCATGTCCTGGAAGTTAGGTGGTGGCGGTTGCGATGCCGCCGCTTGGTGTACCTTGCGTTTGGTCGACGGTCGTTGCGGAAGCTTTCCCAACAGCTGTTGGTGGCGTGTGGTGGTAGCGGCGATCGCCGGTTCCTTCCGGGTGGCGGCGGCGACCGCCGGTTCCTTCAGGGTAGTGGCGGCGGCGACCGCCAGTTCCTTTCGGGTGGCGGCGGCGACCGCCGGTTCCTTCAGGGTAGTGGCGGCAGCGACCGCCGGTTCCTTAAGGGTGGGGTCGGCGCCGGGCCGGACGACCTTGGGCCGGATGATAGGGGAGGTGGCGCCGATGTTGCGCCTGACACTCGGAAGACTCCCTCCCCCCCAGACAAATCTGGTTCTTTGGCCATGTCATAAGCCAACCAATGCAATTCCCAAGGACCATAACGTCGTCCTCATCTGTGCCCAGAGGTTGATCGGGGGGGAGGAGGTTGTGGTACTCCGGCACTACCATTGCCAACTTCACCTTCACCAAATGATCTGCAATGTTTCTGTGGTGCATAGTTCGGCTGGGCATGACAGTGTCGCTAGCAACATCCATCAACTTGCCGCTAGGCTCCACCACATGCAGGAGTATGCAAGGTTCGTCCTGAGTCAGGGGCATGTTGGATAAGATCAGCGCAAGGCATATATAGTTAAAGAAGATGACGTGGAGGACTAACTAATGAGTTACCTTCTTGATGGCGTTGATCTCTGCTAATGTCGATACAAGGGCGTCGGTGCCGGCGCCGGGCCGCTCACTCTCGGGTGCATTATCAGGCACCACCACCCTATCAGCTTCCGCGGTTGGGGGCATCGATGCGACCAGGTGGAGTGATGACCCACAAGTATAGGGGGTGTATCATAGTACTTTCGAACAATAAGAGTGTCGAACCCAACGAGGAGCAGAAGGTGTTGATGGGCGGTTTTGATCAAGGAATCACTATAAATACTAGCAAACAGGTTTTCAGGGGTATTTGGTAATACGAGTAAATAAAGTGCGAGTAAATAAAAGACAGTAGTAACAATTGCAGCAAGTAGCCCAATCATTTCTTCAGCAAAGGACAAGCCGGTTGTGTACTTATAATAACCAAACGTTCTCGAGGACCCACGGGAGTTTCTGTCAAGAGCTTTCGCTTCATAGAGCCAATAGTATTTATTGATTTGATAGGTGTTATGGGGGTGAACCTGTGCTAGCGCACTACCCTTACTAGGATAAATACATACTTGTGATTATACCCCTTGCAAGCATCCGCAAATACAAGAAAGTAATTAAGATAAATCTAACCACAGCCTTAAACTCTAAGATCCTACGCTCCCTGGTGCAATGGTTTTCCAACGGAGGTTTAGGTTTCTGTCACTCCAGCAACCCCACAATCGGTAGCCAAATACACAATGCATCTCACTAGGCCCATAAATGGTGAAGTATCATGTAGTCGACATTCACATGACACCACTAGTGAAATAGCACCACAACAATATCAAACCATTAAATATTTCTCAACAATAATTCACTACTAACATCTTGACTTCTCCCATGTCCTCAAGAACTAAATGAACTACTCACAAGACATCATATGGATCATGATCAGAGGTGAAATAATGGTAAATAACAATCTGAATATAAACCTTAATTCAACGGTTCCACTCAATAGCATCAACTACAAGAGTAATCAACACCGGGAAAGTTTCCCCTATGAATATAACAAGATCCAACTCGAGATGTTACAGCGGGACAGCGTGGTGATGGTGGAGATGAAGGTGCTGGTGATGGAGATGATGATGATGATTATCCCGATGAAGTCCAGTGCGATGGTGATGATGATGGCGACGATCTCCTCTCTCCGGGAAGGAATTTCCCCGGCAGATTTCTGCCTGCCGGAGAGCTTTTCTCTCTCTGGTGTTTTCCGCCCCGCAGAGGCGGCGGTGTCTAACTCTGAGCCCCCCTGACTTAGGTTTTCGGGGACGATGATGTATGCGGAGGGGCGAGACCAGACGTGGGCCAGGGTGGCCTCACGCAGGGCTGGCGCGGCCAGGGGGCTGGCCGCGCCACCCTGGCGTGTGGGGCCCCCTGGCTCCTCTTGTGTCGTCGTGGTGAAACAACATATGCCATAGGATGGCTTAAATGGGGGCCGAACTAGATGCTGGAGGATTCGGGAGAGGGGAACGAGCTAAAAAGCACGACAGAAAGGAACACAGATCTACCCAGGTTCGGGGCTCTCGTAAGGAGATAACACCCCTACTCCTGCTCTACTGGTTATATATTTGGATCGATGGAGTACACAACAATGGTGCTTCCAAGCTCTCTGCTAGAGGAGGAAGATGAACTGCCAAGTGTAAGAACACAGAGTGACCAACCCCCTCCTAGGGCTCTCTGTGCCACCTTATATAGTGGTGGCCAGGGTTACAACGGTCACAAGAGATCAGAAGACACGAACTACACTCCAAATAGGACTTGCTGACGAAGGCAGAGACCCTTGACTTTCTCCCTGATTGCTCTCGATGGGACTCCATATCCCTGTACCTTGTACTTCTAGAACTGTGACCTTACCACTGTGAGGTAAGCTCTGTACTTGTGCACAGTGAGGGTAGGTAGACCACCACTGTGCACCCTATCACCCTGGTACTTCTCCATACTTGGCAGAATCCCTCCTTGATTGTCGGGATAGGACACCTTAGTTGACTTATGTATCCCAGATATGACCATTGGCCATATCCTAGACCTATATGCCGGACCAACGGCCTATGAAGGTCGGGTAATCCGGCTTACCCTGCTCCTGCACGATATAACATATAAGTTAGGCCGGCATATCTATGTATATGCCGGCATTCCTCAATACGTATCCCGGTTATACCGGTATATCCGGACATTAGCCGGGATACACGAATATGCCGGCCTGGCCGATGCTCTTATATTCCGGCCAGGCTCTTCCTTGATAATCCGGCATAAAGTCAACCATAGTCCTTGTATCTTTCTAGTCTCTTGACCCTACCGGGGGTCATCCCCCCGACATTAGTCCCCGAAGCTGTCGAGGTCCCCCAGTCTTGACTGAGGGGCCTTGGCAGGTTCAACACATCTTCTTTTCAGTATATCTCGGCTCTATTGCTATATACCGATGATTAGATTATATGCCGGGACATCCGCACATATACCGGCTACTATTCCTTCTCCAAAAGTTATTCCGACCGGTCCCGGGGTATTCCGGACGGAACATATTCCCCGGGCAGTTATGCCGACATATAGACGAGACTTCCTTGAGAAGCCAGGCCTGACAGTTTGCATCAAAACTTGCAACTGCCCTGCCACCTCGAACGGTCACACGATGTGACGGTTCACAGCGCAGTTACTCCCCACCATCATTGCCTAGTGGCACGGTTACAGTAGCCACCGCCCCACTCCGTGCCACCACGTGGCAATTTCTCGCAGAAACGGTCGGGGTAGTGGAACACTCGCCACGATCCCCATGACCCTGGCCTCTTCGGTATAAATATGGGGGTGGGGGTAAACTTGCTCTTTTTACCCCCACAGTGCCTTCTTCTTCCTCCGCTCCTCTGCTTCTTGCGCTTCCTCGCCGGACCGAAGGACAGCGAAGGAGCACCCTCGCCGTCCTGCTCCACGCCGGCGCCGACGCTCGACGATGTCCGACGTTCCCGTCGACGACGGTGCCGCCGCCTCTTCTCTCTGCAACATTGCTGTGGGATCGAATCTTCCTCTGCAAGCTCGCCGCCGCTCCATCGCCGCCGGCCAAGCTTCGGTGAGTTCATCCTCTGTTCTTCCTCTTTCATGCTTTTTCGTAGCCTTGTTCCGGTATCACTGCGCGCTTAGATCTTTAGCAGTTTCTCTTCATAGTATCTTCTTGCCTCGATTAGCATTGCTAGAGAAGCTCGTCTATGGTTCACAGATGTTCTTGCGCAGAACTTATTTCCATGCTTTGTTTCCGGTTTTAACTGCTATGGTAGATCCCCTTTTCCTGCTAACTTCTGGGAGAGTGGTATGCCGGAGAGACTAACCTCCCCCCTTTTCTCTTGCCTTGATAGGATTAACATCACGGGACTCCGGCTCTCACTCCTTGTTCCGGCCATCCAGATGGCTTCCTCAAGCATGACGGGTACCTCGGCCTCAGAGGAAGATAACTCGGCCCGGGTCCAAGGACGCTCCGGCTGGGAGGGGTCGGAGGTTACCCCGGCCGACATATCCTGGGTCACCTCCACCAGGAGAGTGCCAGAGGGTGTTGCATGCCGGCTACCTGCGGGAGAGACTGCGCCGGCACCTGAACCCGGCAAACGAGTCGTCTTCATCGCCCACTTCGAGCGGGGCTTTGGTCTGCCGGCATCGGACTTCTACCGGGACTTCCTCGACACCTACGACCTGCAACCTCACCACATTCCGGCGAACGCGGTGATGATCCTCTCTGCCTTCGCCACATTCTGCAAAGGCTTCGCCGGCATAGAGCCCTTCTCTCAAGCCTGGGCAAAGTACTTCCAATTACGGAAGCAAGTCATCCAAGAGCCGCCCCGGAGCAAGGATGACCCACCGGAGACGGCCCAGGAGAAGAAGGACCGCCCCATGACCCTTTGTGGCGCGGCCACCATCATGTCCCGGAAGGGCTCGGACTTCCCCAAGGTGGAACTCCTCGAGTCTTGCAAGAAGTGGCAGAAAAGCTTCTTCTACGTCAAGAACACCACCGACGTGGATCTGCTCAACCTGCCGCCATTTGTGGACGAGCCACCCTTGGCTATGAAGAATTGGACTTACAACCCGAAGAACTCGGTGATGCCGGTGAACGCGCTCCACCGGGTTAAGGGCGAGCTCCGGGATGCCGGCCTTACCCCTCAAGATCTAGTGGCATGCTTTATCAGCCGGCGCGTTTCTCCTCTGCAGCGCCGGTCACATAAAATCTGCCAGATGAGCGGGCCCATGGACCCCACCCGGCATTCTACACACGAGCTGACTCCGGCCGACATTCTGCGGCGGATCAAGGACGTCTGCAAGTCCTCTCAGGCCACCTTTGCCTGGGGGCTAGAACCATACAGCCGGGATCGGCCCGCCCCAACGGTAAATACCTCGGCCGATACATACTCTCTTGTCCGGCATATAGATACTTAAGCCGATACATATCTATTTACCGACATATATCATGTTTGGCCTGAGACATTTCTATTTGCCGCCATATTCCTTTGTTTGACCAATTGACCTTGCTCCTATTCAGAAATTCAGCTTCCAGGCCATGGAGAACTCCCGGATCCAGATCGCGGCAGACCGCACTGTTGCGGATGTTGAAGATCCGGATCATTGGGACAAGCTGCCCCGGAACACCCGTGCTGCCTCTGCCGCGGGTAAGGCCTCTTCATCTCGGCATTTCACTCAAGACCGGAGTGATGATGACTCCAATGAAGACTGCCAGACGTTTATCTGCCCGACATCTCTTGCTTATGCTTTTCCAGAAACACCTGTTGCTTACGCCTTTCCAATGCCGTCCTCAGCTATCCCGGATGACATGGTTGTCGATGCCGCCCCTCTGAACCAGGGACCTACTTCCACCGGCGGACGTGCCGGCTGGAAGCGAGGCGTGAAGCCCCAGCCCGACACACCTCAGCAACAGAAGAGGCAGAAGGTTGGCGTGCCTATTCCGAAGAAACAGAGGCCTGTTGCCTCGGGGTAAGTTTCTTTTCTTTGTATTTCCTCCGACATATCTCTTGCTTTGATTATTGACTTGGTGTTTTCTCTCTTTCAGGGCTCCTCTTGTGCCGGAACAAACTTCTGGCTCGAGTGGCGGCCCGAAGGTTACCAAGCCGGCGGAAACTGCCACCTCTGACATACCATCTGCAAGTCACATGACCTCCCCGGCGCCGGCATCTTCGCCTGCGCCCGATAGACCTACCTCCCCGGCGAAGGACGATCCTCCGCCGGAGCAAGACAACTCTGCCCCCGACGTCCACATGGACTCGGGGGCTCAACAGGAACCTCCAGCTTCTGATGTCCATATGGACACAGGAGCCCAACAAGATGCCCCAGACTCCGGCGCGCCCATCAGCGGCGCCGGGACTACTGAGGATGCCGGCGCAAGCAACAGGAGCGCCGGCACAGATATCAAAGGAAAAGGCCCTGCAGTGCCGGAAGTCCGGACTATTCCAGAACCTGCCCCTGCTGGGCAAGCTGCACCTGCCGCGCCGGAACAACCAGCGCCCAAGACTCCTTCCACGGAGAAGACTCCTGCCCCGGCCAAGACCGCTGCCTCGGCCAAGACTTCCATCCCGGACAAGACCTCTGCCCCGGTCAAGTCCGGCACTCTCAAGATCCGGCCGACCAAGTCCGGCACACCATCCTCCGCCACTGCTCCCTCTAAAGCAGCGTCCCGGCCCAGCTCTGCCCTGGCCCTGCATCTTGGCAGGGCAGCAACCCGGCCTGGCTACCGGCCCAGCTTCTTCGACACGCCGGAACTTGAGGGCCGCGTCCCCCTGGAGACGAAAAGTGACCAGAGCCTTGGGTCTCTTAAAGAGCATTGTGTCAAGTGGAATGAGGCTGACAGCATGGACACTGCCGACTCCAGGAGGAAGAAATTGGCCGAAGTTTCGGCTACTGGCGATCCATCTGATATCCTGGCCGCGAAGCCCATTCCAATTGCCTGCGAACTCCTCAGTCTCCAGCAAAGACTTCATCGCCTGGCCGATGCCACCAACGTAAGTCTCTTTTATCTATATACATATCCCCAATCCCCGAAAATGTCGGTTGTCCGGGATACGGACATCCGAGATTTTTCAATACTCTTTTAGTTAGCTGTTCTCGAATTAACTGCCGACATATGAGCTCGATCCGAGCTTCAAATCCTAGTCACCGAGAGCCGGGATAGGTGCGCAGCACCTAGTGCCGGGTCTCTAACTATTTCACATCTTAATTATTTTTCAAATCCTCTTGACCGAGATATAAGCTCGTCTCGAGCTTCAAATCCTAGTCAACGAGGGCCGGGATAGGTGCGCAGCACCTGTGCCGGGTCTTCAACAGCATGAGTACTTTATATGATCTTCAATTGTACCGGTATGCTAGACTTTTCTCATAACCTTTCAAATCCTAACACTTTTGCAGCGCATGAACAATACGCGCGCCGACATGTTCCACGACTTGGTGTGCGAGCACCGGAAGTTATCTGACGCACATAGCAAGCTCCTGCTGGAACTGCGCCAGAAAGGTAAACTCATCCGACATATATGCCAGATGCCTGGCCTTCTTTTTTCTTCATACACCTTTTGCCGGCACACCTTAATATGCCGACACATAACCTTTTACTGTCATATCGCAGCTGGTGCCGAAGCCCAAGTCACCGAGCTTGTCAAGAGGGTGAAGGAGCTGACAGGTATGCTGGGTCCTGCTGTCACCCGAATATACACTTTATACTTCAAATCCTTTATCTCTTGTCGTTTTCTATCTTCCCATTGTTTTGACTTCAAATCTTTTCAGATGATAAAGCTGCACTGGAGGCACGCCACCAGGACTGTACGTCCTCAGTGGATGTGGCCAAGCAACTGGACGACCGGGATGCCACTCACAAGGTCGAGATAGAGCAGTTGAAGGGCCGGATTGCCGAGCTTCTGGAGGAGAAGGAGCAGAGGGAGGGTCAACTCAAGAAGGCCCAGGAGCTGCTTGTCACCTCCGAGACTGATGCCTCCAACGCCCATGCCGAACTGTCTAGCTTGAAGGAGCAAGCAACAAAATGGGATGTTACAGTTGCACAGCTCAATGCCGACCTCGCCAGTAAGCTTCAAATCCTTTTTTCCTTATCCTGCCCGACATACCATGATCCTTTCCGGCATACCATCTATGCCGACATATACCCCCTCTTGCTAACATTATCTATTTTTCTCAGACATGTTTCCCGCTTCCGTCGAAGACGTTGAGAGGGCTCTGCAGTTGGATTGAGAGAACCGGGGTGTTCCGGTTGACTCGGCCAATTGGGAGATGTCGGAACAATTGTTGGCCCTTCAATCCCGGAAGAACGCCATGACCCTCTACATTGAAGAACTTTTTCTTGGCGCCCAGGAGGCATATTCTGCCCTCTGGCCGGGGCAAAGGACCCCCACTGACCCCGTCGACCTCGGCAATGATCTGCAGCTTGCCAAGGTTCGCCTCCGGGAATGGCGGGATTCCGGCGCCCGGGTGGGAGCTGATGAAGCTCTCACCTACTTCCTCTCTTGGTATGAAAAAGCTGATCTGGAGACTTTGCGCACTGTGCGTGAAGGATCTATCTGGACCACGGATCCGGAACACATCCGGCGTCGGCGGGAACTGGCCCACAGTTATGTGGACTATGCCGACACCAATGCTTTTGTCTGGGACATCCGCGAGCCGGAGAAGACAGCAGACGATGCCAAGGATGCTGCTGATGCTGAGGGCTCTGATTCCAGCCAAGACGAAGAGGAAGCTGAAGAGGCCGGCACTGATGCTCCGGAACAGGCATCTGTCCCGGGCGGAGGTGATGCCTCCATTCCATCTGCTGGGTCCGGCACTCCTGAAGCCAACATTTCCACTGCTACAGCTCCACCAGCCGGCGGCTCTGCTTTTGCCCCTGCTTCTTAACTTTGCCGTACCAAAAACTTTAAGGTTTATCAGATCCCCGGTATGCCGGGTGCAGATGTAATATATACTCTATTTCCCTTAAGTTTGCCAGCTGAACAAGTTTTAACTTGGTTTGCTTGATTATGAATGCCGGGTCATCTTTTGGCTAAGTCACCGAGTTTGTTTTCATGTTTCCTCAACTTCACAACCTTGGATACTTGTCTACCTTTTTTGGCTTTCAACGTATGAGTCTCAAGGTTGCTTCATTAAACATACAGTACTTTAACTTTGCAACTTAGACTTCAAATCATCCGACATTTCAAGTTTTATCTTTAGCTTTAACATAAATGTCGGTTCGCTTGCTATATATTTCCTTAGCCGTTTTCCATGTGTAGACAATCTCCGGCATCTACTCTTGCTAGCCATGAAGCCGGGTTTCGGACAGCAGCTGAGTCGAAGAGCGGCCTTTGTTGCCGACACATTACTAGGCCGACATAGGAAACATTCAAATCAAGCCCGCCGGCATATAACGAAAACTGAAAATAAACAACAATATAAAAGGGGCGGAGTAGAGCTATGTTCCATGGTCTCTTGGTTTCTTCTCCGGACCTGTCCGCCTTGTCCTTCTTGGGGTCCTACGCATCTATAAGATAATAGGCATCATTGTGCAGAGCTCTGCTCACAATGAATGGCCCCTCCCATGGAGGAGTTAACTTATGCCGGCCCTCTGTTCCTTGCCTTAGCCAGAGTACTAGATCTCCCTCTTGGAATCTCCTTGGATTTACCTTCTGCGCATGATAGCGTCTGAGGTTCTGCTGATACACTGCTGTTCTTGACAGAGTTATTTCTCTTGCTTCCTCTAGCAGATCAACATCGTTTTACCTGGCTTCTTTAGCCTCTTCCTCAGTATATAGCACTACTCTTGGTGCATCATGTATTACATCTGTTGGAAGCACAGCTTCTGCTCCATACACCAGGAAAAATGGTGTGTAGCCTATTGACCTATTCGGAGTTGTCCTTAAACTCCAAAGCACTGCTGGCAATTCATCTAGCCAATATCCCGGAGTTTTCTCTAGTGGCTCTATCAACCGGGGTTTTATGCCGGATAATACCAGCCCATTTGACCTCTCTACTTGGCCATTGGTACAAGGGTGAGCGACCGACGCAATGTCCAGCCGGATTCCCACCTCCTCACAAAATCTAGCAAATGGCCCTTGGGCAAAGTTCGACCCATTGTCAGTGATGATACCATGGGGAACACCATATCTCAAGATTATATCTTTTAAGAATTTCACTGCTGTGTGACCATCGCACTTGCTTATGGGCTTTACTTCAATCCACTTGGTGAACTTGTCCACCATGACCAGGATATGGGTCATTTTTCCCCTTGCCGACTTAAAAGCCCCGACCATATCCAGGCCCCAAACAGCAAAGGGCCAGGTTATCGGGATAGTCTTCAAGGCAGATGCCGGCTGATGAATCTGGTGGGCATATCACTGACACCCATTGCATTTCCGGACCAAGTCTTCTGCATCTTGCAGTGCCGTCGGCCAATAAAACCCATGCCGGAATACCTTTGCCACCAATGCTCTGGATGAAGCATGGTGACCACACTCCCCCTGATGAATTTCCCGGAGCATCTCCAGGCCTTCCGCAGATTCAACGCACCTCTGCAATACTCCGGTAACACTTCTTTTGTATATTTCCTTGTTTATGATGGTATATCCTTTGGATCTCCTTGCAATCCGGCGTGCCTCGGTTTCATCCGCCGGCACTTGACCATCCACCAAGAAATCCATGATAGGACGTGCCCATGAGGGCACTTCCCTGACAGTGAACACTACCTGATCTATCTCCATCATTTCGACCGACACATAATCGATCTCCATGGGCTGCGAAGTCCCCGGGACTGAGGGATCAGTCCCCGGGTATGCCGGAGCAGTCCCCGGGTATACCGGCACAACCTCTTGGTACATTTTACCCTTGCCCCTAGTTCTGCTCCGGAATACTGCACTCACCGCATATGTCGGCCCAGTCCTCGGGACTGAGGAAACAGTCCCCGGGTTATCTGACCTGACTCCGGCATCTATCTCCATTGGAACTGCATCCTCCGGACTCAGCGGGACATAAATGGAAGATGACTCCGGCGAGGGCTTGATTGACGGCTTCTTTAGATGCTCCAATGAAATGCCGGGCGGGATTGAATCTCTGGAAGATCCCAGCTTGGACAATGTATCGGCTGCTTCGTTCTGAGCCCGGGGAACATGCCGGAACTCACAACCTTCGAAGTAACCACTTAACTGCTGCACCAGGAAACGGTAGGATCCCATATTTGCATCATGCGCATCCCATATACCGGAACATTGCTGAATCACTAAGTCAGAATCACCGAAACACATAATCCGGCGAATTCCTATGTCCTTAGACACCTTCAGGCCATGCACCAGTGCCTCATATTCCGCCACATTCTTTGATGCTGCAAAATGAATCTACAAGACATATCTCAATTGGTCATTCTTTGGTGAACTGGGAACTATGCCGGCACCCAGGCCATGTATTGTCTTGGAACCGTCGAAATGCATCCTCCAATAATTTGCATCTGGCAATGGTGGCTCATATTGTATCTCGGCCCAGTCAATAAAGAAATCAGCCAGCACCTGGGACTTAATGGTATCTCTCTTGTCATATTGAGGTGTATATGGTGACAACTCTATTGCCCACTTGGCTATTCTGCCACTGGCATCTTTGTTGCCTATGATCTCCGAGATAGGGGCCTCGGCCACTACCCGGATTGGATGCTCTTGGAAGTAATGCTTGAGCTTTTTGGCCGCCATATAGACACCATAAGTCATCTTCTGATAGTGTGGGTAGTTTTGCTTTGAGGTGGAGAGGACTTCACTCAGATAATATACCGGCCGCTGCACGGTTTTGCCTCCTTCCTCTCGCTCTACTACCACCACAGCACTGACGACTCTATTGGTTGCCGCTATATAGAGCAACATCGGCTCACGGGGCATCGGAGACGCTAATACCGGCGCTGTTGACAACATCTGTTTCAATTCCTTGAAAGCTGCATCTGCTTGCGTTGTCCAGACAAATGTGTCGGACTTCTTCATCAACTGATATAACGGCAAAGCTTTCTCTCCTAGCCGGCTTATGAAACGGCTCAGGGATGCGAGGCACCCAGTGAACTTCTGTACTTCCTTCAAATCTGTCGGCGGCTTCATCCTTTCTATGGCACGAATCTTGCCGGGATTCACCTCAATACCCCGGCTGGAAACAAGGAAGCTGAGCAACTTGCCCGCCGGTACACCGAAGGTACACTTAGCCGGATTTAACTTCATCCGGAACCTCCTCAGGTTTGCAAAGGTCTCCCGGAGATCATCTATGAGAGTCTTACTCTCCTTGGTCTTTATGACGACATCGTCGACATATACCTGCACATTTTTATCTATTTGATCATGCAAACACTTCTGCATACATCTCTGGTAAGTTGCGCCGGCATTTCTTAATCCGAAAGGCATGGTGAGATAGCAATAAGCCCCGTACGGGGTAATAAAGGATGTCTTTATTTGATCCGGCTCATACAAAGGGATCTGGTGGAAACCAGAATAGGCATCTACAAATGATAATAGTTCACATCCAGCTGTGGAATCAATCACTTGATCGATCCGAGGGAGCGGGAATGGATCTTTAGGGCATGCCTTATTCAAGTTGGTGTAATCAACACACATCCGCCACACTTTTACTATGGCGGGCTCATCCTTCTTCTTTTCCACCAAAACCGGATTAGACACCCAATCCGAATGTAGTACTTCCTTGATAAAGCCTGAGGCTAGGAGCCTGGCCACTTCCTCCCATATTGCCTTCCTCCTATCATCCGCATTCCGCCAGAGCGGCTGCTTTACCGGCTTAGCATCCGGTCTTACATGCAGTGCGTGCTCAGCCAGCTCCCTCGGCACACCTTGCAGGTCTGAAGTAGACCATGCAAAGATATCCCGATTCTCACGGAGGAAGCTGGTGAGCTCGCTTTCCTATTTGGGGTCCATACCTGCCCCGATGAGGGCATGGCGCTCCGGGAAAACTTCATCCAGAGGCACCTTTTTGACTTCCTTGCCCACTTGAAAAGAAGCACTGCCACCTGGGCTCGTCATGCCCAGCATAGATTTGCCGGCAACGACCGTCTCAGCAATTTCCACTGCTCGCTTGAGCCTCTTCCTTTCCTCTGCAATGATCAGAGTCTCGGCCAGGTTAGACCCGGCTGTTGCACATGCCATCGAACGCTTGTAATCACCAATGATGGTAATCGCCCCTCTAGGCCCCGGCATCTTCATCTTCAGGTACGCAACATGCGTAGAGGCCATGAACTTTGCCAATGCCGGCCTCCCTAGCAAAGCATGGTAGGGGCTTTCCAGATCAACCACCTCGAACATGAGATTTTCCACCCTGCAGTTATCCCGGCTGCCAAACATGACATCCATCCGGATCTTGCCCATCGGCGCACACGAAAGTCCCGGCACAATGCCGTGGAATGTAGTCTTGCTTGGCTCCAGCATATTCTCCTTGATTCCCAGCTTCTGCATCGTATCCCGATACATGATGTTGATGCTGCTTCCATTGTCAATGAGGACCTTGCTGAACCTCACGTTATTAGCCGGCCCGACAAATGTCGGATCCATTACTTGCGCATACCCGCCGGGGTTTGGCATGATCCTGGGATGATCTGCCCTGTCCCAGCCGATGGCCTGGTCAGACCAGTGCATTAGCTTCGGCACTGCCGACATAACGGCATTCACCTCCAAACACCGCCGGTACAAGCTCTGCTTGTCTGTTCTTTCGGTCTCAAAGACCATGTAGCTCTGATCATGTTCCTTGAACTCATTTCGGCCCGCTCCTGGGCCTCCGGCATAGTACTCCGGATTATAGTTCTGATTTACTTGATTTACGCCGGCACTTCCAGGATTGCTCTGATTCCCGGGATTAACCGGCCTGGGCGGGATTGCAACTGTATTGGCACCTGTCAACGGCGATGGAGCTGCCGGGGTAGATGGTCTAGCCGGTCCCCACGGACCTGCACGACCTGCTAATATGTCGTCCAGCCATGAACAGTTTCTCGTCAAATGATTTGCTGGCTTACCTGGCTGGAACGTGTGAAACACACAAGGCTTGTCCATGGCCAGACCCACTGTATACTTCGGCCACTGCTTCTTCTGACCGGCGGCTCCGCCGGCATTCTCGTTGATCCAGACATTCTTCTTCTGGAAGGGCTGCGCTTGCTGCTGCGGTTGTTGCTGCTGAGGCTGCTGATAGCCCTCATATCTCGGGCGTTGGCTACTGCCGGCGCCCTCTTGCTCTTCCTCCACAGCCGCTACTTGTGCCGTTCCATACCGAAAATCCGGCCGCTCATCTCTCCTCTTGTTCCGGTTATCCGGGCGATAGAACTGCCCCGGTCTCCCGGTGTTGCCATTGTTCCGCTGGGCCTGCCACTGTCCTTGTGAATCAAGGGTGGGCTGCATGGGGTCTCCCAGAGCATAACTATCAGCAATCTTGATTGTCTCGGCTAACGTGGCCGGCATGTCCCTCTGCAGCTTTTGCCACAGCATGGTGCCGTGCCGGCACCCATGAGCGAACCACATGATGGCCTGCTGCTCCACAACTCCTTCGCAGGAATTGCGCAAGGTGCACCACCTGGTCAGATAATCACGGTCGGTCTCATTTACTCCTTGCCGGCGGTTGGCCAGCTGCTGCTGCACAAACTGTTCTTCGAAATCAACCCAGCCATTGATACTTCCTGCCGGCAGATTATTCAGCCGTATCCTGGCTGGTCCTTCTAACATTTGCGGCACATATCGTACCGCCCATCTGAGGTTTCCTCCAGCAATGTTCACTGCGGTGGAGTAATCCTCCAACCAATCTTCCTGCTTTGTACTGCCGTTATATGTCCTCGCGCCACGCGCGAGCTGGAAGTAGTAAGGTACCGGCTCACCCATAATCCGGGGTCCAAAGCACATAGGACCCGGAGCTCCTTGCCTCTCCACCAACTCTGATTGGTGAATCCTGTCCAGCTTGAAGCGCGCATCACTTGCTGCCAAGGACCGAGGTCCAAGCCGGGACACAATTGGGCCCGCGATCACTTTTTCCTGCTGCTGTTCCGGCTGATACTGCTCACTTTGCCGGCCTTGCTGATGCTGCTGCTGATATCCCGCCCTGACAAGGGCGGAATTCCCATCATCTTCTCGATGTCCCGGTTGACCTGCACCTTGCCGCTGCGCTGCACCTCCGGCGCCCCGCTGCTGACGCCGGGCTGCACTGTTACTCCGGCCACCACCGGCCGAAACTGCCCCTTGCCCGGCCGGCACATTCTGGCCAGCATTCTTGCGGCCGACATACTTGTCAGCTTGGCCGGCACTCTTCTGAACTATTGCGTGCTTTCCGGCGATTGCCGGATCATACACTTGGATCTGCTTGTCTCGGCGGCCAGAGGTCACACTTCCGGCACGCCGGGCACTGGGATGCGGGGATGAAGCTTCGCCCCTCGACCTTGCGCCGGCACCTCCTACCAACGCGATGTACTAGCATGCCCCGGCACCTGGGTTTGCCTTCTTGAAGGCATCCTGCTGCTTGGTAGCTTCAGACAAAAGATGGTTAAGCCGGGCTTGCTGCTCACGCAGTGCTTTGCCGGATAAACTAGATAAGTCTTTAGCTACCTCTGCTGCTGCTCTAAGGTTCTTCACTGGGGAGCTATAAATTACCTTAGGCACAGTACTAGTTGCAGTATGACCCTTATCACTAGCACCTTTTTGTAGCTCAGTGTTAAGATCTCTACCTCTAGTTCTAACCTCATCTATCCGGCTAGGCTGGGTTACCACAGGAGTAAAACCATGGGCTGCCTCATACTCACGGAGTTGCCGGTTAAACCGTTCGCGCTCCTGGTGCATGGCCAGGGCCTCATCGACGAGGGCCTGGCGAGATCCCTCTAGGACCTCCCTTGTCTGCTCCGGATCATCGCCGGATCGCACCGGCTCGAGAAGCCGATCGATGATGGGAAGAAACACCTGACCCTTTGCCGGCACAGCGGAAGTGCCGTCCAGGTTCTCGACATGCTCCAACGGAGGACGTGCCGACCTCTTGGCCTTCAGCGGCTCCGGGGGAGTATCTCCTGCTGCTGCTGCCTTGCCGGCACCATCTGCTGGCGGCATTGATGTGCCGGCCATCATTACCTCGGCCGACTCTACTGAGCGAGCGCTACGCCCAGCGTGAGCCAGCCGATGTGACGGAGGATCCGCCGCCACCAGTACCTCTTCCCTGCAAACTCTCTCAGTCCCCACGTACACCTCGTGGGAACCGAAAGACATGATCCGGCCATCCCTGGGGAACGGCCGGCCGCCGAGACATCCGGCGTTGTTACTGACGAAGCTAAGCGAGCCTAGCCTCTGGACGAGGCCAGAGACCACGCGCACTCCCGAAGCTGCTATCACAGTCCCCGTCCGAATAAACACTCCGCCCAGCATATCGATCTGCCCCATGGTGGGCGCCAAATGTCGTCGTGGTGAAACAACATATGCCATAGGATGGCTTAAATGGGGGCTGAACTAGATGCTGGAGGATTCGGGAGAGGGGAACGAGCTAAAAAGCACGACAGAAAGGAACACAGATCTACCCAGGTTCGGGGCTCTCGTAAGGAGATAACACCCCTACTCCTGCTCTACTGGTTATATATTTGGATCGATGGAGTACACAACAATGGTGCTTCCAAGCTCTCTGCTAGAGGAGGAAGATGAACTGCCAAGTGTAAGAACACAGAGTGACCAACCCCCTCCTAGGGCTCTCTGTGCCACCTTATATAGTGGTGGCCAGGGTTACAACGGTCACAAGAGATCAGAAGACACGAACTACACTCCAAATAGGACTTGCTGACGAAGGCAGAGACCCTTGACTTTCTCCCTGATTGCTCTCGATGGGACTCCATATCCCTGTACCTTGTACTTCTAGAACTGTGACCTTACCACTGTGAGGTAAGCTCTGTACTTGTGCACAGTGAGGGTAGGTAGACCACCACTGTGCACCCTGTCACCCTGGTACTTCTCCATACTTGGCAGAATCCCTCCTTGATTGTCGGGATAGGACACCTTAGTTGACTTATGTATCCCGGATATGACCGTTGGCCATATCCTGGACCTATATGCCGGACCAACGGCCTATGAAGGTCGGGTAATCTGGCTTACCCTGCTCCTGCACGATATAACATATAAGTTAGGCCGGCATATCTATGTATATGCCGGCATTCCTCAATACGTATCCCGGTTATACCGGTATATCCGGACATTAGCCGGGATACACGAATATGCCGGCCTGGCCGATGCTCTTATATTCCGGCCAGGCCCTTCCTTGATAATCCGGCATAAAGTCAACCATAGTCCTTCTATCTTTCTAGTCTCTTGACCCTACCGGGGGTCATCCCCCCGACATCTTGACTCCCCCTTCTGGCTTCCTGAGTCTTCTGGGAAAATATAATTTTTGGGTATTTTTCTGATCTTCAAAATATGGTCTCTTGATGGTCCTTTTTCCAGCAGAATCCTGACTCCGGCAGCAAATCCTCCGATGATCATCAGACATGTGAAAGTAAAGGAAATAACATAAGTATCATATCTAAATATGAAATATATCAATGAATAACAGTAAATTATGATACAAAATAGTGATGCAAATTGGACGTATCATGGAGCGGCGGCGTCGGGGTCACCAGCGGTGACACTTGGTGACTTGAGTTACTGCCGCTGACGCTAGGCACATATATCGGCCCCTGTTGACCTGCCGCATTCCAAGCAGCTAACCCCTCCATCAAACTAGGGGGGATGATCTGCCGGAGCTTCTCCTGCAGCTTCTCGTCCACTAACTTACTCATCTCGGTCGGGTCCACTATTTTCTCTAGTGACTCCACCTTCTTCTTCAGCTCCTGAACCTCGGCTTTATCCTTAGTCGACCTCCTCTCCTTTCTCATCTTGGCATCCGATCCGTAGTACTCGGATACCTTCATACTTGTGCCAAAGCCGGACACACGGTCAGCCGATGTTGGTGGCTTGTCCAGGTCCCGTCCCTTGTATGCGTTCATCGCCCTGTTGAAAGGCGTGTCCCACGGTTCCATCGACCCCTGGGACGATGGGCCAGCCATAGAACTAGCCTTCAACTCATCGTCCTTCAGACAAAGGAACTTAAGGTTAGCCCATTTGGCTTCATTGCTTAATAAGATCAGCGCAATAATAATATAGACTATCCTTACCAGGAGTTTCTCAAACTTCTTCACATCGGGGTAATCCGTAACAAATTCCCCCGTCTCCCAGTCTAAGTAGCAGCGGGACCGAACATAGTTCCTAGTCTATAAATCCACGATTTTTAGCCAGGGGTTTTCTTTGCCCAGACGTATCATCTCGGCATCCTCCTTGTCCCAAGTGGGCTGTTTTCCTCGGTAACCGCCACTTCCGCAACGGTGAGCCCCTAGGTTCAATTCCCGCATTTTCTTCCCCCATGCGGTCCATTTTTTAGCCTCGTCAGTCTCTAAGGACGACTTGAATGCTTCGAAGTCTTCTGTAGAGAGCGTCGGGTCTTTGCGACTTATCTGCTCCCAGCTTTTACCTTTCTTGATCTTGTCCTTCAGCCGGGTTTTCCAGCTGCTCAAGGCGGTGCTCATCTTCGTGAGAGCTAAAGAGTCCACCTTTTTATTGAACGGGTGTGGGAACGTGTATCGTTGGTGAAGCTTCTGGAGGAGGGTTGCGGCCAAAGCCGCGTTGGCCTCGCTTCTGAGGTCTTGAGTGTTGAGCGGCACGGTTTCACGGACGATGCACCCTAGTTGCATCGCGTACCCTTTGGCAAACTTAGAAGGCTCCAAGGGTAGGCCACTTTCGGAGACCAACGTGAAAGGATCGGTGATGTTGGCTAGCACTTGCGGCCTCCGATCCGCCCTTGGCCTCTTCGCCTTCCTCTTCTTCTTGGCCTCCTCAGGGTTGCCGCCGCTATCACCTTCCGTGCGGTCGGTGGTCTCTTCACCGGTCTCGGCGGCGTCATCCTGGCCCTCTTCCTCATCGCCGCTCTCGGAGGCGGCCCCCCAGCTCTCTTCCTCATCGCCACGATCGGCGGCGCCCCCCCGGCCCTCTCCCTCATCGTATTCCTCCCACCATTCCTTGTTGGCCTCTCTGGCGACTTCCTCCTGGCTCTTAGGGTTAGAAGTGCTCGACATGTTTATTTGCACTTCATTAAAAAGAGGCAGATAGTTAGTACATAATGCAACCGAAAAATTCAAAATTTCGGCATGACTTTTGCTAATTTTTCTACCTAGGAGTGCCCATTTCTCAACCGAAACGGAAGCGAATCAACACTTTGGGAGAAATGGGCAACTCATTTTATTCATCCACACTTGACAGCATCTCATAAGCATATAACACCAGCAAATCAAATATGTGAAACATTTTTCAATACAAATCTGTCATACAATATACATCAGCACTCTCCAGCACACACCAACACTCCAGCACACACCAGCACTCCCACTGTCATACAATATACACCAGCTCTCCCACTGTTTAGCACACACCAGCACAAATCTGTGAAACACCAGCACACACCAGCACACACCAGAAATGTTGTACTGAATGCTAAGCTTTAACTGCTGAAAAAATAACTAGAAACTTGGTTTACTTGGAATTTATGATAATGCAATAACAATTCATGATTAACACAGGCAATAAACAAATTAATCATCAGGAGATAGACCAATAACAGTGGCAACTTGGCAAAATTCAGACAGACATGTAAAACTGTTCGAGAAGCATATGAAGATAATTTGCATAAGCTTACTGCATATAAATTCGAAATAAGAGGAAAACTATTTCACAGTACAACTCCAGGTTAACTGAATATATCTCCAGGTTGTATTCTATGCACTAGATTAAAAAGTTCAGTTTTGGCTGAACTTATAACTCTGTATAATACCAGAAGAAAACATTCTACTTCAGTTATTATCAATTCATTCATTCAACTAGTTTTATCTAAAACTTTTGGAATATATTTAAATATTATCACATGAGTTGTGCTCCATGCACTTATTATCAATTTATCATTCATTCACTAGTTTTCTGCATGCACTTGCAGTCAATGATGAATTAACTAAATCATGGTGTATTTTGGTCCAACTTTCCATTTCAGACTCCACGCGTATAGTCCTATAATATTGTAACTTCAAGCAACTTGTATGGCAGTAATTAATAGTATTTCTTTAATTCTCTCAAGCAGTATGGCTAGGCAACAAGCTGCAAGTAAACATCAGAGGAACCTTGAAACCAAAATTCATAGTGCACTACTGATGTTAAAAAGTATAACAAGACCAAGCTCCACTTCCCTATTTACAATACCATAAAAAACCTGGCAAACTATATACTCTATCCCATATTAGTCATATACTGTATGAATTTTGATCCTAGTACTTTATCATCCTGGTTCTCTAGTCTTTACTGATAATATGATGCTACTTAGACCTGAGAAATATGCTACTTTATCATCTGAGGCTAAGAATGAAGCACACTTCCCACCATTTTTGGTCATGTGTGCAATTCACAGCACTCTAATAGGCAAGCAAATGCGAACAAATACAACATTACAAAAATGCAGCAGGTGACTGGTTATAATTTCTCAGTCAGATGTATTTGAAAGTATTCTAATGCGCATGCGGGGCAGGGCAGCCAAATGCTTGGTCATATGATGGGCTATATTCAGCTACACTCTTTCTGAATGCGTTTTCTTGAAAAACTATTTCTGAACGTGTTCGATGCCAAATGCTTGTTGATCTAATCAAGGTAGTATATGTTATTTGTTCCAAGATGGAGGCACTGGTTAATGTCAAGGTATCTAATGGTAAACTGAATGATATAGATTTCTTGACAATTTTTGAGTTATGTTCATTCAGAAATATGCCACTGTAATATGCTGCTTGAAGCCAGTGATCTCTGCTTGAAGCCAGTGAGTTATTCAGTGGTGTAAAAAATCCATGCAGTCCTTCATCTAGCAAAATAAGTTGAAGTCTTATACCAGGTAAAATGTGAAATCCTCTGAAAGCTTGGATATTTTGTGTTAGTCCGAAGGAAATAGATGATGGAAGCATGCATGTGAGCTGTTTGGGCACATTTATACTCTTTGGTATACTATGTTCACATGATTTGAGGCTCATCTTTTAAAATGTGAATCACAAGAAGGTGGTGAATAAATAAGAAATCTACTGAAGTGAGCTTTGATGGAGGAAAGAGCAGGTAGTATAAATCCTATGGTCAGGTAGATTTTCTATGAGTGTTTCTTCGTTTTCCTAAATGTATATTCAATTCTTGCTAAGCATGAAAGTCTCGAAACAAAGGAGGCAAACAGATAAATCTGCGGATTTTGCCCCAACGCAAATAAGAAATCTGTGGTGAATAAATAAGAAATCTAGGACGAAATTCTCATCCAAATAGAAATCTGCGGATTTTGCCCCAACGCAGAAATCTGCGGATTTTGCCCCAACGCAGAAATCAACGCAGAGTGGTGTGGTGCTCACCTCGGAGACCTCGATGACGCCGGCCTTCTCGAAGAGCTGCGCGAGGCGCTCGCTGTTGACGCCGGCCTGCTCCACCGCCGCTGCGAGCGCAACCTCCTCCTCCGCTGCGAGCGCAACCTCCTCCTCCGCTGCGAGCTCGGCCTCCTCTTCAACGACCGCAACCTCCTCCTCCGCTGGCCTGCGCGAGGCGCGAGACCGCAACCTCCTCCTCCGGCGGCGGCACTGTAGAAGCTAGCTAGGGTTCGCGGCGGTGGCGCTGTAGAAGCTAGGAATCAAGAGAGAAAGAGAGATTGCGGAGAAAGGGAGGCGCGTCGCGACGGTTTCACTAAGTCAAAAAATTCTGTGGCGCATCCACTGGTGGGATGCGCCACAGAATTCTCTAATTCTGTGGCGCATCCCACCAGTGGATGCGCCACAGAATTTATTTACTTTTTTTTAATTATTTTAGTTATTACTCCCTCTATTTCAATGAATAAGGCTTATATTTTTTCTAAAAATTCAAACAACATGAAGTTTGACCAAATTTTCATATGATGTCTATATAATATTATAGTTGTCGATAGTTTTTTCTAAAAGTTTGGTCAACGTTTACTTAGCTTGATTTTTCTAAAAAACTATAAGCCTTATGCTTTGGAATGGAGGGAGTAGATGCATACATGTGCATACACAAAACATGTGCATATCTTTTCTAACACACACATGTGCATACACACAAAAAATTAAAAGTCTCGATCACACACACATGTGCATACACAAAAAAGTCTCGATCACACACACCAAAAAAGTCTTCTCCGTCCGGTTCCGAGCTAGCTTAGTGTTTCTTCACAATCTTCTTGCCCTTCTTGTTGGCGGTTGAATACTTTATGCCAGCCACCTTGAGATTTCTTCATGTGAATGGACAACCTTTAGTAGATAGGGAGGTCTTCCTTCTTACTTTACTAGTAGTAGGCATGTTGAAGTGCTTGTCGAATTCCTCCTCGATCTTCGGGTCACCGTTCTTGTCCAAGTCTTCCTCGTTTGCGTCTCCTTCCATTCCTATGATGCTCCTCTTGCCCCTCCTCACGACAACACGGCTAGGCCTCAACGGGTCGATGATGAAGAAGCATTGGTCAACTTGGCTACCGAGTACCCATGGCTCATTTTTCGCGGATGCGTTCTTCGATTTGGCATCCGGTATAACCATGGTGGTGAAATATTGGCCTTCTTTTTCGACCTTCTTGGCCCATCTCACACGGAACATTGGCACCGTCTCTCCACAGTAATTGAGCTCCCATATCTTCTCGATCCTTCCGAAAAATCTTTCCTTGACACTAGTCTCGTCATCGGCGTATGATAGCATAGTTACTCCTGAGTTTTGATTTTCACTATTTCTATCATTTTCCTCGGTGTAGAATCTGTAACCGTTGATGTCGTACCCCTGATAGGTCCTTACGTTATGCCCGGGGCCCTGTGATAAGGTGTATATGAGTTTTTGATCTTCGGTAGAAGGCCTTCTGCTCTGTGCTTGAAGCAGTTGACTTTGCTTAAACCAACACGTGAAGCTGGAGTTGTGCTCTTTGGTTACGTCTCCCATCTTCCTTGGCCGGCCCATATCGATGTAATTCTGCTCGATTATGCTTTTGTGCTCTTGCACAAAAGGTTCGACCAATTTTAAGTGTTGTAGCGCGACCCGGTGAGCCCTTTCAAAGTTGTCGCGTCGATTGACAATGCCGACATGGACTGAGCGGTAGCCCTCGCGGTGACCGACTCCAGCGAGCCTGCCGAGGTGCGTCCTAGTGGGTAGACCAACATGATCCTGGTCGTCCTCGGTGCTTAGATAATTCTGGCAGAAGGAGATGCACTCGTAGGTTAGGAACCCCTTGGCCATGCTTGCATCTGGACGGGCCCTGTTGCGAACGTATCCTTTCATGACACAGTTCTGCCCTTCAAAAGGCATCATGTTGTGGAGGAACATCGGGCCGAGCTGCCTGATGTCATCAACGACATGGAGAAGGAGATGGACGCATATATCACAGAATGCGGGCGGGAAGTAAATCTCGAGCTCACATAGTATCACCACGATCTCATCCTGTAGCATCTTGAGCTGCCTCACGCCGGGCGGGAAATAATTTCTGTGGCGCACTGCCTGCTAGTGCGCCACAGAATTGTATCCCACCTATAAGGGTTTTCCTACTAGTGTTATGAAGGTTTCGTTTGAGGGCGCAACCAGGAGCTCGCCGCCGCCGTTTTCAAAAGCCGTGACGGCCAGCCCCCCACTCGATTCACGCATGCAGCCTCTCGCCCGTGCGTCTTCCATCTTAAATCGAGAAACATCAAGCAACCACGACCTTGCGGCAGCCACGAGTCTCCTCCGCGTACCAAACTAGCAGGCTGGATCAGCTTCTCCTTATCCTAATAGGCTCCATCTAGCTTTAATGGCCTGATAGCCCATGCACTCACGGAGTGGAGCAGCACGAACGCTGCTAGCTCGCCCGTGTCGATCCGGAGAGCGGAAATGTCTTGGAGCGGAGTGGAGCGAAAGAATATATCAGAGCGGTGCATTGCCGAACGGACCCTATGACGAACGCCATCCGGTTTCGATCTGGTTTTTCTAGGTGCAAGGAGCGATTGTATTTAGGTGTTTTTATGTATGAAAACGGACGGCAAAACAGCACATGAAGAAAACGGACCAACCAAGTGAAAGGGTAAATTGGTCCTAAAAAGTATTGGAAGAACCAAACCATGGAACCCTTACGTTCTTTATTATTAGGTATAGATTAAACCACTATTTTATCATTTTATCTACAAAATCACTCCCTCGTTGTCCCCATATATGGTTGTATATGTGGATCTCTCCATACACCTCATCTAGATCTAGGTGTACTAATTAGAAGTCTCCGCTCATCGGCAAGCCACCCGGTTGACATCGGTATATATCCGGTTACCTATCTAATAGGTGACTATAATTTGCTTGGAGGATGCATAAAGTAGATATTGTAATATGGAAATTTGTGGGAAAAATTGTGTGTGTGTTGCATGCATGCGACGATATAATTGATTCTATATATATGTGAATTTGCATTGTGTTTTTGATTGGAAGTTGATGACTTGAAAATGAGTTGCCGATTTTTTGGCGAAATATTGATTCATTTCCATTTCGACAAAAAATTGGCTCTCGGCATCGGTCTTATTTGTAGGAAGGTCATGCCGAAATTTTGAATGACAACCCACCATATGCTTCTTATTCTCTTGCATATATGCCGTGTAGGTGAAAATGGTCATGATGAAGGAAAGCACCATGATTAGATATTTGAGCCACGCGACGGACGACATGATCCAAAACAACCTTAAAGAGATAAGGTGTCCGTGCCGGAAATGCAAATTAAGGACCTTGTTCAACCCCTTTTTGGGCAAAGTGCTGGAGCACCTACTGATGAGTGGTTTTATGGATGGCCACACTCAATGGATGGGTGAAGATGGGAATGAGGATAAGGTTCATGAAGACAACAACAACAACAATAACCACAATAACAACAACAACAACAACAACAACAATAACGAGGGACAAGAAGACGATATTGATGAAGAATATGATGATGTTGATGAAGATCATGATCAGGAAGAATATGTAGATGATGAGGACACGCGGACGCCGCTGACTTCAGCCATGCATGACCCTCATCTTCAAGAACTGCTTGCTAGGAAGACAGGTTACGCTAGGGGTGCTGCTAGAGAGAAAGCTAAGCGGTGCAACTAGAGATATACTCTACTACACCATTGTTCGCAGGTTGTACCATGGAGGATACCCGCTTAAAAGTTGCGCTTGATGTCCTTCAGATGAATTTTTACAGTACAGTATGAAAATCTGTTTCAGGATAGCAATATCCTCAAATCTTTACCTCACTCGAATTAGAGGCTTCTCTTGGCACAACAACGAAATAAAAATGATAAGGAGAGGTCATTACAGTAGTAATGACTTCCAAGACTCAAATAAAAGAAAAAGTACTGAAAAGAAAACATTTGGTTATCTCCCAAGAGTGCTTTTCTTTAACGCCTTTGATCTAGGCGCAGAAAATTGCGAATCAAGTATTTTCGAAAGAGGCATTAAGATCAATTGCAGAAATATTTTCAACAAGGCATTGTATTTCATCCACATAAGTTTGCGAAAACCCTTTGTGATCACGCTTTGGTACACTACTTTCATCAAAAAGATTTTCAGGACAAATCCAACTGAAATTATTTTCCAAAGTATCATGAATTCCCAAAAGTTTACAAGGTATTGATATTTCGGCTCCTTCATTGGGTATACCAAAAACTTCTACAGGTGAGCCAAGCTTATTAAATTTCTTAAAAACTTTCTTAGCCTCAATGATAACATTTCTAAATTCTATGCGCAAAGTTTCCAAGATAAAAGCTTTCTTTTCAGGGTCTTCAATATCATGAAGCTTAAGGAACATGTATTGCATGAAAGGATTAAGACTAGCAAACCTAGCTTCCAACATGTGAACTAAATAAGCAGAAGCAACTTCATAACTAGGGGCAAGCTCAGCCAAAGACTTTTTTCTCAACATCTTTATGCATACTAATATGATTAAAGAACTCCTCAATATTATTTTTACCAATAATTGAACCACTACCTACCGAGATGTCCTCCAAAAAGTACTTAGGGATCAACATGATGAACTAAGAGCAAGTAAATAAAAGCAACTATAAAGGAAACTAATTTTTGTGTGTTTTTGATATAAAATGATGCAAGTAAAAATAAAGTAAAGCAAAACTTAAAACAAAGTAAAGGATGTGTGTGCGAAACTCCCCTTGTAGAAGTCTTCTTTTTCTCCCCGGCAACAGCGCCAGAAAGACTTGATGCGTTTGATGATGCCGAGTTGATGATGATTATAACCGGCCAGTTGGGAACCCCAAGCAAAAGGTTTGATGAGCACAGCAGCAAGTTTTTCCCTCAGTTATGAAACCAAGGTTTATCGATCCAAGAGGAAAAAGCCAAACTAAAGAAGGTGATGCTTGCAAGCTTCACAACAGCTCCGGACAATTTATATGGCGCCTCGTCCAAGCTTTGCTTTGCGAGCAGCAACGTGGAACCTGCACACAACACAACCAAGTACTTTGCTCCCAACTTATGATGAGGTTGTCAATCTCACCGGTTTGCTTGAAACAAAGGGTATAAGCGTATCGAGTGGAAAACAATAGCAATATGCAAGTAAAGTAAACAGTGTTAGTAAAGTAAACAGGTGATAGCAATATGATGGAAATAGGACTGGGTTCCATAGTTCACTAGTGGTGTCTCTCCATGTCGTGGGGATGACTTAGGGGGCATGCCAAGAGCCGAGCTATATGTCGGTTGGCGTCCCAGGAGTCCCCACGGCGCTAGGATGAGAAGACCGGCTCCGCATGTAAGGGCCGGCTGCGCCAGCAGCCGGCTGGTGACTTCACCAAGGAGAGCTGGAGCCGGGCGGTGAAGACAAGATCCCTCCAACGGTGGGATCGCCAAAAGCGGCCTGGCCCCGACAAGATCGATAGAAGCAAAGGACGGGAGTGATGCCCGCCACGACCGGGCTCGTCCAATCAATGACCAAAGATCCTTCCCATGAAAGGATCCTAGGCAAAAGGAGGGCATATGCCTCTCGGATGCCGATCCAAAGGAGAAAAGGTGCTTTATAAAGCGCCTCCGTCAGAGCAGAGCTAGAGGATGACGCCGAGGACGCGGACAGGGAGAAGCCGGCAGCCGGACGAACCGCCACCTACCCTATAACCAGACCCCCGCCTATATAAGGGGGTCTGGGCCCTTAGTCTAGGGAGATCCGAACTACTTCTTCCTCCTCTAGCCGAACAGCTCAAGGAGCACTGTAACCACTATCGAGATAATACAAAGCAGGCAGGAAGTAGGGGTTTTACCTCCATCAAGGAGGGCCCTGAACCTGGGTAAATCGAGTGTCTTGTTGCACAATCCCGAGCCGGACCCGACGCCGCACACCATCGAGCCCCTCCGTTAAGCCACCCCATGGCTACTGTCTCCAAACTCCCACGATAGTTGGCGCCCACCGTGGGGCAACGCGCAGCGGTGGCCGGAGTCAAGTTCCGGCTGGGACCTTCATCGGCTCTCGGCGAAAGGGTCGCTTCTGGCCTCGTCTGGAGGTTCGGCACCCTCGACTGCATCACCGACAACCTTGCCTGCTTCGAGGATGGCTTAGGCAATGGCGGCTCCTTCCTCGACGTCGGTGGCCACCGCTTTTACGTCGCCAAACCTTTCCCGGAGGAGGTGACCGACGTCCTCGACCCTCTGGGTGATGGAGGTTTGAGCTGCGGCGAAAGCTGCAATCTTGGCGCCATGGTCGAGGTGATGGCCCTATGAGACGAGGAGGGCAGCGACTCGCCGCGCCCCGAGCGCCTCTCGCTGGAACTCCCTCCTCCGCAGGAGCAGGATGCTCCACTCCCAGAGCGAGACGCCATGGACGTTTCCGTGGTGGACTTGTGCGCACCCCTCAACCGCGTCATCGACCCCGCCCGGGTCGCCGAGGCCCTGGAGCGGACGCGCCTCGTTCTCCTCCACAAGGTGGCCGAGGAGGAGGACGCTCAGCGCCGAGCGAGCACTACGCTCAGCGAGTTCTATGACGTGCATGGAGACGCACCGACCGAGCTTGCTCATAACCCGTGGCGCAGCTTCGCCACAGCGGGTTCCGGCCAGATCCGGCGGTTGCCATCGGCAAGCCAAGGCCGCGTAGGGTGCGGACAGGGTGACCGTGCTCCGAGCGGCAACGCCCGAGGCCGCCGCGCCCAGCAAGGTGGTGGAACAGGCAGGCCACGCCAGGTCCCGGTGCCAGTGCCAGGGTCGGAGTCCCCGGCTCGCCCACCGGCGCTGCACATCCACCTGTGGCTTGACCACGTCGAGGCGTTCCCGAGAGGATCTGCTAGCTCAAAGCGAGCGGCTTCTGACCAAGGAGGCCTGAGGGCTGCCGGCAGCGGTCAGGGGCGCAAAGAGGGCAAGTACACCCTCGATGCAGCACTAGGCCAGCCGTGCAAGTTCCACAGCTCCCCGGGAAGGGAAGCGACCCACTCCACGTGTCAGTGCCGGTTCATGAGAGAGCTGGAGCAACGCGCTCGGTAGATCCCTGGAACGTCACAAGCGCAGCCGGCTGAAGGTCAGGAGGACCAACAGCGTGACCCGGCTGGAGGCAAGCCGGATAAAGATTGATCTGTTGAGATTATAGCGGGGTTTTTCTAGTCGTCTCCACAGGGATCAACACAAATGAGACTATTTCCTAATTTCCAGAAGCTAAGCAGAAAAGTGGGGTTTTTGGTGTTGTAAACAGAAAAGTAACAGGAGGTTTTGAGCAGGGAAGTTTTAACATAACAAGTTCAAGGATTTCTTGTTTGTCAGACAAGAAAGCATTGAACAAACTAGCAAATTTTAGACAGGGATATGTTTTTGGAACTAGGTGCAGAGACTAGTCTTACACCTACAGATCAAGCAAGTGCAACACAGTTTTCACAGTAGTCTTAGAGTTTACAATGGAGTGTGTCACTCAAACCATAGCAAAGGTCAAAGACAAGTTTCAAACTGCTTTACAACGCAAGATCAACACAACAGATCACAGAGCATGAGGGAAAGGAAGAGAGATTTGCTGTTTGTCACCGAAGGCTTGCCGTGGCAGAGAAAGTAGAAGAATTGCTGTCGCGGCAGAGGATGCAGAGGTTGAGGGAGAGCTGGGCCTTCAGATCCTTGGGGCTATGTTCATCCTGTGTTCTTGAGGTTCCTGAGGGAGTTCTTGGAGTTCTTGGTGGACGCCATGGATCCAGTCTTGTTACAACAGAGGAGAAGAGGGAAAAGGGTGGAAAAGTTTTTTGTGTTGGACTATGGAGGAGGAAGGTTTTGGTGGAGTGGTGGATGGATGGAGTGGCTGTGGATGCGAGGTGAGAGATGGATATGGTGGGAGTGAACCTGGACCTCTCCTTTTAAAGACTTTTTGTGGCATTCTTGCTGCGGCGTAGAGGAGTAGTGGGAAGTTGGTGGCGGCAGCGGCTTTTCTGCTTTTGCCGTTTTTCCTGTCTTCTTGTGCCGTACCAGCCACTTTCTGCCGTGCTTGCTTTTCTTGCTCCTCAAGATGTACTCCTCCATTCCTGGTGGCTTGGTCTTTGGTTTGAATTACTCTGACTTGTAGATTTAAGTGCCTTGGCGCACTGATCTGTGACAAAGGATCAAATGATGTAAAATGTTGGTGCAACACTGGTAGAAATGAGGTAAAACAGACAAGTTTTATGGTTGCAAGGTTTAGATATATGTGTAAATCTTAGAGTGATCAAAACCCCCAGACCAAAACCTTTGCTTGTCCTCAAGTAAAGAATGGTGCATTGTACCAAACAAAATGTAACAGAGCATGATGAGGGACATTGCTGACTCAATGCAGATAAATCTTGCAATTGCCAATTCAAAAACAAGTTTCACAAGAGAATTTGAGTATGTCTAGATCAAACAACATGGACACATGAGTATAAAGTAATTGACTCTGAAATTGAAAACTCAAGATCCAGTACATAGCCCAATATGTAATGCAAAATTAGTGCTTCACCTATTACAGTTCCCAGGAACATAATAGGCTAATGCATAGACAAGTTAGTCAGTTAGTAACTTAGCTTGATGGGTCAACTTAGTTAGTGCTTCACACACTACAATCCCCGGATCATAGGTGCTAGTGCTTTGGATATTTACAACAAGTTTTACTTAGCATCATCAGGTTAGTGCTTCACACACCACAATCCAGAGATCATGGTTGCTAATGCTAAACTTTTTCCTTCCTGTTAGTATGTTAGTGCTTCACAAATCACAATCCAGAGATCATGTTTGCTAATGCAAAAAAAATGCAACAGATGCAATTGGTTAGGGGCTAAGAAATGGATCATGAACTTCATTCTTAGGGCAATTAACAAATATACTGATGTTTCACAGGTTCTTTGAGTAGAGACATACAAAGGTTCTGATTTGAAACTTGGCTTTGAAAATAGGCATTTGCAAGAGTTATAAGCAGATTCAAAGCAAAGTTCTTCATAGCATGCAAAGTGATATTTTCAGGTTCAAGCAACAAAATTTGATTCGTTTCTTAACAGAGCACTTTCACACAAGATCAAACAATAGTATAGTATATTCTGATTCAGATTCTAACAAATGTGTGGAAATGGAAAGTGTTCACCTGATGGTTTTCCTGCTTCTCTGCCTTGTCAATCAACAGCAATCTTTCTCCTCATCCAAGTTATCACTGAAACAACAAAAAGAAACAAACACACAAGGCAAAAACATAAAAAGGTGAAAGGGAAATATATGATACAAGGGATACCAGGTTTCCTCCTGGAAGAGAGCTTGTTTAAAGTCACTAGCTTGACTATAGCTTCATCATCACTGGTTTGCATGGGTAGAGGATGCATTGGAGCCATCCTCTGGTTCATCATCTTCTTCAACTTGGTTTTCAATCAAATCTCCAATCCTGTAGTGCTTCAACCTCTGGCCATTTACTTTGAATGTTCCCTCAGCTGAGCTATAAACCTCAAAGGCACCATGGCCGAGGTCTCTCTTGATCACACAAGGGCCAAACCATCTGGACTTGAACTTTCCAGAGAATAAGTGTAACTTGGAATCATACACCAGCACTGACTGCCCTTCCTTGAATTCCCTTCTCAGAATGTGGGAGTCATGCCATTTCTTGGTCTTCTCCTTGTAAATCTTTGCACTTTCATAGGAATCATTCCTGAGCTCTTCAAGCTCACACAACTGCAGTTTCCTCATGTTTCCTGCTTTGCCAATGTCCAAGTTCAGCTTCCTGATTGCCCAATGCGCTCTGTGCTCCAATTCGACTGGCAGATGGCAAGCCTTGCCATAGATAATTCTGAAAGGTGACATGCCAATGGGTGTCTTGTATGCTGTCCTGTAAGCCCACAAAGTGTCGGGCAATTTCATTGACCAATCTCCTCTGGTCTTGGACACAACTTTCTCCAAGATTTGCTTGATTTCCCTGTTTGACAACTCCACTTGGCCATTGGCCTGCGGATGATAAGGAGTTGTCACTCTGTGATTCTTCACTCCATACTTGGTCAGAAGCTTCTCAAACTGGTCATTGTTGAAGTGAGCACCACCATCACTGATTACAACTCTTGGCACTCCAAATCTTGGGAAAATGACAGTCTTGAACATTCTACAAACTGCCTTGGCATCAGCATTAACAGTGGGAATGGCTTCAACCCATTTTGACACATAGTCAACAGCAACTAAAATATGCTTGTAGCCTTGAGAAGATGGCAAGGGTCCAACAAAATCAACTCCCCAAACATCAAACAATTCCACTTCCAAGATTCCTGTTTGGGGCATTTCATTTCTCTTTGACATCTTTCCTGCTCTTTGACAAGGATCACACTTCATTATGTACTCATGAACATCTCTGAACATACTTGGCCAAAAGAAGCCAGCTTGCAAAATCTTGGCTTGAGTCTTGAACACTCCAGCATGTCCTCCATACAATCCTGAATGGCATTGGAACATCACATCACTTTTTTCATCAGAGGGAACACACCTTCTCACAATGCCATCAGCACAATGTTTGTACAGAAAAGGTTCATCCCAATAGTAACTCTTGACATCATGGAGGAATTTTTTCTTTTGCTGGTAGGAGAGATCTGCTGGCACAATATCACAAGCTAGGAAGTTCACAAAGTCAGCATACCAAGGTGAAGTGGCACTGACTGCCATGAGCTGTTCTCCTGGCATCAAGTCTTGAATCTCTCTGTTTTCATCAATGTTGATTCTGGACAAGTGATCAGCAACTGAGTTCTCTGACCCTTTCTTGTCTCTAATTTCTATGTCAAACTCTTGGAGCAGAAGGATCCATCTGATGAGCCTTGGTTTAGCATCCTTTTTGCTCACTAAATATCTGATTGCTGCATGGTCTGTGTAGACAATGCACTTGTGTCCAACCAGGTATGGTCTAAACTTATCAAATGAGAACACAACAGCAAGCAGCTCCTTCTCTGTGGTGGTGTAATTGATCTGAGCATCATCCAAAGTCTTGCTTGCATAATGTATAACATGTACAGTTTTGTCTTTCCTCTGGCCAAGGACTGCTCCAACAGCAAAGTCACTTGCATCACACATAAGTTCAAATGGCAGTGTCCAGTCAGGAGGTTGAACAACAGGGGCTGTGATGAGAGCATCTTTCAATTGGTTGAATGCTTGCAAACAAGTGTCATCAAACACAAACTTCACTTCATGATTCAGGAGATTGGTGAGTGGCTTGGCAAGATAGGAGAAGTTCTTGATAAACCTCCTGTAGAAGCCAGCATGGCCCAGGAAGCTTTGAATTCCCTTCACATTTTCAGGAGGAGGTAGCTTGGCAATCACATCTACCTTTGCCTTGTCCACCTCAATTCCTCTAGCAGACACAAGGTGGCCCAACACAATGCCTTCAGAGACAAGGAAGTGACATTTTTCCCAGTTCAGAATCAAATTTTGCTCAGAGCATCTGTGAAGGACTAAGGTGAGGTTCTTCAAGCAGGCTTTGAAGTCTTTTCCATACACAGTGAAATCATCCATGAAAACTTCCATAATCTTCTCAATGTGATCAGAAAATATGGACATCATGCATCTCTGGAAGGTGCCTGGAGCATTGCAAAGGCCAAATGGTAGCCTTTTGTAAGCAAAGGTTCCATATGGGCAGGTGAATGTGGTCTTGTCTTGGTCAGAAGGGTGGATTGGAATCTGCAGAAATCCAGAGTAACCATCAAGGTAGCAGTAGTACTTCTGGCCAGCAAGTCTCTCTAGCATCTGGTCCATGAATGGCAGAGGGAAGTGATCTTTTCTTGTAGCTTTGTTCAATTTTCTGAAGTCATTCACCATCCTCCATCCTGTAACAGGTCTTGTGGTCATGAGCCTTCCTTCTTCATTTTCAACAACAGTGTAGCCACCTTTCTTGGGCACAATGTGGATAGGACTCACCCACTCACTGTCAGAGATGGGGTATATCATTCCAGCCTTTAACAATTTCAGAACTTCCTTCTTTACTACATCTTGCATAGCAGGGTTTAGTCTCCTCTGTCCTTCTCTTGTTGGCTTGCTGCCTTCTTCTAAGTGGATCCTGTGAGAACACACTTTCTCACTAATGCCAATGATGTCATCAATGGAATATCCAATGACATTCTTGTACAGCTTCAGAATAGACAGAAGACTTTCTTCTTGCTCACTTGAAAGGGCAGAACTAATAATCACAGGGTGTAACTTTTCCTTCTCCAAGAATGAGTATTTCAGATGGGAAGGCAATTCTTTGAGCTCCACAACAGAATGGTGAGCTAGATGAGCTGGTTCTCTTGCACTTGACACAGGTACAATTTCACAAATTTTCACTTCACAGAGCTGCTGTACATTGGTGGTTTCAGCAGTAACAAAGACTTGAGCTTCAGGCTCTTCTTGCTCAGGTTCTGGCAAAGTTTCTAGCACACTTCTTTCAACAACATCAATGGAATGGCAATGTTCAGGAACATTGGGTAAGTGAGTGGCATGTTTCATGCTGAATTCAGCTTGCTCTGATCCAAATTGTAATTTGAGGGTTCCACCTTTGACATCAATGATGGCACCAGCAGTTGCCAAGAATGGCCTGCCTAGAATCATTGATTCAGCATTGTCTTCCATCTCTAGCACAACAAAGTCCACAGGATATGCAAAGTTGCCAACTTGGACTGGCACATCTTCAAGGACTCCTACTGGTTTTCTCAAGGTTCTATCAGCAAGTTGAAGTGTCATTGGGGTAGGCTTCAACGTTCCCAGCTGCTGAATCTGGCTTGCAGCAGAGGGTAACACACTCACTGAGGAACCTAAGTCACAAAGGGCTGTGAAGGTTTTTCTTCCCACTACACAGGGAATGCTGAAACTTCCAGGGTCTTGTAGCTTCTTGGGCATGTGGTTCAAGATCACAGCACTGCAATCTTCTGTCAAGGCTACTAACTCAGGGCTGTCCAAACTCCTCTTCCTTGTGATCAGATCTTTGAAAAACTTTGCATATAGGGGAATGTGCAACACTGCATCCAAGATGGGGATGGTGATTTGCACTTCCTTCATGGTCTCAAGGAATTTAGAGTATTGCTTCTCCTCCTTGGTCTTGTCCAATCTCTCTGGAAATGGCACTTTCATCAACAAAGGCTTCTCTGTTGGTTCTGTGGCAGAGATCTGTGCCTTGGCAGGGTTTTCTGTCTGGGCAGGCTGTCCTGTTGATTTTTCCTGCCTTGGCAGAACAATTTCTGGAGGTGTTTGTTGCTGCACGGTGGGTCTTCTCTGTGGAGCAACATAAGTGACATTTGGTGGGGTTTTGAGTAAGGGTTCAGTGTTCACCCCACTCCTAGTGGTGACTGCATCAATAACTTCAGTAGTGGAAAGGGCACCACACTGTTTTGGGTTTTTCTCTGCTTGGGCTGGCAGTTTTCCTTCAGCTTGTTTTCCAATGTTGTTGGTCTGGATTCCAGCAGTGAGTTGCTGCATAGTCTTGTAGAAAAGTTCAGATTGCATTTTCATAGTTTCTTGCATTCCACTGAACATTTCCTTCTGTAGCTTCATCATTTCTCCAAGCTCAGATTGGCTGCTACTGCTGGATGAAGTAGTTTGCTGATGTACTGGGTAGTGTTGTTGTTGTGGGTGTTGCACTTGACCTTGGGGTCTGAAATTTTGTTGTCCAGGCTGATGGTAACTCTGCTGGGATGCTTGGGCATAGTGCTGCTGCCCTGGTGCTGGGTAACTTTGCTGATTATTGCTCTTGTAAGAAAGGTTGGGGTGGTTTCTCCAAGAGGGGTTGTAACTTTGGGAATATGGCCCTTGATTCTGGGCATAGTTCACCTCTGATATCATGGCTTCAGGAGGTGCAGACAAGGTACATTCCATGAGAGAATGGCCTTCTTTTCCACAAATTGCACAGGCAGAAGTAACTTGGTTGACAGGAACCAAAGCTTGGCTGTTTCTTTCTGTCATGAGCTGGGCAAGCTGAGTTGTTAAACTCTCCAACTTGGCTTCCAAAGCATTCTGGCCACTTGACTGAATCTGCAGCTGATTGTTGGGGTGGACAGCTCTTTCATTTGTCCAGGAGAAGTTGTGTGATGCCATGCTCTCAATCAACTCAGTAGCTTCATCAAGGGTCTTGTTCATGATTCCACCTCCAGCAGCTGAGTCAACAAATGATCTGGTTTGCTCTGTCAAACCCTTGTAGAAGGTTTGCAAGATGAGCCATTGCTCCTGGCCATGGTTGGGACACATCCTGATGAGACCTTGGTATCTCTGCCAAGTATCATACAGGCTTTCTCCTTCATATTGCACAAATCTTGTTATCTTGTCTCTGCACTCAGCTGCTTTGGTTGGAGGGAAATATCTCTCAAAGAAGGCTTGAAGAACATGTTCCCATGTGTCTCTGCAGTGAATAGGAAGAGAGTGGAACCAAACTTTTGCAAGTCCAGACAGTGAGAAGGGAAACAATTGCATCCTGATGGCTTCAGGAGGAACACCATTGTGCTTCAAAGTGTTGCAGTACTCCAGAAAGTTTCTGATATGCTCATGGGGGCTCTCCAAAGCGGAACCTTTGAAGGGATTATGTTGCACCATATTGATCAGAGCTGGCTTGATTTCCCAGTTGTTTGCTTGTATTGCAGGCATAATCACATCTGCATTGTTGATCTGGTCCTTGGGAATCCACAAATCTCTCAACTTCTTATCACCCATGCTGAAATCTGAGGATGACGATTCCAAATCTGAGACAGAGGTTTCCAAATCTTCAGCAGAAACTTCAGAAGCTGCTCTCTTTCTTGCAAGCAAAGTCCTCTCTGGCTCAGGATCAAATGGGGCTAGTGGAGAATCTTCAGAGGACTGCATCAACTGAATTCCCACGGAGATTAGATGAAATCATTGTTCTACACACAATTACAGACAAGAACTTGATCGAGGGTTAGTGAACTAAATCCCCTAATAAAAGTTCTAAGCTTGATCACAGACAAGTCATTAAAACAGACAATCAAAGATTGCAAATTGGAACAAGTATTTACACAGCTTAGTCTACTGTAATCTAAGGAAACAATCAAAAGTTGATCCCCGGCAACGGCGCCAATTTTGATCTGTTGAGATTATAGGGGGGTTTTTCTAGTCGTCTCCACAGGGATCAACACAAATGAGACTATTTCCTAATTTCCAGAAGCTAAGCAGAAAAGTGGGGTTTTTGGTGTTGTAAACAGAAAAGTAACAGGAGGTTTTGAGCAGGGAAGTTTTAACATAACAAGTTCAAGGATTTCTTGTTTGTCAGACAAGAAAGCATTGAACAAACTAGCAAATTTTAGACAGGGATATGTTTTTGGAACTAGGTGCAGAGACTAGTCTTACACCTACAGATCAAGCAAGTGCAACACAGTTTTCACAGTAGTCTTAGAGTTTACAATGGAGTGTGTCACTCAAACCATAGCAAAGGTCAAAGACAAGTTTCAAACTGCTTTACAACGCAAGATCAACACAACAGATCACAGAGCATGAGGGAAAGGAAGAGAGATTTGCTGTTTGTCACCGAAGGCTTGCCGTGGCAGAGAAAGTAGAAGAATTGCTGTCGCGGCAGAGGATGCAGAGGTTGAGGGAGAGCTGGGCCTTCAGATCCTTGGGGCTATGTTCATCCTGTGTTCTTGAGGTTCCTGAGGGAGTTCTTGGAGTTCTTGGTGGACGCCATGGATCCAGTCTTGTTACAACAGAGGAGAAGAGGGAAAAGGGTGGAAAAGTTTTTTGTGTTGGACTATGGAGGAGGAAGGTTTTGGTGGAGTGGTGGATGGATGGAGTGGCTGTGGATGCGAGGTGAGAGATGGATATGGTGGGAGTGAACCTGGACCTCTCCTTTTAAAGACTTTTTGTGGCATTCTTGCTGCGGCGTAGAGGAGTAGTGGGAAGTTGGTGGCGGCAGCGGCTTTTCTGCTTTTGCCGTTTTTCCTGTCTTCTTGTGCCGTACCAGCCACTTTCTGCCGTGCTTGCTTTTCTTGCTCCTCAAGATGTACTCCTCCATTCCTGGTGGCTTGGTCTTTGGTTTGAATTACTCTGACTTGTAGATTTAAGTGCCTTGGCGCACTGATCTGTGACAAAGGATCAAATGATGTAAAATGTTGGTGCAACACTGGTAGAAATGAGGTAAAACAGACAAGTTTTATGGTTGCAAGGTTCAGATATATGTGTAAATCTTAGAGTGATCAAAGATGATGACTTCCCGGCGGATGTTGAGCAATATCACATCTTCACCACCCCAGGCAAGGACAAAAGGAACGACCTTTGGTTCGAGGCGGAGGTGAACGTCATCATGCCTACGGAGCCCCAGTTCATGCACTGGTCAGAGGCGGCCATCACCTGGGTGCGCGAGGACCATCCGCGACTGATGCCTAGCCCCGAAGGATACGCTCTGGTCCTGGACCCCTGTCATGTGCTCCGATACACACATGTGCTGGTTCTCCCGCGTGCTCATCGACGGCGGCAGCAGCATCAACCTCCTGTACCAAAGCTCTCTGGAGAAGTTGGGCATCCCGCTTGCTCAGCTGGAACCAAGCCAGCTCACCTTCCATGGCATCGTGCCTAGGCATTCGTGCACCCCTTTGGGTAGGGTGTAGCTGGAGGTTCTCTTCGGGAAGAAAGGAAACAGCCATCGCGAGCCCATCTGGTTCGAGGTGGTGGACATCAGCAGTCCTTATCATGCGCTGCTTGGCCGTCCAGCTCTGGCAAAGTTCATGGCGGTGCCACATTACACCTACCTGAAGATGAAACTCCTAGGACCCAGGGGTGTGATCATGGTCATGGGAAGCTTCAAGAAGTCTCTGGCCTGCGCCAAGGAGAGCTCGCAGCTGGCGGAGGCACTGGTCATCGCCGAGGAGAAGCGGCAGCTTCTGCATCGTGTAGAGCTCGCCCAGCAGGATGTGCCAGTTTGCCAGTCGCCGGTGGAGCAGTTCAAGCCGGCTGACGACACCAAGATGATCCGGCTGGATGAGAGCGATCCCTCCAAGTGCGTTATCATCGGCTCCGGCCTCTCCGCCAAATAGGAAAGCGAGCTCACCAGCTTCCTCCGTGAGAATCGGGACATCTTCACATGGTCTCCAAAGGACATGCCAGGTGTGCCGAGGGAGCTGGCTGAGCACTCACTAACGTCCGGCCAGATGCCAAACCAGTCAAGCAACCACTGCGGCGCTTTGCAGAGGACAAGAGAAAGGCCATTGGTGAGGAGATTGCCCGGCTCCTAGCTGCCGGCTTCATCATGGAAGTGTTTTACCCTGACTAGCTGGCGAACCCGGTCTTGGTTCTGAAGAAGAACAACACTTGGTGCATGTGTATCGATTACACCAGCCTCAACAAGGCTTGCCCCAAGGACCCCTTCGCGCTACCGCGCATCGACCAGGTGATTGACTCGACAGCCGGTTGTGACCTGCTGTCCTTCCTGGATGCCTATTCAGGCTATCACCAGATCCCGCTCTACCAGCCGGATCAGATCAAGACGTCCTTCATCACCCCGTATGGAGCCTACTGCTACGTCACCATGCCGTTCGGCTTGAAGAATGCTGGAGCCACTTACCAGCGAACCATGCAGCGATGTCTGCAGGAGCAAATTGGGCAGAACGTGCACGCCTATGTGGATGACGTGGTGGTCAAGACCAAGCAGAGCAGCTCGCTCCTGGACGACCTCAAGGAGACCTTTGCCAACCTACGGCGCTATCGCATGAAGCTCAATCCGGAGAAGTGTACCTTTGGCGTGCCGGCTGGACAGCTCCTAGATTATATCATTTCCCAACGAGGGATCGAGGCTAACCCCTCGAAGATAAAAGCCATCGAGGCCCTAGAGATGCCCACCCAGCTCAGGGACCTGCAGAAGTTTGCTGGTTGCTTGTCCTCGCTCAGCCGATTCGTCAGTCGGCTCAGGGAGAAGGCCATGCCGCTGTATGATACGTCCATTTTGCATCACTATTTTGTATCATAATTTACTGTTATTCATTGATATATTTTATATTTAGATATGATACTTATGTTATTTCCTTTGTTTCACATGTTTGATGATCATTGGAGGATTTGCTGCCGGAGTCAGGATTCTGCTGGAAAAAGGACCATCAAGGGACCGTATTTTGAAGATCAGAAAAATTCTAGAAAAATACCAGGAAATTATATTTTCCAGAAGACCCAGGAAGCCAGAAGGAGGAGTTGAGAGGAGACAGGGGGAGCCCTCACACCAGGTGGCGCGGCCTGACCCCTGGACGCGCCAGCCCTGTGTGAGGCCGCCCTGGCCCACTTCTGCCATCGCCTTTTCGCGTATTTCATCATCCCCGAAAACCTAAGTGAAGGGGGGCTCCGAGTTAGACACAGCCGCCTCTGTGGGGCGAAGAACACCAGAGAGAGAAAAGCTCTCCGGCAGGGAGAAATCTTCGGGGAAATTCCTTCCCGGAGAGGGGAGATCGTCGCCATCGTCATCACCATCGCACCGGACTTCATCGGGATCATCATCATCATCTCATCACCAGCACCTTCATCTCCACCATCACCACGCCATCCCGCTGTAACATCTTGAGTTGGATCTTGTTATATTCATAGGGGAAACTTTCCCGTGTTGATTACTCTTGTAGTTGATGCTATTGAGTGGAACCGTTGAATTAAGGTTTATGTTCAGATTGTTATTTACCATTATTTCACCTCTGATCATGATCCATATGATGTCTTGTGAGTAGTTCGTTTAGTTCTTGAGGACATGGGAGAAGTCAAGATGTTAGTAGTGAATTATTGTTGAGAAATATTTAATGGTTTGATATTGTTGTGGTGCTATTTCACTAGTGGTGTCATGTGAACGTCGACTACATGATACTTCACCATTTATGGGCCTAGTGAGATGCATTGTGTATTTGGCTACCAATTGTGGGGTTGCTGGAGTGACAGAAACCTAAACCTCCGTTGGGAAACCATTGCACCAGGGAGCGTAGGATCTTAGAGTTTAAGGCTGTGGTTAGATTTATCTTAATTACTTTCTTGTATTTGGGATGCTTGCAGGGGGTATAATCACAAGTGTGTATTTATCCTAGTAAGGGTAGTGCGCTAGCACAGGTTCACCCCCATAACACCTATCAAACCAATAAAGACTATTGGCTTTATGAAGCGAAAGCTCTTGACAGAAACTCCCGTGTGTCTCGAGAACGTTTGGTTATTATAAGTTACACAACCGGCTTGTCCTTTGCTGAAGAAAGGATTGGGCCACTTGCTGCAATTGTTACTACTGTCTTTTATTTACTCGCACTTTATTTACTGTATTCCAAATACCCCTGAAAACCGTTTGCTAGTATTTACAGTGAATCCTTGATCAAAACCGCTCATCAACACCTTCTGCTCCTCGTTGGGTTCGACACTCTTATTTATCGAAAGTACTACGATACACCCCCTATACTTGTGGGTCATCAAGACTATTTTCTGGCGCCGTTGCCGGGGAGTGTAGCGCTATTGAAGAGTGGAATTGGTAAAGGTAACCTCGCTGTGAGTATTATTTTTATTTTGTCTTTTATTTTATTTTACTCTGCTATGGAGAACTCTCCATTTGGTTTCCTATTTGGAAACACTCTACTACTGCTGCACATGTGGAGGAACCACCACCGCCACCACCTGCTGAAATTGATCCTTTTAAAATACCTATGAAAATTGTTGGGCGTATTATGGATAACTGCTATTCAGGAGATGGAACTGTCCATCCGGGTGATCACTTATTATTTATACATGAATTATGCGAGTTGTTCAGATGTGCAGGTATTTCACCAAGCCAGGTCAAGAAGAAATTATTCTCTTTATCATTGAAAGGAGAGCTGAAGAGTGGTATCGACTACTCCAAGATGGTCCATCTATGGCATGGGAGGATATTGTACCTCTCTTTTATTCCAAGTTTTATCCTCCAAGTGAAATTCATAAAGACCGTAACGGATATATAATTTTTGGCCTCATGATGGAGAGAGTATTGCCCAAGGTGGGGGAGATTGAAGTTACTAATGCTCAAATGCCCCATTCATGAGCTCCCCAATAATATTGTTATTGATAATTTTTATGCGCGGCTTACTCTTCCTGATAAGGATTATTTGGATGCTTCTTGCTTTGGATCATTTACTCATATGAAAGAAGATGCTAAGTGGAAACTTCTTGACCGTATACAAGAGATACTGAAGGTTGGGAAAACGACAAAGGTAGGAAGTCAGGTATAAACTATGATTATGAATGCATTAAATCTTTTATGGGACCGATGACTTTCATAGTGTTAGCACTGCTTATGGTCTTGATTCTCAAATACTTGCTAATTGTCTTAAGGCCTTTGCCTCTTATCTTGATGTTCCAAAGAAAGATTGGAACAAATATCATGCGCCTATAAAGACTCTATTAGTCATATACCTGCTGCAGCTACTGAAGTTTGTACTATTGATAGCATTGTGCCGAACCTTATTTTGAGAAGACACCTTTCCCTGCTAAGGTAAAAAGTATTCTACTTTGGTAAGTGTGTCTAATAAAAGTACAAGAAAGCTCAGAACCTGATGAGCAAATTACTATTAAGTCTCCGTAGCTATATTGAAGGACTTGTTACTAAAGATGTAGGGGATGAATATATTCTTTTTTGTGAAGATGCTTCTAACATTCTCTCACATCCTAAAAAGCATAGGAAAACAAGTGTTCCTGTTATTTCTGTAGGATTGAGATCATTGCTATTATGGTTTATGTGATATTGGTGCTAGTGCAAGTGCTATTCCTTTAGAGCTTTACAAAGAAATTATGCATGAGATTGGCGCTTGTGAACTTGAAGATATTGATGTGGTTGTTCAGTTGCTAACAGAGAGACTGTTTGGCCTCTTGGTATTGTTGAGATGTGGAAGTTCTTTGCGGTAAGACTAAATACCCTACTGATTTTCTAGTACTTGGTAAGGAGGCTAGTAAAACTTGTCCTATTATTTTTGGTAGACCATTTTTGAACACTTGTGGCGCCGTGATAGATTGTAAGAAGGAATTTTTTTACTAAGTTTAATGGAGAGTCTTATGAGTTTAATTTTTCCAGTTTGCTAAGACTCTTATGAAAATGACACGCCTAATGAAAATTTTCGAGTTGAACAGCTTGCTTCTATTGCCTTGCTCCTAATAATGCCTTGCAGCAATTCATGGAAGATCACGAAAGTGATGTTTTCAGAAGGAAAGAGAAGAGATTGAGATATTCTTCTTCGTCAACCACCATTAATCAAGCATAATCTACCTGTGGAGGATCTTGGTACCACTTTGCCGCCTAAGGAAGATCCTGTTTTCGAATTAAAGCCTTTGCCTGATAATCTTAAATATGCTTACATAGATGATAAGAAAATATATCCTGTTATTATTAGCTCTAAACTTTCAGGAAAGGAAGAAGAAAGATTATTGGAGATATTGAGGAAACACCGAGGAGCTATGGGATATACTCTTGATGATTTAAAAGGGATTTCTCCCACTTTATGTCAGCATGCCATTAATATGGAGAAAGACGCAAGCCAGTCGTGGAGCATCAACGCCGCCTAATTCCCAAGATGAAGGATGTGGTAAGAAATGAGGTATTAAAACTCCTTGATGCTGGTATTATTTATCCTATTGCTGATAGTAGATGGGTTAGTCCTGTTCATTGTGTTCCTAAGAAAGGAGGTATGACTGTTGTGCCTAATGAGAATAACGAGCTTATTCCTCAAAGGGTAGTAGTTGGTTATAGAATGTGCATTGATTATAGGAAGGTAAACAAAGTTACTAAGAAAGATCATTACCTTTACCGTTTATAGATCAAATGTTAGAAAGGTTGTCTAAGAAGACTCATTTTTGTTTCCTTGATGGTTATTCTGGTTTTTCTCAAATTGCTGTTAAAAGGAAGATCAAGAGAAAACCACTTTTACTTGTCCTTATGGAACTTATGCTTATAGACGTATGCCGTTTGGTTTATGCAATGCTCCTGCTACTTTTCAAAGATGCATGTCTGCTATTTTTCATGGCTTTTGTGAAGAAATTGTGGAGGTCTTCATGGACGATTTCTCCGTCTATGGAACTTCTTTTGATAATTGTTTGCACAACCTTGATAAAGTTTTGCAGAGGTGCGAAGAAACTAACCTTGTTCTTAATTGGGAGAAATGCCACTTTATGGTGAATGAAGGAATTGTCCTTGGACATAAAATTTCTGAAAGAGGTATTGAAGTTGACAGAGCAAAAGTGGAGGCAATTGAGAAAATGCCCTGTCCCAGAGATGTTAAAGGTATTCGTAGTATTCTTGGTCATGCTGGTTTCTATAGGAGGTTTATTAAAGATTTCTCTAAGATTTCAAAGCCTCTTACTAATCTTCTTCAAAAAGATGTACCATTTGTCTTTGATGATGATTGTAAGGAAGCTTTTGAAACTCTTAAGAAGGCTTTAACTACTGCTCCTATTGTTCAACCACCTGATTGGAATTTACCTTTTGAAATTATGTGTGATGCTAGTGATTTTGCTGTTGGTGCTGTTCTTGGACAGCGGTAGATAATAAGTTGAATGTTATTCATTATGCTAGTAAGACTCTTGATGCTGCTCAGAAGAATTATGCTACTACTGAGAAAGAGTTTCTTGCTGTTGTTTTTGCATGTGATAAGTTTAGATCTTACATTGTTGATTCTAAAGTTACTATTCATACTGATCGCTGCTATTAGATATCTTATGACTAAGAAGGATGCTAAGCCTAGGCTTATTAGATGGGTGTTGCTTTTACAAGAGTTTGATTTGCATATCGTAGATAGGAAAGGTGCTGAAAATCCTGTGGCTGACAACTTGTCTAGATTGGAAAACATTTCTTTTGATCCTATTCCTGTTAATGATAGTTTTCCAAATGAACAGTTGGCTGCAATAAATGTAACTTCGAGACCTTCCTTGGTATGCTGATTATGCTAACTTTATTGTTTCCAAGTATTTGCCTCCAACCTTTACAGCTCAGCAAAGAAGAAAATTCTTCTATGATTTGAGGCATTATTTTTGGGATGACCCACACTTATATAAAGAAGGAGTTGATGGTATTATGAAGATGTGTACCGGAATATGAGCAACAAGAGATATTAAGAAAATGCCATGCAGCCTTATGGAGGGCATCATGCTGGAGATAGAACCGCACAAAAGGTTCTACAATCAGGTTTTTATTGGCCAACCCTCTTTAAAGATGCCAGAAGGTATGTTTTATCTTGCGATGAATGTCAAAGAGTTGGTAATATTTCTAGACGCAATGAAATGCCTATGAGTTACACTCTTGTTATTGAACCATTTGATTGTTGGGGATTTGACTTTATGGGTCCTTTTCCTCCTTCAAAAGGCTATACCCAATACTTGTTGCTGTTGATTATGTTACTAAATGGGTAGAAGCCATACCTACAAAGAGTGCCGATGGTGAGACCTCGTTAAAAATGCTTAAGGATGTTATTTTTCCTAGGTTTGGTGTGCCTAGATATCTTATGACTGACGGAGGTTCTCATTTTATTCACGGTGGTTTTAGAAAAACTCTTGCTAAATATGATGTCAATCATAGAATTGCTTCTGCTTATCATCCCCAAACTAGTGGGCAGGTAGAGCTTTCAAATAGGGAGATCAAGTCTATCTTGCAGAAGACTGTCAATAGATCTAGGAAAAACTGGGCTAGTAAGTTAAATGATGCTTTATGGGCTTATAGAACTGCTTATAAGAACCCCATGGGTATGTCTCCTTATAAGATGGTTTACGGAAAAGCGTGTCACTTGCCCTTAGAATTAGAACACAAAGCTTTTTGGGCAGTGAGAGAGCTTAATAGAGATTTTAAACTAGCCGGTAAGAAAAGGTTGTTAGATTTGAGTTCTCTAGATGAGTGGAGAAACGAAGCGTATGAGAATGCCAGGCTTTTAAAGAGAAAGTCAAGCAATGGCATGATAAGAGAATTCTTAAGAGAGAGTTTCATGTTGGTGAGAAAGTTCTATTGTATAGGTCTCGTCTCAGATTTTTTGCAGGAAAATTACTCTCTAAATGGGAAGGACCATATGTTATTGTGGAAGTGTACCGCTCAGGTGCTATTAAGATTGCTTCATTGAAAGATGACTCTACACAAGTGGTGAATGGGCAAAGACTCAAACATTATATTTCTGGAGATTCTTATAATGAAGATGTTGATGTTATTGAAACAGTTTCTCCGGAAGAATTCATCCAAGACAAATTGCAGGTACCTGCAGAGTTCGTTTTCGAATAGGTAACAGTTCTAGTCAGAGAAGTTTCGCGAAAAGCTTTCCTTTAATATTTTTGCTGTTTTTACTAAATATGAAAAATCACGAGACGAAAACGGGCAGGAAAAGGAGTCCGTGTGCTTCTCACACATAGGTGGCGCGGGCCCACCCCTGGCCGCGCCACCCAGGTGTGAGAGCACCCCGGAACTCGTTTCCGTCCCGGTTTCCTCCTGTGATTTCGTTTCGATGTATAATTTTCGCCTATTTAACCCCCCGGAGTCCCCGAGGTCTGTATATGTTTTCTCGTCGTGTTTTGTTTCGAGCTGTTTCTGTCAGGAGTTGATCTTAAGCTTGGGGGAGCCATGGCCTCTTCAAGCGATGACAAGGAGAAGACACCTCCGGAAGATGACACCAAAGACTTTCGGCTGAAAGAAGAGGTTGAAAGTGAAGACGAGGAGGAAGATCAAAGTTCAAGGCCAAACACCATGATTGCCAGCATAGGGGTGGTGACAGATCATGACAAGTTCAAGAAGAGTGCCGCATAAGGACCGGAGGGGGTGTGCCGCGTCACACCTTAGCTCCAGGACATCTCCGTCAGGCAAAATCCTTTCCATACTCTAATTCATGAACATCAGTTTCAAAGGTGCCCAGGTCCGATTACCCTCTGGTGGGATATAGATCGTTCTAACAATGCAGGGAAAAAGTCCAAGATGAGGAAGGATGGGGAAATAATTCCAAGAGCTGGGATTCTCTTGCTGACAGGTTCATGAACCGTGTTGAGCACAATTCTGAGATGATTCGTAACCTCAGTCACAAGATTGATGATCTGAAAGATTTGATTGAGAAGCTTATTAAAGATTATCCACCGCCACCGCCAAAGGATAATTCTCATCGGTATAGGCATCCCCTTGGCTTGTTCCAAGCTTGGGGGAGTGCCGCGGTATCACATCATTACCTTTTGCTCATTTACTTTTCAAGTAGAGTCATATCATGAATAGAGAAGTTATCTTATAGAATAGTTTGCAGTTTGGAAGTATCCTCCTTAGTTGGTTATCTATGTATCCCTTGGTGTGAGTTGCGGTAATGAAATATTAATGAGAAGTTTTATCTTTACTTTCGCACACTTTATTTAGTTTGCAAGTCTCTCTTATATCTAGTCTTGTTGATTGGTATTGGTATCACTTTGGGAGCATGAGTAAATTTAGTTGGTTTTGGCAAACCTAGCTTGGTCAGTAGCAACTTACCTTGAGGTTTGAGTAGAAAAGAATAAAGAAGTGCTTGTAGTTACATCACTTCAGTTTTCCTTATGTTTGGCTTATAAGCATTGTTATTCTTAAAGTCAAAATCATTGTACCTTCAAGGGAGTTTGCATGATTGTTCTTATTATATGTATGTTTGTCTGTTTCATGCAACTCTTATGCTTGCTACCCAGCCTTGCTAGCCAAAAACCTGTACTGAGAGGAAATACTTCTCGTGCATCCAATTCCCAAAAGCCAAGTCACTTCCAAAGAGTCCACTATAAATTCCTATGCATGGTATTTCAAGCCATTCCAAGTAAATTTTCATGTGCTACCTTTCAAAAACCTTCAAACACTTCTCATTTTGTGCCACTGTTTTTAGCTCATGAGGACGTAGTGGATGGGTTTGTTATCTTCCATACTAAATTAAGTACCCCTCGACTAGGCAGCTTCATCTGCTCGTCATAATTTTGCAAGGGAGCTGGTCAGACCATTATAATCTCAAAAAGAAAAGGAAAGCACTCCTCCATGGTATGTGAAAGTTGGTTGGCACCCGATGGAATCGGTTAGCCATGGTTTGAGAAAGGAAAAGGTGGGGAGGAGTGCAAAGCTATAAAAGAGCACCAATGTGCCAATTAATCAAACATTGGAACCGCTCTCACTTGTTTAGTATGGAAGATATCAAGAACTCCGTTGCTAGTCGTTGACAAAAGCAACCACCTCTCAAAATAACTTTTTACCTCTTTTTGCAAATGAAAAGCTCTAGCACATGTTTAATCCTGCTTCCCTCTGCGAAGGCCTATCTTTTACTTTTATGTTGAGTCAACCTATTTCCCTCTCTCAGCAAGCATTTGAGTTGTTATGTTTCACTCATCCATATGTTGATCCGTTTAATCATGTTTACTATCTTCCTTCTTTTGTATAATGCTTTTGTCTGAAGGAATATATCTTTGAAAGCTTTCTATGAATGCAAAAGTTTGTTTTGTTGAGCATATGTCTTTGCTATATTAGCTCTGTTTTAAAAGGCTCCGTTCAAAAGAAAGAATAGCTTGTTCTTCATCTTTGACCAAGAACTAAGGTTTGCCATTGCCAATTATAGTTTACCTTGTGCATCTTTACATGTGATTCCCTTTTACCTATTGCAATCTATATCTTATAAAGGGAAGTTGCTGTCTATTATAATTTGTGCCTTGTAATGTGATGCTTCTTGTCCGTATTTTGATTATCGACACTTCACTCCATAAACCTGTGGTCATGTTTACCGAGTTTAGTTTTCGCTTGGGGACAAGCGAGGTCTAAGCTTGGGGGGGTTGATACGTCCATTTTGCATCACTATTTTGTATCATAATTTACTGTTATTCATTGATATATTTATATTTAGATATGATACTTATGTTATTTCCTTGTTTTCACATGTTTGATGATCATTGGAGGATTTGCTGCCGGAGTCAGGATTCTGCTGGAAAAAGGACCATCAGGGACCATATTTTGAAGATCAGGAAAATTCCAGAAAAATACCAGGAAATTATATTTTCCCAGAAGACTCAGGAAGCCAGAAGGAGGAGTCGAGAGGAGCCAGGGGGCCCTCAGCCAGGGTGGCGCGGCCTGACCCCTGGCCGCGCCAGCCTGTGTGAGGCCCCCTGGCCCACTTCTGGTTGCCCCTTCGCGTATTTCATCATCCCCGAAAACCTAAGTAAGGGGGGCTCAGAGTTAGACACAGCCGCCTCTGCGGGGCGGAGAACACCAGGAGAGAAAAGCTCTCCGGCAGGGAGAAATCTGCCGGGGAAATTCCTTCCGGAGAGGGGAGATCGTCACCATCGCATTGGACTTCATCGCGATCATCATCATCATCTCCATCACCAGCACCTTCATCTCCACCATCACCACGCCATCCCGCTGTAACATCTTGAGTTGGATCTTGTTATATTCATAGGGGAAACTTTCCCGGTGTTGATTACTCTTGTAGTTGATGCTATTGAGTGGAACCGTTGAATTAAGGTTTATGTTCAGATTGTTATTTACCATTATTTCACCTCTGATCATGATCCATATGATGTCTTGTGAGTAGTTGTTTAGTTCTTGAGGACATGGGAGAAGTCAAGATGTTAGTAGTGAATTATTGTTGAGAAATATTTAATGGTTTGATATTGTTGTGGTGCTATTTCACTAGTGGTGTCATGTGAACGTCGACTACATGATACTTCACCATTTATGGGCCTAGTGAGATGCATTGTGTATTTGGCTACCAATTGTGGGGTTGCTGGAGTGACAGAAACCTAAACCTCCGTTGGGAAACCATTGCACCAGGGAGCGTAGGATCTTAGAGTTTAAGGCTGTGGTTAGATTTATCTTAATTACTTTCTTGTATTTGCGGATGCTTGCAGGGGGTATAATCACAAGTGTGTATTTATCCTAGTAAGGGTAGTGCGCTAGCACAGGTTCACCCCCATAACACCTATCAAACCAATAAAGACTATTGGCTTTATAAGCGAAAGCTCTTGACAGAAACTCCCGTGTGTCCTCGAGAACGTTTGGTTAACATAAGTTACACAACCGGCTTGTCCTTTGCTGAAGAAAGGATTGGGCCACTTGCTGCAATTGTTACTACTGTCTTTTATTTACTCGCCTTTATTTACTTGTGTCGCCAAATACCCCTGAAAACCCGTTTGCTAGTATTTACAGTGAATCCTTGATCAAAACCGCTCATCAACACCTTCTGCTCCTAGTTGGGTTCGACACTCTTATTTATCGAAAGTACTACGATACACCCCCTATACTTGTGGGTCATCACTGTACCAGCTGATGAAGAAGACGGACCACTTCGTTTGGTCTCAGTGTGCCAAAGATGCCTTCAATGATCTCAAGCGAGCCTTGTCTACCACGCCAGTCTTGGCTGCGCCGGCTCCGCGAGAGCCAATGCTGCTCTACATCGAGGCTACTCCGCGAGTCATCAGCGTGGTGATCGTGGTAGAGCGCACCGAGGAAGGCAAGGAGCTACCGGTTCAACGCCCGGTGTACTATCTGAGTGAGGTGCTCACTCTCTCCAAGCAAAACTACCCGCACTATCAGAAGGTCGCGTACGGCGTGTACATGGCAGCCAAGAAGCTGAAGCACTACTTCGAGGAGCATCCTATCACGGTGGTGAGCACCACTCCGCTCTCGGAGATCATCGGGTGCAAGGACGCGTCAGGAAGAGTGGCCAAATGGGCGATTGAGCTCGCTGCTCACACCATTTAATACAAGCCCAGGACGATGATCAAGTCACAGATCATAGCAGATTTCTTTGCTGACTGGGGAGAGCACCAGTACCTGCCGCCGGCTCCAGACTCAACCCACTAGCGCATGCACTTCGATGGCTCCAAGTTGCTCGGGGGCTTGGGAGCCGGTGTCGTCCTCACCTCTCCCAAGGGAGACAAGCTGCAGTACGTGCTGCAAATGCACTTCCGTGCGTCGAACAACGTCGCCGAGTACGAAGCCCTGGTGCATGTGCTCAAGATGGCCAAGGAGATCGGCATTCAGAGGATCCTCTGCTTTGGAGACTCAGACCTGGTGGTGCACTAGGTCTTAGGGGATTGGGACGCCAAGGACGCCAACATGACCTCCTACCACTTCTACGTGCAGCAGCTCAGCGGGTCCTTCGAGGGCTGCGAGTTCCACCACGTCCCCAGAGCAAACAACGTTGAGGTGGACCGGCTGTCCAAGATCGGCTCCACCAAGCAGGATATCCCAGCAGGGGTGTCGTTGGAGATCATCCACAAGCCGTCCATCAAGCCCTCGCCGGAATCTCCATCCATCTACGTGCCTGGAGACCCCACCCCGGCTCAGGTGCCACCACCGGACCCGGGGGCTGCCGCCTCAGGGCTGAAGGAGGCAGCCGGCCAGCCCAGCGCGGCCGGCTCGACGAAGGACTCGGGGGCTACCGGCTCCATGCCAGCTCCCCCAGCCGTCCCATCAGATGAAGCCGGCACGACGACGGACCCAGGGGCTGCTGATCCCCTGGTCGCCAGTGTCTTCCACATACGAGAGATATCTTCCTGGGCAGAGCCATTCTCCAACTACCTCATCACTGGGGACTTGCCGCAAGACGAAGTGGAAGCTAGGCGAATTCAGCGCCGCGCAGGAGCATATACTATTATCAACAGCGAGCTGTACAAGCGTAGCGTGTTCGGAGTTTTCCAGAAGTGCATCAAGCCAGAAGAAGGGCTAGAGCTGCTAAGAGAAATACATCAAGGGGAGTGCGGACACCACGCATCCTCCAGAGCTTTGGTGGCCAAGGCTTTCCACCATGGTTTCTACTGGCCGATAGCCAAGAAGGACGCAGAGCAACTGGTGAAATAGTGTGACGGCTGCCAACGCTTCTCCAAGCACAGAAACACTCCAGCGGTAGCCCTCAAGACCATCCCGCTCACCTGGCCGTTTGCTGTCTGGGGCCTGGACATGGTAGGACCATTCAAGACCGCACCCGGGGGCTTGACACATCTGTTGGTTGCTGTGGACAAGTTCACCAAGTGGATCGAGGCCAAGCCAATCAAAAAGCTCGATGGCTCGTCCACCATCAAATTCTTCAACGAGATCATCATGAGATATGGAGTTCCCCACAGCATCATCACTGATAACAGGACAAATTTCGCAAAGGGAGTCTTCGCGGAATACTGCGGCGAGAAGGGCATCCGGCTGGACTTGGCATCAGTGGCGCACCCTCAAACAAATGGGCAAGTGGAGAAGGCAAATGGGCTGATCCTAGCCGACATCAAACCAAGGCTGGTTGAGCCTCTTGAGCGCTCAGCCGGCTGTTGGGTCGAAGAGTTACCTTCAGTGCTCTGGAGCTTGCGCACCACTCCAAATCGCTCTGTTGGCTACACACCTTTCTTCTTGGTCTATGGAGCAGAAGCGGTGTTGCCCATGGACATCGAGTTCGACGCGCCCAGGGTTGTCCAGTACACGGAGAAGCAAGCAAAAGAAGCTCGTGAAGATGGCGTCGACCTCCTCGAGGAGGCACGAGAGCAGGCTTTGGCCAGATCAGTGCTCTATTAGCAGCAGCTGTGACGATACTACAGCCAGAAAATCCGCCCACTCGCATTTCGTGAAGGAGATCTCGTACTCTGGCTGGTCCAAAGCACCAAAGGTATGCATAAGTTGTCCACTCCCTGGGAGGGACCGTTCATCGTCAGCCGGGTGCTAGGCAATGGGGCATATTACCTCATCGACGCACAAGAGCCCAGGAAGAACAAGGCAGATAACTCTGACAAGGAGACGGAGCATCCCTGGAATGTCAGCCTCCTAAGACCCTTTTCTGCTAAGGCAAAAGCTTGTACCCCGAAAAAGTTGTCAATAAATAAAGGATAACGGAGCGGCTAGTTACGGCCAGCTCCGAGGGGAATACACCATGTATGTTCTGTGTCTTGCGTTATTCACTTGACCGACATCCAGCTTTGTGCACCGAGCCATATCCGGCAGCCCTAAAAAATGATCGACTCCTCATCAGCCGGATGAGTACTACGTATGAAGAAGGTCTCGAGCCCAACCTCCACCTTCTGGCTCCACGCAGCCGGACGGATAGGAGCCGGCAGGCCACATACGAAGGAAAACCGCAGAGGAAAAATGTAAACGATAAACGATAACTCGACTAAACAGTGAAGACAGTGTTTGTTGACCGTGCGTAGGCTAGCCCGAGCCGGGCGCCCGATAAACCGAAGTACTACTCCTCACCCCGCGGCACGCTCCCACCCTAGGCCGGCATTCGGCTGCCGGCCCAAGGGAGACCAACCGGCACCAGGCTACCGGTTGGGGGTTGAAAGGCCGAAGGGTGGGGAGATCAAGGAAAAAGTTGAGGGAACCGGGCTAAAGAAGGCCAGCGAATGGTCGATGATCACAGTCTCCCAACGTTTGGGGGGGTTAGTAGCCACGTCAAAGAGGTTCAAATTTAGAGCTACCTCGCTCGGCGTTGGCACCGTACGCGGAAAAGTTAGTTTTGAGCCAGCTATCAGTCCAGCTATCCCAAAACTCGGGGGCTAGGGGGAAAGGGAATTGGCCCTCAGAAGTGGGCCGGCTCCAGTACCTCGCCGGCTGACCGATCAGCTGGCACTGCGACATGATCAGCAAGCGGGCGACGAAATCGAAACTTAACACCCGCAAAGAAATGGCTAAAGCCAGAAACCTTGAGGTTTACTCCAGCCACGACAAGGGACATGCAAGGGCCTAGGAAAGGAGATGTGCTGGCTCCGGCCCCGCTCGAATCGGCACAAGACTTAGTCTTCACTCCAATCCCTCCAGGCCGGGGTGAGCTCGCGCTTCCCAGAGCCGGCCAGCAGAGGCACTGCTCCCTCCGCGCTAAAGCTGGGGAACCGTGCCAGAAGCGTCTGCGCGAGTCAGCGGCTATCGTAGCTCCTACCTACAGATTCACGCGGCGATGGTTTCATCGAAGGAAGAACCCTAGCTAGGGAGTCATCACCATGCAACGATACAAACAGAAAACATTCACGCAAGAACAAACATACAGTAGATGAGCAAAGATTTGCAGGAAATTGAAAGAGTTTTTAGACATACGACGGGTAATTACAAAGTGCAGGCCACGCTAAGGGCCAAGACAGCAAAAGAACTCCCTCTCCGAAACCCTTGGGCCTCTATTGATGATGCCGCTGTCAGAGAGGGGGCTCCAAGGAAGCTCGCCGGTCACGGCCAGGGGGAGTAGGCGCGGGCGCAGCCGGAGTCGTCGACGATGCGGATGCAGAGGATGGGCGACCTGAAGCGGTGGGTCAGGATGAGAGACCAGCCCCGCTTCAGGTCGTAGTCGACGAAGAACTTGGCCCAGCCCTCGGTGAGGTAGCTCTTCCCCTCCTCGTCGTGGAGGACCTCGACGAGGTACAAGGGCCGGCCGCCGCTGCCATCCTCCACCATGAGGCTCGTCGGGGGGTTCTTCCACATTGTGCCGATGAAGCTGGCGGGGAGCGGCAGGCGCTCCTCGCACCCGGCCAGCAGGTGCACCACGGAGGTGGCGAACCCATGCTTCGGGGTGTAGGAGAGTCGCTGCTTAGGCGGCGGAAGTTGGGGCTTGCCAGCCTTGCCGGCGGCCGCGCCGGAGGAGCCGCCGACGCTCTTGCCGGCGAGGCATGGAGGGGCGGCCCGAATTGCCATCGCGGCGCCGACGAGGGCGGCCGCCGCCTCCAGGGGAGTCCTAGTGAGGCATGCGACAAAAGTCACGGCCGGGGGAGCCACGGCGTTGGCGACAGTCAGGGCGGCCACCCCTCCGGGGGCCGCGACGATGGCGGTGGAGCGACCGGCCCTAAAGGGCTCCACGGTGGCCGCAGCCGCAATCACCGCTAGGGTCTTCTTGTTGCGGCTACTCGGGAGGGCGGCCGCGCCTCTGAGAAACCGGCGGCGTCACCGCCGGGTCCTTAGCTCTGTTTTGGCTCCCGCGCGGGCGGCCGCACTTGCGCCCGCCCGACCCGTCGGCGGCTCCGGCCCCGGCTCCGTTGGTGGCTTCAAGCGATGACATTGGAGCTGAAGGGGGAGAAGCGGAGACGACCGCTTGGCGAGAAGAAGGAGTGGAAACTCTCGGGAGTGAGGAACACCCTTGAGGGCTCCGAGATTTAAAGGACGGCGAAGCTTGAAAAGTTGAGCCGGTTTAATGCGAATAAATCGTGCGCGTGGCGCTTCGATGGGACTTATCACTAACGTAAGCCCCATCACACCACATGACGTCCCCCGGAATCATTACAGGGACTGAAGAGTCAAAGCAACAAGACTGGTCACTGGCGCACTGCGCCGGCCACAACGTGGGATCGGGGCCCAAAACGGCACAAGTTCCTAGGAGGCAACGCACCGGCTCGCGACCGCCAAGCAGCTGATGGCGTTTGATGGCCCCCAGTTGATTCCTTGTGCGTGGTGAATAACCAGCCTGTTGGGAACCCCAAGAGGAAGGTATGATGAGTATAGCATCTAGTTTTCCCTCAGTTAAGAAACCAAGGTTTAATCGTTCTTGGAGAGGAGAGACAAACGACTGAAGGTGATGCAGACTGGCTTAGTAACACTCCAACAAGGGCACCGTTTAACGATTCTTGTTGACTCATCTTTGGCCAGAAGCAACGTGAAACCTGCACACAACACAACCAAGTACTTCGTTCCCAACTTGCGATGCGGTTGTCAATCTCACCGGTTTGCTTGAAACAAAGGTTATGAGCGTATCGAGTGGAAAACAATAGAGTATGCGAGTAAAGTAAACAGTGCGAGTAAAGTAAACAGGTGATAGCAATATGATGGAAATAGGACCGGGGTCCACAGTTCACTAGTGGTGTCTCTCCATAAGATAAATAACACATGCTGGGTAAACAAATTACAGTTGGGCAATTGATAGAATAAAGATAAATGTGATATGTCAAGAAGATCACTATGAGATTTACTCTGGGCATTACAACAAAATACATAGACCGCCATCCAACTGCATCTATGACTAATAGTCCACTTGTGGTGAATCAATCCGAGAACTCCACAAGTATTAAGTTGCGAACAACAGATAATTGCATTAAGCAAAGTGTGTAATGTAAACAAAGCATATGCCCTTGAGCACATGAATGTTGTTTTATCCCTAGTAGCAACAGCACATCTACCACCTTAGAGGTTTCTGTCACTCCCCCAGATTAAATAGAGGCATGAACCCACTATCGAGCATAAATACCCCCTCTTGGAGTCACTAGCAACTACTCGGCCAAGATAGCTACTAACAACGGAGAGCATGCAAGATCATAATAAACATAGAGATAACAAAAGATAATATTCAGTACAGCAACTTAATCATAAACACCAATATTCATCGTATACCAACAAACCAAACATGTAGAATTACATAACGGTGATCTCAATCATGTAGGGCAGCTCATGAGATCTAAACATGAAGCACATGGTGGAGAAGACAACCATCTAGCTACTGCTATGGACCCATAGTCCAAGGTAGACTACTCACTCATTGCTCCGGAGGCAAGCATGGCGATGAAGAAGACCTTCGGTTGCGATTCCCCTCTCCGGCTGGGTGCCGGGAAGAGCTTCTGGACCCTCCCGATCTTCGGGTCGACGGCGGCGGCGGCGGATCACGATGTGTTCTAGAAAATTGATCGGGTACTTAGGTTTTTTCCGTCGGGGGGTCTTTATAGGCGAAGGGGTGATGTCAGGAGTGGGGCCAGGGGCCCTCACCCTATGGTGGCGCGGCCAGGCCCCTGGCCACGCGAGCCTAGTGTGTGGGGCCCTGGTGGCCCCCCTCCTACTCTCCTTTGGATCTCTGGAAGCTTCTGGGTAAAATAAGACTTCAGGAACTTGTTTCGTCCAATTCCGAGAATATTTCCCGTGTATCACTTCTGAAACACAAAAACAGCAGAAAACAGGGAACTGGCACTGTGGCAACTCGTTAATAGGTTAGTTCCAGAAAATGCATAAAAGTGCCACGAAGTGTAACGAAACAATAGCCAAATGGTGTAAAAACAAGCATGGAGCATCAAAAATTATAGATACGTTGGAGACGTATCAAGCATCCCCAAGCTTAACTCCTGCTCATCCTCGAGTAGGTAAGTGATAACAAAAGAATAATTTTTGAGGTGACATGCACCTACACAATCTTGCTCATATATGTAAGCATTTGTGAGCTGGGATCATACGAACTTAAAACATGGGCATGAAAGATATAATCTTGACAATAAAAACTTAGCAACCATGTTGTAAACATGCAAATGAACACAAACAAAAGATCATGAAAATGAAACAATGAAAGTCAAACATGTGTTCAAATCATAAGGAAAAACATACAAATGGTTTTCAGCTTCTCCTTCAAAGAGAGCAAAACATAAATGCATAGGACACCTTCAAGTTTAAGAGGGCGACTAGATACAAATAATTTAAGAACAAGTGAAACCAACAATATGAATCAATCAACGAACTTTGGGACAATGCATATCACACTAAGAATGACAACTATGCTCTCTTAATGGTGCATAAAGATAGAAGGTGGTGACTCAACATAATAGTAAAAGAAAGGCCCTTCGTAGAGGGAAGCAGTGATTGCAAGTTTTATAACCTTCAAAAATTATGGTACTTACCGGCTTTGAGCTCTCATTGCCCCCATCATAAGCATCTTGAATGGTTAAAGTTAATGCGAGAACAATTATGAAGCATATGCTTGACAAATCATAAGTTGAAAACCTTGTGTCCCGTGAATACGAGTACCCAAACCTCATGCTACTTTACTTAGAGTCCCAAGCAAGGCTCTTGTCATTGTAAGTATATGCATATCATTGAGAACCGCCAATAGGGTACCTCCGTGCCCAATGACATGGAACAAGCCCACACCAAAATGACAGGACAAGCAGACAATGAACACCTCGACATCTCTTTTATTTGCCTTTTATTTAGCTTTTTATTGTGAGATGCGTGGTCGAATGTTCACCATGGGTATGCTGCAAATTTCCACCATGAATTATGCATGGCTTAGATTGGCGGCCCAGCGTTTCCCTAACACATATACAAACTCCATGATCCCCACAAGATTCCCAATTCCTTTCACACTGCGGGCATCCATAAACAAAAGATCACGATATCAACTCAATTAAGAAGTGCAATGTTGAAAGCTTGCCCATGACAGCATGGCTGGGCTAGAATCCAACTTATAACTTGCAAGCATAACAACTCGACATAAGAGACCACAATGTCAAATTTTTAAGAACAGGAAAAAGTAAAGTGTGCCTTCCGGTTCGTGAGAGCTTTACTGACCGAATTTCGCATAACACTGGTAAGAGTTTAATTTGAAGAGAAAATAAAAGCAAGTCAAATTTACTTGGAATAGCAAATTGCTAGTAGGTATGTATGGTGGACACATTGGAAAACTTTGGCTTTCAGGAGTTGGATGCACGAGTAGAGCTCATACTTAGTACAAGGCGAGGGCTAGCAAAAGACTGGGAGCGACCAACTAAGAGAGCAATAATGGCCATAATCATGCAAAGCGACAAAGCGACATTAAAAGAAGCATAAGATGGCATCAAAAGTCAAAAAATAAATGATCATAGAGGCTATTGGCAACTTTCTAAGAGTCTAACATGTGTGAGCATGCGCCAAGTCAACCCAAATAAAGCATCAAGTAGAAAACCAAAATAATGCTTCCATACAATAAAAACAACGCATGATTTTTTTCAAAGGCTCATTAAGCAATCTCAGTCATTTGAGACAAGTCATGCTACATCAAAACCACTAAGCATACTATCAAAAAGACATCAAGCATGACATGAAAAAGCCTAAGCCGCAGTCTACACAAGCTCCTTCTTGTACCACTATTTTGCACAAAGCTTTTTCTCTTTTCCAACACCATTTGAAATTTTTATAAACACCTCTTTTGATGAAAAACAATAAATATCAGAGGTAAAAATACACCTTGATGAAAATATATGACAAGGTCTGAACGCAAATCAAGGTGAAAATGAAAACCAAAAGTAGTAGCAGAAAAAGAAGAACACTCGATTTTTAATAAGAGTGAAAACTAGAGCGTTCTTGGCAAATGAAAAGCAAGGCAACTTCTCCAAAGAAAATTTGTTGGGGTCCAACCATTTATTGCAGCAAACAAACCTAACAAACTAAGAAAACTAAAACAACTGACGCTCCAAGAAAAACACATAGTGCATGAAGCAATAAAAATATAGTGTTTTGAAAGGTGACCTGATTTTTGCCGATGAAGAAGGGGTGCCTCGGGGGCATCCCCAAGCTTTGACGCTTGTACTTCTTGGATATTTCTTGGGGTAATGCATGGGCATCCCCAAGCTTGAGCTTTTGTCCATTCTTCAACTCATCTCATCATTCTCCAATCCCTACACTTGAAAACTTCCTTCATACAAAACTAAACACAATTCTATTAGCAATATTAGTGCAAGCATATCATATAATCAATCCTCTTTTTGCTTCAGGTTTCAACTCAAAACCACCACATATATAGTAAATACTACTTTAGCAACCTCCCCAAAAGTTCCGTGATCAAAAGAACTCAAAAGAAAGCGATAAAGTGGCAAACACAAATATTGGCAGAAATCTGTCAAAACTGAACAGCTGACAAAGGTCGAATTTTTGAGGGATTTTATGTTGCTCAAATCAAAAAGTGTTCAACTAACAAAAGTTTGGATATAACCTGGGGCATATGCACAAGAAATCGCAGGTCCAAAAGATATACAGAGAATTTATACGAATTTTTACGGTGCAGCACCGAAAACAGTTTCAGGACAGCAATATCCCCAAATCTTTACCTCACTCGAATTAGAGGCTTCTCTTGGCACAAAAATAAAATAAACAAGATAAGGAGCGGTCATTACAGTAGTAATGACTTCCAAGACTCAAATAAAAGAAAAAGTACTGAAAATAAAACATTGGGTTATCTCCCAAGAGTGCTTTTCTTTAACGCCTTTGAGCTAGGCGCAGAAAATTGCGAACCAAGTAATAATGAAAGAGGGATCAGGATCCACTATAGGGATAAAGAAATGAATACTATCCAATTGAGGTTTTGAGTATCCCTTGTAGTCACGCTTTGGCACACTATTTTCATCAAAAAGATTTTCAGGACAAATCCAACTAGTATTAGCTACCAAGGCATTATGAATTCCTACAAGCTTACAAGGTATTGGCAATCTCGATTCTTTGTTGGGTGTACCAACAATTTCAACAGGCGAGCCAAGCTTATCAAACTTCTTAAAAACTTTCCAAGCCTCAATTGCAACATCTCTAAATTCTATGCGTAAGGTTTCCAAGATAAAAGCTTTCTTTTCGGGATCCTCAATTTCTTGAAGCTTAAGGAACATGTATTGCATAAAAGGATTAAGACTAGCAAACCTAGTTTCCAACATGTGAATCAAATAAGCAGAAGCAACTTCAATACTAGGAGCTAGCTCAACCAAAGATTTCTCCTCAACTTCCTTATGCATACTAATGTGATTAAAGAACTCCTCAATGTTACTTTTGCCAATAATCGAACCACTACCTACTGAGAGGTCCTCCAGAACGTACTTAGGGATCAACATAATAAACTAAAAGTAAAGAAATAACAACTACCAAGGATTCTAATTTTTTTGGGTTTTTGATATAAAACGATGCAGGTAAAATAAATGAAGTAAAGCAAAACAATAAAACAAAGTAAAGGATGTGCGTGCGAAAACTCCCCTCGCAGAAGTATTCTACTTCCTCCCCGGCAACGGCGCCAGAAAATTAGCTGATGGCGTTTGATGGCCCCCAGTTGATTCCTTGTGCGTGGTGAATAACCAGCCCGTTGGGAACCCCAAGAGGAAGGTATGATGAGTATAGCAGCTAGTTTTCCCTCAGTTAAGAAACCAAGGTTTAATCGTTCTTGGAGAGGAGAGACAAACGACTAAAGGTGATGCAGACTGGCTTAGTAACACTCCAACAAGGGCGCCGTTTAACGATTCTTGTTGACTCGTCTTCGGCCAGAAGCAACGTGAAACCTGCACACAACACAACCAAGTACTTCGTTCCCAACTTGCGATGAGGTTGTCAATCTCACTGGTTTGCTTGAAACAAAGGTTATGAGCGTATCGAGTGGAGAACAATAGATTATGCGAGTAAAGTAAACAGTGCGAGTAAAGTAAACAGGTGATAGCAATATGATGGAAATAGGACCGGGGTCCACAGTTCACTAGTGGTGTCTCTCCATAAGATAAATAACACATGCTGGGTAAACAAATTACAGTTGGGCAATTGATAGAATAAAGATAAACGTGATATGTCAAGAAGATCACTATGAGATTTACTCTGGGCATTACAACAAAATACATAGACCGCCATCCAACTGCATCTATGACTAATAATCCACTTGTGGTGAATCAATCTGAGAACTCCACAAGTATTAAGTTATGAACAATAGATAATTGCATTAAGCAAAGTGTGTAATGTAAACAAAGCATATGCCCTTGAGCATATGAATGTTGTTTTCTCCCTAGTAGCAACAGCACATCTACAACCTTAGAGGTTTCTGTCACTCCCCCAGATTAAATAGAGGCATGAACCCACTATCGAGCATAAATACCCCCTCTTGGAGTCACTAGCAACTACTCGGCCAAGATAGCTACTAACAACGGAGAGCATGCAAGATCATAAACAACATAGAGATAACAAAAGATAATATTCAGTACAGCAACTTAATCATAAACACCAATATTCATCGGATCCCAACAAACCAAACATGTAGAATTACATAACGGTGATCTCAATCATGTAGGGCAGCTCATGAGATCTAAACATGAAGCACATGGTGGAGAAGACAACCATCTAGCTACTGCTATGGACCCATAGTCCAAGGTAGACTACTCACTCATCGCTTCGGAGGCAAGCATGGCGATGAAGAAGACCTCCGGTGGTGATTCCCCTCTCCGGCAGGGTGCCGGGAAGAGCTTCTGGACCCTCCCGATCTCCGGGTCGACGGCGGCGGTGGATCGCGATGTGTTCTGGAAAATTGATCGGGTACTTAGGTTTTTTCCGTCGGGGGGTCTTTATAGGCGAAGGGGCGATGTCAGGAGTGGGGCCAGGGGCCCTCACCCTATGGCGGCGCGGCCTGGCCCCTGGCCGCGCGAGCCTAGTGTGCGGGGCCCTGGTGGCCCCCCTCCTACTCTCCTTCGGATCTCTGGAAGCTTCCGGGTAAAATAAGACTTCAGGAACTTGTTTTGTCCAATTTCGAGAATATTTCCTGTGTATCACTTCTGAAACACAAAAACAGCAGAAAACAGGGAACTGGCACTGTGGCAACTCGTTAATAGGTTAGTTCCAGAAAATGCATAAAAGTGCCACGAAGTGTAACGAAACAATAGGCAAATGGTGTAAAAACAAGCATGGAGCATCAAAAATTATAGATACGTTGGAGACGTATCAGCAGCCGCTAGCTGGATCGGACCTGGAGCCGGAACGTCTCGAGACGGCCGGAGGAGTTCAATGCTACTTGGCTTCAAAACCGGCAACTTCTAGACCAGACAAGGAATCCTGGGACTTCAATGGAAGCAGATGAGACTTCGGCGAGGAGAAGAACCCGTCGAAGCCCCATGCTAACCCATGAGACTTCACCAGTTTCGGGGGCTAGTGTCGTGGGGATGACTTAGGGGGCATGCCAAGAGCCGAGCTATATGCCGGTTGGCATCCCAGGAGTCCCCACGGTGCTAGGACGAGAAGACCGGCTCCGCATGTAAGGGCCGGCTGCGCCAGCAGCCGGCTAGCGACTTCACCAAGGAGAGCTGGAGCTGGGCGGTGAAGATGAAATCCCTCCAACGGTGGGATTGCCAAAAGCGGCCTGGCCCCGACAAGATCGACAGAAGCAAAGGACGGGAGTGATGCCTGCCATGACCAGGCTCGGCCAATCAGCGACCGAGGATCCTTCCCCACGAAAGGATCCTAGGCAAAAGGAGGGCATATGCCTCTCGGATGCCGATCCAAAGGAGAAAAGGCGCTTTATAAAGCGCCTCCGTCAGAGCAGAGCCAGAGGATGATGCCAAGGATGCGGACAGGGAGAAGCCGACAGCCGGACGAACCGCCACCTACCCTATAACCAGACCCCCACCTATATAAGGGGGTCTGGGCCCTTAGTCTAGGGAGATCCGAACTACTTCTTCCTCCTCTAGCCGAACAGCTCGAGGAGCACTGTAACCACTATCGAGATAATACAAAGCAGGCAGGATGTAGGGGTTTTACCTCCATCGAGGAGGGCCCTGGACCAGGGTAAATCGAGTGTCTTGTTGCACAATCCCGAGCCGGACCCGACGCCGCACACCGTCGAGCCCCTCCGTTAAGCCACCCCATGGCTACTGTCTCCAAATTCCCACAACACTCCATAAGATAAAATAACACATGCTAGGTAAACAAATAACAGTTGGGCAATTGATAGAATAAAGATAACGTGATATGTCAAGAAGATCACTATTCAATTTACTCTGGGCATTACAACAAAATACATAGACCGCCATCCAACTGCATCTATGACTAATAATCCACTTGTGGCAAATCAATCCGAGAACTCCACAAGTATTAAGTTCTGAACAATAGATAATTGCATTAAGCAAAGTGTGTAATGTAAACAAAGCATATGCCCTCGAGCATATGAATGTTGTTTTCTCCCTAGTGGCAACAGCACATCTACAACCTTAGAGGTTTCTGTCACTCCCCTAGATTAAATAGAGGCATGAACCCAACTATCGAGCATAAATACCCCCTCTTGGAGTCACTAGCAACTACTCGGCCAAGATAGCTACTAACAATGGAAAGCATGCAAGATCATAAACAACATAGAGATAACATAAGATAAATTTCAATACAGCAACTTAATCATAACACCAATATTCAACGGATCCCAACAAACCAAACATGTAGAATTACATAACGGTGATCTCAATAATGTAGGGCAGCTCATGAGATCTAAACATGAAGCACATGGTGGAGAGAACAACCATCTAGCTACTGCTATGGACCCATAGTCCAAGGTTGACTAATCACTCATCGCTCCGGAGGCAAGCATGACGATGAAGAAGACCTCCGGTGGTGATTCCCCTCTCCGGCAGGGTGCCGGGAAGAGCTTCTGGACCCTCCCGATCTTGGGTCGACGACGGTGGCGGATCGCGATGTGTTTCTGGAAAATTGATCAGGTACTTAGGTTTTTCCCATCGAGGGGTCTTTATAGGCAAAGGGGCGGCGTCAGGAGTGGACCAGGGCGCTGACACACATTGGGGGCGCGGCCAGGGGCTGGGCCGCGCCGCCCTAGTGTGTGGGGCCCTCGTGACCCCACTTCATCTCCTCTTCGGTTCTCTGGAAGCTTTGGTGAATTTCTGGATGTTCGGCTTTTGTCTCGTCTAATTCCAAGAATATTTCCGGATGGTTTTAATGGGCTCTTCTTCAAGAAATGTTGGCATATAATCAAGGATGATTTGGTGACTCTGTGCAATGATTTTCACTCTGGGAAAGTTTCCCTGCAAAGTATAAATGGGTCCTATATTACTCTGATCCCAAAAAAGAATAATCCTGAAACTGTCAATGACTTCAGGCCAATATCCTTGACAAACACTTGCCTTAAATTTCTGACAAAGCTGGTTGCCAACAGAATGCAAAACATTATCACTTCCACAATTCATGAGAATCAATATGGTTTTATCAAGGAAAGAACCATTCAGGACTGTTTGGCATGGGCTTTTGAATTTCTTTTCCAATGCCAGAAATCTAAAAGAAAAGTGGTCATTTTCAAGATTGACTTCGAAAAAGCTTTTGATACTTTGGATCATGAGGCTATCATTCAGGTTATGAGGGCCAAAGGTTTCCCTGAAAAATTCCTTTGCTGGGTGAGGGAGATTTTAACTTCTGGCTCCTCCTCTGTACTTCTAAATGGAGTACCTGGGAAGCCCTTCATGTGCAAGAGAGGTGTTAGGCAAGGGGACCCACTCTCTCCTCTTCTGTTTGTGGAGGGGGCTGATCTGTTGCAAAGTCTGGTTAATCAAGCTTTTGATGATGGTGATCTTTCTGCTCCTATCCCTATCAGAGGGAAATACCCAATTATTCAATATGCTGATGATACCATTGTGGTTCTGCCTGCTGTGAGGGCTGATCTTTTGAAATTCAAAGAAATCCTACAACAATATGCTGCTTTCTCTGGTCTCAAAGTGAATTACCATAAATCCTCAATAATTCCCATCAATATAACAGCAGATGAGGCCTCTTCATTGGTAGAAATTTTGGCTTGTCAGTTGGGTACCATGCCCTTCACATACCTTGGCCTCCCTATGGGCACCACTAAACCTTCTATCAGAGATCTTTCCCCCCTTATTGATAGGGTGGAAAGGAGGCTATCTTCAACTGCTTCCTTTCTGTCATATGGTGACAGACTTGTTCTTGTCAATTCTGTTCTTTCTTCTCTGCCTACATATATGATGTTGACACTGGTAATTCCTGTTGGTGTGCTGGATGTTATTGACAGAGCTAGAAGACATTGTTTATGGAGAAGAAAAGACAAGGAGAAGATTAATTCTTTGGCTGCATGGGACATGGTCTGTAAACCGAAAGAAAAAGGTGGTCTGGGAATCATCAATCTAAAGTTTCAAAATGCAGCATTGCTCCTCAAGCATTTACACAAATTCTACAATAATTTTGATACTCCTTGGGTGAAATTGATCAGAGAATCATATTACCATGATCTGGTTCCGCATGCTGTTAGTCCGATTGGTTCATTCTGGTGGAGAAATGTCTTCTCACTAGCTGATTCCTATAGAGCAATCACTAAGTGTTCTATAGGAAATGGAACTACAATTCTTTTATGGTCTGATCTGTGGCACACACATAGACTGGAAGACCAATTCCCCAGATTAATGTCCTTTGCTAAGGATAAGTTACAATCTGTTCAGGAGGTCCTCGCAATGGAAAATGCTCTTAATGGGTTTCATTTACCTCTATCTGCTGAAGCTCACTAGGAACTACAACAGCTGCAGACTCTAATGATTTCGGTTGAGTTAAATCTTGACAGTTCTGATACTTGGACATATAATTCTGTTAAAGGAATTTTCAAACCCAGCATCATATACAAGCTAAATTTTCAGCACATTGATAACCACCAACCTTCCTGCTGGTTATGGAAAAGCAAATGCACTTCAAAACATAAATTCTTTGCTTGGCTGATTTTGCATGATCGCATAAATACAAAGGATATGTTACTCAGACGCAACTGGAAAGTTACTGATAATTACACATGTGTTCTTTGTACATCGGCTTCAAATGAAGACTGGAGACACCTATTCTTTAATTGCTAGTTTAGTACAAGAATTTGGAACTACTTACAAATCTCTTGGCTTCCTGGTACTAATTATGAAGTCTTAAGGAGGGCTAAACAATCTTTCAATGGCCCTTGTTTCTCTGAAGTTGTGATTATAGCTTGCTGGTCCATCTGGAAACAGAGAAATGGTTTGATTTTCAAGGCTTTTAAACCCACTTTTAGGGGATGGAAGACTTGTTTTGTTCATCAAGTAACCCTTCTTAAGTATAGGGTGAAGGACTCTACTGCTGAATCTCTGTCATTATGGCTTGACAGTCTTGTATAGTTACTTTCTATTTTTCTTTTCTTTTTGTAAATATTTGTACAGTGGGTTTTGTTAAGTAATAAAGGGCTGTGGGGGTCTCCCCTGCAGTAGAAAAGCTTCAAAAAAAACTTTTCTGAAACACAAAAATAGCAGAAAACAGGGAACTGGCACTGTGGCGACTTGTTAATAGGTTAGTTCTGGAAAATGCATAAAAGTGCCACAAAGTGTAACGAAACATTAGGCAAATGGTGTAAAAACAAGCATGGAGCATCAAAAATTATAGATACATTTTGGATGTATCAGACACCATCACCATCAACGAGCAGAACATAAGGCAGAAGCTCAAGAAATCCATTGCCGTCCTCCTGATTTCCAAGCTACACGCTCGATACCAGTTCCCGTCGCCCTACAATGGCCAGGAGCTCACGGGTAACGTGGTGAACACAGTAGCCCTTGGAAAGATGAGCAAAGCCCTGAGCGCCTAGAAAACTAGGTTGAGGGCGATGATTACTAAAGGTGGTGGTTTTGAAGAGGTCCACAAAGACTATCCGCGGATATCGGAAAACCAATTCAAAACATTCCTAGCCAACAAAAAGAAACCTACAGTCGCGCGGCTTAAGAAGTGGGGGAAGGACATGCGGGAGAAGAACCTGGGTAACCACAACCTCGGAAGCCGGGGGTACGTGATGCTACCGGGATGATGAAGTAAATAACTGGCCAGTTGGGAACCCAAGAGGAAGGTGTGATGAATATAGCAGCAAGATTTTCCCTCAGTTAAGAAACCAAGGTTTATCGTTTAGGAGAAAAGCAGACAATTACGACTGAAGGTGATGCTTGCTAGTTTGCGACAGCTTCGGACAATTTATATATGGCGCCTCATCCAAGCTTTGCTTGCTAGCTGCAACGCGGAACCTGCACACACACAACCAAATACTTTGTTCCCAACTTGCGATGAGGTTGTCAATCTCACCGGTTTGCTTGAAACAAAGGTTATGAGCATATCGAGTGGAAAATGATAATAGTATGCAAGTAAAGTAAACAGTGCGAGTAAAGTAAACAGGTGATAGCAATATGATGGCAATAGGACCGGGGTCCACAGTTCACTAGTGGTGTCTCTCCATAAGATAAATAATGCATGCTGGGTAAACAAATTACAGTTGGGCAATTGATAGAATAAAGATAAACGTGATATGTCGAGAAGATCACTATGAGATTTACTCTGGGCATTACAACAAAATACATAGACCGCCATCCAACTGCATCTATGACTAATAGTCCACTCACGGGGATATCGTCCGAACACCCCATGAGTATTAAGTTGCGAACAACAGATAAATGCATTAAGCAAAGTGTGTAATGTAAACAAAGCATATGCCCTTGAGCATATGAATGTTGTTTTCTCCCTAGTAGCAACAGCACATCTACAACCTTAGAGGATTCTGTCACTCCCCCAGGTTAAATAGAGGCATGAACCCACTATCGAGCATAAATACCCCCTCTTGGAGTCACTAGCAACTACTCGGCCAAGATAGCTACTAACAACGGAGAGCATGCAAGATCATAAACAACATAGAGATAACATAAGATATATTTCAGTATAGCAACTCAATCATAACACCAATATTCATCGGATCCCAACAAACCAAACATGTAGAATTACATAACGGTGATCTCAATCATGTAGGGCAGCTCATGAGATCTAAACATGAAGCACATGGTAGAGAAGACAACCATCTAGCTACTGCTATGGACCCATAGTCCAAGGTAGACAACTCACTCATCGCTCCGGAGGCAAGCATGGTGATGAAGAAGACCACCGGTGGTGATTCCCCTCTCCGGCAGGGTGCTGGGAAGAGCTTCTGGACCCTCCCGATGTCGGGTCGATGACGGCGGCGGATCGCGATGTGTTTCTGGAATATTGATCGGGTACTCAGGTTTTACCCATCGGGGGGTCTTTATAGGCGAAGGGGCGATGTCAGAGGAAGCTCCAGGCCTCCTCACACCAGGGCGGTGCGGCCAGGGGCTGGGCCGCGCTGGCCCTGTGTGAGGATGGCCTGTGGCCCCTCTCCTTCCTCTCTTCGGATGTCTGGATGCTCCCGGGAAAAATAAGACTTCTGGCTTTTGTTTCGTCCAATTCTGATAATATTTCCTATGTATCACTTCTGAAACACAAAAACAGCAAAAAACAGGGAACCTGCACTGTGACAACTTGTTAATAGGTTAGTTCCGGAAAATGCATAAAAGTGCCACGAAGTGTAACGAAGCATTAGGCAAATGGTGTAAAAACAAGCATGGAGCATCAAAAATTATAGATACGTTTGAGACGTATCAAGCATCCCCAAGCTTAACTCCTGCTCGTCCTCGAGTAGGTAAGTGATAACAAAAGAATAATTTTTGAGGTGACATGCACCTACACAATCTTGATCATATATGTAAGCATTTGTGAGCTGGGTTCATAAGAACTTAAAATATGGGCATGAAGATATAATCATGACAATAAGAACTTAGCAACCATGTTGTAAACATGCAAATGAACACAAACAAAAGATCATGAAAATGAAACAATGAAAGTCAAACGTGTATTCAAATCATCAGGAAAAACATACAAATGGTTTTCAGCTTGTCCTTCATAGAGAGCAAAACATAAATGCACAGGACACCTTCAAGTTTAAGAGGGCGACTAGATACAAATAATTTAAGAACAAGTGAAACCAACAATATGAATCAATCAATGAAAACTTTGGGACAATGCACATTATACTAAGAATGACAACTATGCTATCTTAATGGTGCATAAAGATAGAAGGTGGTGACTCAACATAAAAGTAAAAGAAAGGCCCTTCGCAACCTGCACATGCTTAACGTCTCGTATTCTCCTCCATCTCTTTGACCTAGCCGCCGCCTCCAAGCTCCGCCTCCTCCATAGATCGGTTCCCCCTCCTCCGGCCGGCCTCACCGGTGTCGGGAGGGGTGGGGAACCCGATCTATGGGTGGAGATTTCAATAAAAGTAGTATTTTCTAAAGATTAGGTTAGCGTTTTGGTAGTCATCTTTGTTTCTTCTACGTCCATGGAGATGTCACCGTTCATAATAAGTGATCTTCAGCTCTTCGTTCGGTGTCGAGATCTTCTTCCTGGCGTCAATGATGGTGCTGTAAGATTACAGTTTTTTAGGTACAGTCTTCAAGATCTTGCTTCACCTGATCAGTTTTGGATTGTTTCTCCTGGTTGCCGCGAGGACGGTTATCCTCGCAATATTTGTCCCGACTGCTACGTCTTCGGCAATGGTGATTCGTACTCTCGGCTTTCCAGCGACGTTGACAAGGTTGTTCGGTTTCTCTTCCCTGGAATACTGGTGTTGGTACTCTTGCCGATGTTGTATGATTGCTTTAATGGTTGCGTGCGTGCACGTAGCTTTGGCATTGCGGCTCTAATTAAAAAAAGGGAGAACCATTGTTGGTATTTACAGGTTTATGGTTTGATATCTGCGCCATTATCTTTTGGATGCCTTCAGAAAAATACAAGATTGTGTCATGCAAGAAGAAGAGTTTGAAGACCTCGAAGATTAGCTCGTTTTTTCTTAGACTTTGTTTTGTAATTGATGAAGACAGCTTATGTATCTCTACCATGTACTGTTCATTGCTATAATATATCATGGTATTATTTCAAAAAAAAAGGCCCTTCGCGGAGGGAAGCAGTTATTGCAAGTTTTATAACCGTCAAAAATTATGGTACTTACCGGCTTTGAGCTCTCATTGCCCCCATCATAAGCATCTCGAATGGTTAAAGTTAATGCGAGAACAATTATGATGCATATGCTTGACAAATCATAAGTTGAAAACCTCATGTCCCGTGAATACGAGTACCCAAACCTCATGCTACTTTACTTAGAGTCCCAAGCAAGGCTCTTGTCATTGTAAATATATGCATATCATTGAGAACCGCCAATGGGGTACCTCCATGCCTGATGACATGGAACAAGCCCACATCAAAATGACAGGACAAGCAGACAATGAACATCTCGACATCTCTTTTATTTACCATTTGTTTAGCTTTTTATTGTGAGATGCATTGTCGAATGTTCACCATGGGTATGCTGCAAATTTCTACCATGAATTATGCATGGCTTAGATTAGCGGCCCGGCGTTTCCCTAACACATATACAAACTCCATGATCCCCACAAGATTCCAAATTCATTTCACACCGCAGGCATCCATAAACAAAAGATCACGATATCAACTCAAATAAGAAGTGCAATGTTGAAAGCTTGCCCATGACTGCATGGCTGGGCTAGTCTCCAACTTACAACTTGCAAGCATAACAACTCAACATAAGAGACCACAATGCCAAATTTTTAAGAACAGGAAAAAGTAAAGTGTGCCTTCCGGTTAGTGAGAGCTTTACTGGTAAGAGTTTAATTTGAAGAGAAAATAAAAGCAAGTCAGATTTACTTGGAATAGCAAATTGCTAGTAGGTATGTATGGTGGACACTTTGGAAAACTTTGGCTTTTAGGAGTTGGATGCACGAGTAGAGCTCATACTCAGTACAAGGCGAGGGCTAGCAAAAGACTGGGAGCGACCAACTAAGAGAGCAATAATGGCCATAATCATGCAAAGCGACAAAGTGACATTAAAAGAAGCATAAGATGGCATCAAAAGTCAAAAACTAAATGATCATAGAGGCTATTGGCGACTTTGTAAGAGTCTAACATGTGTGAGCATGCGCCAAGTCAACCCAAATAAAGCATCAAGGCGAAAACCAAAATAATGCTTCCAAATAATTAAAACAACGCATGATTTTTTCAAAGGCTCATGAAGCAATCTCAGTTATTTGAGACAAGTCTTGCTACAGCAAAACCACTAAGCATACCATCAAAAAGACATCAAGCATGACATGAAAAAGCCTAAGCCGCAGTCTACACAAGCTCCTTCTTGTACCACTATTTTGCATAAAGCTTTTTCTCTTTTCCAACACCATTTGAAATTTTTTAAAGACACCTCTTTTGATGAAAACCAATAAAGATCAGAGGCAAAAATACACCTTGATGAAGAGATATGACAAGATCTAAACGCAAATCAAGGTGAAAACGAAAACCAAAAGCAGTAGCAGAAAAAGAAGAACACTCGATTTTTAATAAGAGTGAAAACTAGAGCGTTCTTTGCAAATGAAAACGAGTACATCTCCTCCAAAAGAAATTTGTTGGGGTCCAACCATTTATTGCAGCAAACAAAACTAAACTAACTAAGAAAACTAAAACAACTGACGCTCCAAGAAAAACACATAGTGCATGAAGCAATAAAAATATAGTGTTTTGAAAGGTGACCTGATTTTTGCCGATGAAGAAGGGGTGCCTCGGGGGCATCCCCAAGCTTTGACGCTTGTACTTCTTCGATATTTCTTGGGGTGATGCATGGGCATCCCCAAGCTTGTGCTTTTTTCCATTCTTCAACTCATCTCATCATTCTCCAATCCCTACACTTGAAAACTTCCTTCATACAAAACTAAACACAAATCTATTAGCAACATTAGTGTAGCATAACATATAATCAACCTCTTTTTGCTTCAGGTTTCAACCCAAAACCACCACATATATAGCACATACTACTGTAGCAACTTCCCCAAAAGTTCCGTGCTCAAAAGAACTCAAAAGAAAGCGATAAAGTGGCAAACATAAATATTGGCAATGTCTATTATTCTTGGGAGACCTTTTCTAAACACCGCAGGTGCTGTTATTAATTGCAATCAAGGAAAAGTAACTTTTAATGTCAATGACAAAGAGTACATGGTTTATTTCCCCAAGAAGATTGATAGAAAGAATGCTCTTAATTCCGTCAAGAATGTTGAGACCATCAGAGTTGGTCAAATTATTTGTTCAGAGCGAAAGCCCAAGGAAGAATATAAAATTGTTATAATTGGGACTATGCCTATCAAAGTTGAGGTAACATAAGTATTTAGTGAAATGCAAAGTTTTGCCTCATATAAAGTTAGTTTGGTAATAAGACATGATCAACCTTGTTAACAAAGTGATTTTATATGAACGAAACTTTGTTTTCACCGCTTCCACTCCACCTCATTTTTATCTACTTTCACCAATTTTATTCCTTTAGTTTAGTTACATGATTAAGAGTATCTCAGAGCTGCTGCATAATTGGTTTTGATTTGCTTGAAATCGTTCCATCTTCGTTTTTCCGAGTTTGTATCGATTTGCCAATTTCTAAAAAACCCTCAAAAATAAAGTTTCTCGAAAAATTCCAAAAAAATCTTTATAAATTTTTATATCAAAAATGGAGCAGAGAGGCACCTGGGAGAGGCCAAGAGGGGCTACCACGCCACCACACACACAGGGGGCGCGGCCAGGCCCTGGCCGCGCCCACCTGCTATGAGGGGGCCCCAGCTGGCCCCTCACTTATCTCTTCCTCCCCAGCACACTCTCTCTCCCAAAATATCTCAACACCTTTCTCAAACCCAAGTTCTTGCTATTCTTCGCCATGATTTTTCAATCTCCTTGCTCAGCCCATCAATTCTGCTGAGATTTGGAGCATTTGTTCTCCGGTATGTGACTCCTCCGCTTGTCCAAGTAGAATTTCTTTTGGTGAAGTATTCCTTGAGTATTTTAGCATTATAGGTGGTAGGATAAATGAGTATGCATGCTTGTTCTATTGCTTAGAAATGATATTTTGATGCATGTTAGCTCTCTAGTAACTCACTATAGTGGTTTCCTGCAATTGCTTGTCTTAAAATCACTTTTTATGAGGTTTGTTAAAAAATTTAGAGAAGGGAGATGGACAACTTCACATATGGAGAAGTGTTTGAAAGTGATGCACCAAGGTCATCAAGGCCTTCAAGATCCACTACTCAATATAGGATTTCCTATAATGAGGATCTCATGTCACCAAACCATGAGGGGGACGATGGAGATGCACATCCATCCACCTTCCCTTGTATTAACTTTTTGAGTGATGCAGGGATTCTTGATGATTTCTTGCTCCTTATTAACAGGGTTGGATTGACTTCTTACATGGCGGATGAGAGTAACCAATACGCTATGCTTACAAAGACATTCATTGAAAGCTTTAAATTCACTAACTCTCATTTCAACCCTTCCATTGCATTTAAGATTTATAATAAGTCTATCACCATGTCTTTGGGGAGGTTTTGTACTATTTTAGGTATTCCCATGTTTGGAATGGCCAAGAAGATACTAAATCAACCCACTGACTTGCTGGAGCTTTACCGAGGAGTGACTAATGATGATGACCGCACCGCACAGCGTGGCAAGATAAGAAACATTCAGCTCCCAGCTATTAGATATTTCACTTATTATCTTGCTAGTAGTGTTCTTGGTAGAGGTAATACTAGCAATATCTCTAACTATCATTTAGCTTTTCTTGCCACTGCTCTTGATCTTAGTAGAAAATATAACCTCGGTGCTCTTATTGCTCATCACCTCACTGCTAGGGGACCTATTTATGGAGGTATTATTGCCGCGCGCATTGTTGCTGAGCTAGGACTTTCTATTGCTCCTAATGATGTATTGTTGGCTCCATAGAGGCTCGATCTTGCTGCCATGAAACTCTATCATTTTGTTACTGCTAACTCATGTGCAGGGAAATTAGTTTACAGGATGTTATTCACTGATAGAAAGGAAAGGGAAGTTCCCTTGCCTCCGCCTAACTTGTTCAGTATTCACATGAGGCCATGGTCGCACATGAAGGAGGAGTTGGACGAGCAGCTTAGGTTGCTTGGTTTCAACATCCAGCACGGCGCAGTGGTTCAGGAGGAAGAGGAGGCACCCACCTATGACTACACCACTTACTACACCGGGGCGTCCTCGAGCTCATATCAGGACGATGGTGCTTCTTCGTTGCACTACGGAGGTGCCACCTCGTGGCCGAGTTGGCCGAGCTGGGATTGATCTCCACTTAGGCCAAAAGCCTAATCTTGGGGGGAGGTACGCTGACGATTCACTCATCTACATATCATATTTTGTCGGTTCATTGTATATCCATGTTTCGCTTTCTTTTTACTTTATTGCTTTTTGCTTTTATTCCTGCTTTCCAAAACACAAAAAGACCAAAAATATTTCCGTCGTTTCTCTCTATTTGTTTCGTAAGTTTTCTACCTTTGGTTTGCTTTACTTGCTATTTTCGGTTTGGTATTTGAAATTTTTTTTTTTGCTTTGTTTGCTGTTTCCTTCTGTTCTTGTTGCAAAAGTTGAAAACCCGAAAATATTTGTTGTTCTTCTTCGGTTTTGTAAAGTTTGTTGCAGAGTTCAGTCTCCCGTTACTCCATTGGAACTTGGTATTCACTTTATATTATTCAAGCCACACAAGTGAAGAGCAATAATGACGACATATGACAATCCGAGATGTGGTAAGAGGCTGGTATGAACTCTATTTGTTTTCATTTTTGTACATATACTCATCTATGTGGACAAGCTTAGTTGGTTCATGTAAGGTATATGTTATCTAATGGATGCTTTGTAGTTCTTGCTTTCATATGATTAGTTTCAATTTACTAATATTTTGTAGCATGTCATGTAGTTGTTTGCTTGCATTGTTTTATTCATAAAAACGGTATGAACACTGTGGTATCCTCCTCTGAAAAGTTTCATTTGAATCGACTTGGCACATGCTCAAGCATGCATATGACTAAATAAAACGTCAATTAAGCCTCGATGATCTAATTTGCCTCAGAGTTTTTGTATCGTCTTTATGCCTATATTAATTTTGTTTTGTCGCAAGCATGATTATAACAGTTATTGCTCTCTCAATTGTCGCTTCCCAGTCTTTTGCTAGCCTTCACTTGTACTGAGTATGAGCTCTACTCGTGCATCCAATTACCAAAAACTAAGTCTTCCAAAGAGTCCACTATAAATTCCTATGCATGGTATTTGTAAGCCATTCCAAGTAAATTTTCATGAGCTACCTTTCAAAAACTTTCAAATACTTCTCGTTTTATGCCACTGTTATTAGATCATGAGGACGTAGTGGTCAGAATTGCTATCTTCCATATTAAATTGAGTACCCCTCGACTAGGCAACTTCATCTGCTCGTCATTAATTTTTCAAGAGAGCTGGTCAGACCATTATAATCTAATTCTGAAAAGTAAAGAAAAGAGCACTCCTCCATGGTATGTGAAAGTTGGTGGGCACCTGATGGAATCGGCTAGCCATGGTTTGAGAAAGGAAAAATGGTGGGGAGGAGTGCTAAAGTTTTATAAAAAGAGCACCAATGTGCCAAATTTCAAAGAACTCGGAACCGCTCTCACTTGTTTATTATGGAAGATAGCGAGACCCCACTGCCAGTCGTTGACATAGAACAACCACCTCTCAAAATAAAATTTTGTCTCTGTTTCACAAATGAAAAGCTCTAGCACATATTTAATCCCTGCTTCCCTCTGCAAAGGGCCATTCTTTTACTTTTATGTTGAGTCATCATCTTCTAACTTTAAAGCACTTCTTGAGAGCATAGCTGTTATTCTTAGTGTAATGTGCTTGTCCCAGAACACGATTAATTGTGGTATAACTTTGATGCTTGTATCTTTGATATTTCAACTTCTAGTCTTCTCTTGGACTTTCAGAGGTGCCTCAGCATTTATGTTTTGCTCCACAAATAAAGGCGAGCGGGATACCACTCTTTCATATCTTATTATGAACATTACAATCTTGCAACTTCTTATGTTTCATGATACTTCTTATTAGTCTATTGGCACTCTTTCATAGCTTGCATAACTATGAGATAACATTGGCTGCATATTTCTTATTATGAATCGCTTAAGCATTTGATCATATAGTGAGAATATTTACATCTTTGAAGCAAATGTGTTCATAAAATTTTCTTTTATCGCACTCAGTTGTTAACTGAATTGCTTGAGGACAAGCAATAAGCTAAGCTTGGGGGGAGTTGATACGTCCAAAACGTATCTACTTTTCCGAACACTTTTGATGTTGTTTCTCCTCTAATTTGTGTGTTTTGAATACAACTAACACGGACTGACGCTGTTTTCAGCAGAATTGCTCTGGTGTCTCCTTTTTGTGCAGAAATTCAACTTTCAGTAAACATTTGGGAAAAATCGGCAAAAATCCTATTTCACCAAAAGACCCACGGAGCCAGAAGAAGAGACGGAGCGGAGGCTCGAGGGCCCCACACATACAGGGGGCGCGGCCCAGCCCTGGCCGCGCCACCCTGGCGTGAGGGCGCCTCAGCCGCCCCCTCGACCTCTCCTTTCGCCTACATATACCCCCTGACTCGATAATATTGGGGAGACATCGTTTTTCCCAGATAGAGTTCCGCTGCACCGCCACCATCAGAAACCACGATTCGGAACCAGAAACTCCATTCTGGCACCCTGCCGGGACGGGGATTTAGAGGAGATCTTCATCACCATCATCACCGATGTCCCTCCATCGACCATCCATGACTCCCCCATCCATGTGTGAGTAATTCCCCCGCTGTAGGTGAGGGGATGGTAGGGATTGGATGAGATTGTTCATGTAATTTGATATGAGATTGTTAGGGCATGGTGCCTAGTATCTACTATTAGTGCTTATGACATTGTTGCAACTTGTTATGCTTAATGCTTGTCACTTTGGGCCTGAGTGCCATGATTTCAGATCTGAACATGTTATTGTTTCATTATGATAATTGTTGTTTATGGTCATACCTGCAAGTTGTTTACACATATTGTTGTCCAGAACCCGAGGCCCCAAAGTGACAGAAATTGGGATAACCGGAGGGGATGGCTACGATGTGAGGATCACATGTGTTCACCGAGTGCTAATGCTTTGCTCCGGTACTTTATTAAAAGGAGTACCTTAATTACTAGTAGTTTCCCTTGAGGCCCTGCTGCAACAGGCTGGTAGGACAAAAGATGTCGTGCAAATTTCTCCTTGTAAGCACGCACGACTATATACAGAACACATGCCTATGATTGTTTAGTACTAGGATGCTTTATCATTATTTATCTGCAATTGCCCATGTCTCATTGATTTCATGAATTATCTTATCCATGCAACGCCTGTTCATCCGTCCCTATGCCTACAGTATTTGTTCCTACTGTTTACTATTGCTACTATTGCCGCTGTTATTTTACTACTACTGTTACTGTTTCACTACTATCACCACTATAAAACTGTTGCTACAGATAGACCACTGCGAGCAAGACTGTTTCCAGGTGCAACTGAATTGACAACTCATCTGTTAAGGCTTATAAATATTCTTTGGCTCCCCTTGTGTCGAATCAATAAATTTGGGCTTTACTTCCCTCGAAGACTGTTGCGATCCCCTATACTTGTGGGTCATCAACAGAGTACACAATATTCATTGGATCCCAACAAACACAACATGTAGAATTACATAACAATGATCTTGATCATGATAGGCAGCTCACAAGATCTAAACATGAAGCACATGGAGGAGAAGACAACATTCCGGAGGCAGGCATGGTGATGAAGAAGCCCTCCGGTGGTGATTCCCCTCTCCGGCAGGGTGCCGGGAAGAGCTTCTGGACCCACCCGATCTCGGGTCAACGACGGCAGCGGCTTGTAGCATGTTTTCTTGAAAAGTGTTTGGGCCCTTAGGGTTTTCTCGTCGAGAAGAATATATAGGCGGAAGGGCGATGTCACGGGATGGACCAGGTGTAACATCCCAAGATTTTATCAAATTTTGGGGGAATTTTTTTTGCTTTTGTTTGGCTTGAGATGATTGAAAATTCACAAAGATTTAAAACTTTTTGAGTCTATTTGAAAGCTTTATTAGAAAACTATTTTAAAACTTCCTATTATTTTCTTGAAGAACTTCTTTGAGAAAGATCAATTATCAAATTATTATTTTCTGTCCTTTATTCAAACCTATGGAAGCTTGCTTGCAAAGGAGTAAATCACAAAGGTGTTTTATTTAGTAAAGATTGTATTTTACGAACTATGTTTGAAAGATAATTTCAAACATTATTTTATAAAGTATTATCTCTTATTTTAAAAGGATTATTTTCAAACCCTAATCCAACATATTGCTTTATGCAGAATAAAGCATGTTGGCCAATTTAAAAGGATCTTCTTGAAAATGATTTTTGGTCATGGAAATTGTCCCATTACTATTTTAAAATGTAGTGTTGATTTTTACAAAAATTTAGAAATTGGTTTGACCTTGTTTGGATTCAATATGCAAAATCTATGAAAGAAATAGAAAACAGAAAAAGGAAAAGAAGAAAGAAGGAAATAAAAATATAAAACGGACCCCGGGGAACGTTTCGGCCCAGAAGGAGAAATAGCCCGTGGCCCATCTAGCAGATTTCCCGAACCGGTACGCTGCGCTGGCCTCTCCCTCGCTGATAGCATGGGCCCCACCTGTCAGCTCCACCATCAACCTTCAGCCGTTACTCCTCACTGGAAACCGTCGCCGGCGAGATTTTCGCCCCGGCTTCAATGCCTGCCCATTTCTTCCCCGCGCCCATGCCTATAAGTAGCCGTGGCCTCCTCCCCCATCTCCCTTTCGTCCCCTTGCACGAGACGCCGCCAGGCCGGCACAATTTCTCACCGGAGCCCGAAGCTTCCGCCGCCGTCTCCGCTCGTTATCGACGGAATCAGTGAGTCCCTCGCCCTCTCTTTGTATCCTATCTTCTCAACATGCATGTGCGCACCCCGTCATGCCTTTATTCGTCCAAAACTCGCAGCAAATCGCCACAACCATCCTCAGCCGAAGGTCACCGTTGCCTAGAGCTCCTCCGGCCGCTCCTCGTCGCAGTTCCAGGAAGCTAGCGACCTCGAATGCCACGTTTCTGAGCCTGCCGAAGTGTTCCGCGCCTCGTCCGTGTCTTCATCACCTCGGGGAACCACCGAAGACGTCGCTGACGACCACCTCTGGCCGCAACCTCGTCGCCGGTCGCCGGAACCCTAGCCTCTCTGTAAGCTCTCTCTCTCCTTTCTCTGAGGACCGTCAGATCGAGATCTAGTGGCCCAGAACAAGCCACTTACCGAACGGGTACGAGGCGATTTGGATCGCCCGATCTCCTTTAAATCGGACGGACCAGAACCTAGATCCAGCCGAACCGGTATCGTCCAATCACAGACAGCCACGTGGCCCTGTTTCGAATTAAACCGATTCAAATAGAAATGTCTAATCAGATTTCAACTCAATCTTGTAAAATTCATAACTTTCATTCTATAAGTCCAAAAATAGCAAATAATATCTCGTTGGAATCCTTAGAACATCTAGAATCCATTAGTGCAATAAAACTTCATATTTTATGGGTTCAATTTGAAACTATTTTCAAATTGGAATCAAACCTTCTGCTAACTTAGTTAATTCATATCTTTTGTTTTGTTGATCCAAAAATTACAAATTTGTAGTCTTTGGAATCCTCTCAACATGCAGAACACTCTAGAATAAAAAGTTTCCAAAGTTGATATGTGCACACACTTTGTGCATTCAAATCTATCCAAATCACTAATTTGATCATAGTTTGAATTCTACAACTTATTTTTAGAATGATTCCAATTGCAGTGACTTTGTATTACTGCAAGCTATCCAGTAGCACCATTCCCATAATTTCTTGAACCATGTCACAATTATTCAAATTCTAATATGAGAATTTGAGTAGTTCCTATATAGATTAATTCTATTTCTATTTCAATCAATGATTCCTTCTACTTTAGAAAACCCTATGATCATACCCATCCATCACCATCATGCTTAGTCCAAATCATCACCCAATCTCATGCCTATATAATTCTTGTGGGCTTAAGTTCATAGTATTCAAATTACACCTGAGTAATTTGAGTAAATAGTGGCATATCTCAGTTAAGTTCTCCTTTGCTAGTAGTGGTGACACACTCCACTCTATGCCATACATATCATAAACCATTACCAATCAAACACTATTCTTGAACTGTGCTCAAAACTAGTTTGAGTTCATCCAAGGGTAATTTTAAAACTCTGACTTAGCCATATCTTCCAAAGTCAAACCCAAGATCAAGTTAACCCTTTTGTCCAAGCCAATCTTGCGACCAAGGAGCCAACATCATACTAAATAACATTCAATCTTGTTCAACCCCATGCCAACTTAATCCAAGTGGCCTATATTGAACTATTCAATTTACAAATGATTTAATTGAGTAATTCAATATATCACAAACCCTTACCCAAGCCTATGTGTAACATGTACTATTTTGAGAAAGTGTTATCACACTTTATTCAGTAGTGTTATGTTGCATCATTCTAAACTCATGTGAATCTATTCACATATTTTGTCTAATTCATATATGTACTCAAATTGCAATTGTGCTACTTGAGTAGGAATATGAATTCATCTCAAACCTAAATCCTATTTTGTTAATGTGGTGTTGTTATAACCCATACCGTAGTATGTGTTATACACCATGTTGATCAATAAACCATTTGAGCCATGTCCTCAAATATCAATCATTCATACCCAACCCAATGCCTGCTAGTCCTGTTCACATATACTGAACTATTCAACTTGCAAATGTGCTAATTGAGTAGTTCAAGCATTCCTAAAACCTAACCTAGTTCCTAAGTGCAATAGATGCTATTTAAGAGTAACTGTTGTCACATTTACTCAATAGTGTTGTAGTTGCACAAATTGACTCTTGTGTAATTTATTTCACATGAGCTATTCCTAAAACTCATATATGCTTTGATAAAGCATAAAAACTTCATCAATTATATTATGCCTAGCCCAATTCTCTCTCAAATCATATTGATCTTTCCCAACTAAGCTCTCCGATTCATATCTCACAATTCATAATCCTTTACCATATCTTTCTTGTCATAACATCTCAATAAAACTAAATTGTTGAACCAACCCCTTTTCAATTGTTTGATTTATTTGATTGTGTTTGTATGGATTGTTTATGGTATGCTATTTCTTGTGCTATAGTTTTGCGAAGAGCTACGAGCTTAGTTGAGAGAAGTGAAACATCGTGATCTTCAAAAAGGCAAGTGACACACATGTCCCCTACCCATTTAACTTATGCATGATAGGTGATTTATTCAGCTGTTTTATCAAATGCTTAGATCCTAGTAGTGTGTAGCTATCCCTCAAAACCCCACCTGTTAGGATGCTAAATACTTTGAAAATATTGATGCCATGCTATGATCACTTGCAAAAGGTGTTTTGTGAACAAATTAAGAACTTCAACTAAAATGAAACACCTGGGTGGATTGGTTTGATGATGGAGGCGATGTTGAGTGGCGACCTGGGGCTACACATTGTGTAGTTGCTGCCTGGGCATTCACTTGTGGTTTGCCACCCAGGAACAAAGAGATGGCTATGTCTTCCATGCTTAAAGTGCTTCCAGTGCAGCCTTATGACATTATGGGCTCTGTCTTGACTGATTAGATGTGGGAGTGCAACTTGTGTGCAAGAAGATGGTGGTAGCTGAATTATAGGTTGGGAACGGATCTTGCCAGTTAGTTGTCCTCTCCTCCAAAAGGTCTCGTTTCATTTTATGTATGGGCATAAAATGAATCGTAAGGTGAAAGTGCACAACCCTTGCAAGGTGTTTAAAACTAATCGATTAGCCGTGTCCTCGGTTATGGACAATTGAGTCTCTAGACATGGAATGTACGGAAGAATCTCATCACCATTTCTGAATAAATTAAAATTTGTCTAGAAACACTTAGGACAGGGGCACCTCAGAGCTACATACCTTTCGAGTATGTAGTGGACTCTGAGGGCTATCCTGAATTAATTTGAATAACACCTCAGAGCTACATGCCTCCAGTATGTAGTGGACTCTGAGGGTTATTCTGATTTTGTTGAGTGGCACCCCAGAGCTACATACCTTTCAAGTGTGTAGTGCACTTTGGGGGTTATCTTGACCTTTAAAAATCTTGAATGTTTAATAAAAGTTTTTAAAAGGATTTTAGGATAAAATTGGCTTTATGCAAATCAGCCTATGAGATCCACCAGCCAAATATCATGTAGATAGCTTTTTCACAACAGCCACCAAATATGTGTCATTTGCCAGTACATCATTGTACTGACCCCTCTGGGGCTGCATATTCAAACGTGCAGGTTCTATTTCGAGTAAGGAACCAGGAGTAGGATCTCGAGACTACATTCCAACATGTCTGCCTGTGGCACGTGATTAAGAATGGAGGCTCACTGCAACTATGCTTTATGCTGTGTACTCGTAAGGTTGAAGAACTATGTAACTGGATTTACGTCCAATTCCGAGAATATTTCCTTTGTAACTTTTCTGAAACACAAAAATAGCAGAAAACAGGGAACTGGCACTGTGGCATCTCGTTATTAGGTTAGTTCTGGAAAATGCATAAAAATGCCCGTACACAAAACACAAAGCAAATAGTGCATAAACAAGCATGGAGCATCAAAAATTATAGATACGTTTGAGACGTATCAGCCACCCATGCTCGTTCGCAGCTTTGGGCCCTGTTTTGTCTCTGTTTTGTCTGCAATTGCCCCAATTTACCTAAAGACCATCAAATATACCCCTCTCCATCGATCTAATCTCGCATAGAGTCTTTTCATAGCGAATATCATCTTCCATGTTCCTGATATGTTGCAAATGTATCTATATTTTTTTATGCTCTATGCTTGTTTTACACCAATTACTTTATGTTTTCTTTACACTTCGTGGCATTTTTATGCATTTTCTGGAACTAACCTATTAACAAGATGCCACAGTGCCAGTTCCTATTTTCTGCTATTTTTCTATTCCAGATTTTTACCAAAGGAAATATTCTTAGAATTAGATGAAACAAAAGCCAAAGTTCCTATTTTTTTGAAACAAAGATAGAGTCCAAAGGGGACACGGAGAGAAGCCGAGAGGCGGCCGCACCATAGGGTGGCACGGGACCACCCCTGGCCCTGCAACCCTATGGTGTGGGCCCCTCGGGCATACACTGACCTCGCCCTTCCGCCTATATATTTCCCTCGACGCGAAAACCCAAAATCATTGAGCCTCCATCCACGAGAATTTCCGCAGTACCGCCGCCATCGAAGACAAGTTTTGAGGGATAGAAATCTCTATTCCGACACCCTGCCGGGATGGGGAATTGCCCCTGGAGCCATGTCCATCGACTCCACCACCATCTTCATTGCCGTTGCTGACTCCCATGATGAGGAGGGAGTAGTTCTCCCACGAGGCTGAGGGCTCTACCGGTAGCTATGCAGATTATCTCTCTCTCCCATGGTATGATCTTTATGTGATCATGAGCTTTGTAATCTAGTTGAATAAGTAGATGTTACTCTTCATCTATTATGCTAATAAAGTGCTTTTATTAATGTGATCTCCGGAGACACCTTGTCCCACGGTGTGAAGGTGACAGTGTGCGCATTGTGTGTGGCTCTTAGGCTAAAGATTACATAAATACTTATCATGAGTTATAATTTGAGTTGGATGTCTCTATGAAATTGTGGTGTTTGTCTGGAACCATCTGGGGCGCTCAAGGTGATCGTGTGGGGCTATCTAGATGGTAAATGCGAACTTTAAGGAGTGCTTTTACAGCCCTACGCGGTGAATTGGTGTTCGTTATCCAACCAGAGAGTAGTTCAGAGTAGCATAGTGAAGAAAAAATATTTACGTTTTCAATTATGATATCATTGTTGAGAGTGTCCACTAGTGAAAGTATGATCCCTAGGCCTTATTTCTAAGCATAGAAACACCATTTACAACTAGTTCTGCTACATGTTTGCTTGATGCCATTTTTATTTCAAATTGCAATTACCACTTATAATCATCCATATTACTTGTATTTCACTATCTCTTCGCCGAACTAGTGCACCTATACACCTGACAAGTATATTGGGTATGTTGGGGACATAAGAGACTTCTTGTATCTTAATTGCAGGGTTGCTTGAGAGGGATATCTTTGACCTCTACCTCCCTGAGTTCAATAAACCTAGGGTGATTCACTTAAGGGAAACTTGCTGCTCTTCTATAAACCTCTGCACTTGAGGCCCAACACTGTCTACAAGAATAGAAGCACGTGTAGACGTCAAGCTCTTTTCTGGCGTCATTGCCGGGGAGGTAAGGTAAAAGGTACTCACATCCTCTGGCTACTAGGCTATTTTCTAGTACCATTGCTGGTGTGTGAGTGCTCGAAGTTATTTAATTTAGATTCTGCAATTATATCTTTTTGTTTCTTGTTTTTATTTTCACTAGTTAGGCTTAATGGAAAAAAATTAGAGAGCTTTATAGTTTTATCTTGAGTAAGGACATGAAGTATTTGAAGAGAAAATTAAAAAACCTATAGAACTTTATTTGCGTGCTAATAGCAATGTTATTAGTATGAATTCTTTGAACACCATTATTGCTAATGCTATGGAAAAGTCTAAGCTTGGGGAAGCTAGTTAAAAAGGGTATAGATGATAGAGCCCGTTAGTTGAGTACCCCTGAGGCCCAATTGTAATGATAGTCGAGATACGAGTTCTTACCATATGTCGATATTGTAATCTGTATCGGATCCCACCCAATCCTCGAGACCTGGCCATCTATATATAGGGGCCAGGAGGGGACGGTGTGGGACAGATTGAAAGCAAGCCAGGTTGAACACCCAAGTTTACTTTCTACACACCCTTATTTCGACTAACTTTACCTTCGAGTTCATTCGACGCCCTATCTCCTCGATCCTAAGTCCTTCATTTAGGACATTTGTCGAGTTAACCCTCGTCAATTGGCGCCGACCGTGGGGACTTTGGACGTTGGAATCATGAATTCGATGGCTTTTTTACTTTTAGCCAACTGCAGTGCAGGAATCGATGAAAACCAAGAGATGGAAGTGACAGTTGGAAGTCTAAGCATCTTCATCGGGCCTTCGGGTTTGACTCGCCTTTCAGATCCGGCGAAACCAGATCTGTCGTCAAGTGAGCCCGAAACAGAAGTCATGATGGAATATTCTGAAGGCTCTTCCAGTGAGGTAAACTTGCCGGTCAGCTCAGGAGAAGTGCAAGAGAGGAAAATCGTGGAAAGGGATGAAACAATGGAAAATTTCGACCTAGAGGTCCAACTCAAAGATCTCATGATCTGCAATGACAACACCTCAGACAAGTCAACAGATACGTGGCAGACAGGGTTAGAACTTTCCGAAGATGATGATTCAATCTTCTCAAACTCTAGCAGCAAAATTGGCAAGCGGTGCCAGGTACTCGTCATCACAGGAGACAATTCAGAGGAATTCGACGAAAACAACAACCCAGTATTAAACACAACAAACATCGACAGAGGAGCAAATCATCTAGCAGAAGGGCAAACAGCAGATTCCCTCACAAACAGAGAAAAAATTCGACTATTAGCCGACGAAAGGAGAGCAATAAGGACAGCCATCGACCACGACATGCCTATACCACCAAATTCCAGTAAAGATATGCTCTTAGGGTATCATTATGCCCTAAGGCGGCAGGCAAAGCAACTAGCAAAAGAGAAAATAGAGATACAAAAGAGAAAAGACTCAGCCATTGCAGCCAGCAATGCTGCTCGCAGAGCACGAAGCGACGCATCGCACACCAACCCAAGGAGGAATCGTCGACATGGTTCAAGGTACGAAAACCTCAAGTACTCAGACAGGCAAAGCATCTCCAAAAATCTCGACTCGTCCTTCCTATCGGTCGACGAGCAAGGAAACATCATACCGAAAACTCCAGAAGCAGCACTAGTAGCAGCTCAAGCGTATCTATTTACAACACGACCAAGTCCAGGAGACCCAAGGGAACATATGCACAGAGTAGCACTAAACGGACTGAAGATGGTAGGCAACAAGTTATCAGCCAAAGAAGAGGAGGCGTACTACCACAAGGAGGCACACAAGGCAAGATCACCTCGCCATCACAATAGTCCTCGACGCAGAAGCGGTAGTCGACGATCTCGATCGCCATCACCGAAACAGCAGGGGAGCCCAAAGCATGGAGGAACCCAAAGATCTCGATCTCCAAACAGAAAGTATGGCTATGAAGACAACGAAAAAGAGATGGGAGCATCGTGCTTTACTCACAGAGTTCGTACCGCGCCAGTACCCAAAGGATTCAAACTACCTCATGACCAAAAAAATACGACGGGTCACAGGAGCCACAGTCATGGCTCTCGGATTACCTGCAAGCAGTACAAATATTAGGAGGAACCAAAGAAACAGCTATGCAAAGTTTGCAACTACACCTCACCGGAGCAGCAAGGTCATGGTTGAGCAAATTAGAAAAAGAAACTATCGGCAGCTGGGAAGATCTCACGAGACAATTTACACGCAACTTTAAGTCGACATACAAGCGGCTGGCATCCATAGAAGAAGTCAAAGCATGCGTACAACAACGCGGGGAAACGCTGAGGGCGTATATCCAAAGGTGGAGTCTCATCAAAAATTCAGCAGTCGAAGTGTCAGACGAAAGAGCAATAGATGCGTTCATAGCAGGCTTAAGGCGAGGAGACCTAGTCGAAGAAATGGGGAGAATCAAGCCAAAAACAGTGTCAGATCTAATGGACGTAGCAAACAGATTCGCAGATGGAGAAGATGCGTGCAATAACAAGCAAACACGATCGCCAGAAGATGACAGAAGAAACAGATATGGAGGAAAAAGAAGAAGATCCCGCAATTACGACAACTACGGCTCGCACAGCCAAGTAGCCGCAGGGTACAAGGACAACAATTACCAAGGGAGTGACCACAGAAGCTCAGGATATAGAAGTTACGGGAAAGAAGACTATAAGAAGTTCTAGGCCAGAGAATCTAGAGAGTACGACCCGTCACCAGAAGACATGTTGAACGGGCCTTGTCACATACACTCAGTGTTCGTCGATGGGAAGCGAGTATCCAGGCACGCAATGAAAGATTACACAACGTTCTTGAAACTACAGGAAGCGGCATTAAGCAAGCAGACAGAGGCAAAGCGACAAGGATACAAAGGAAACAGCAATAACGCTAACACAAGTCAACAAGGGAACAACAGAGCTACTCAAGGACAAGATCAACCAAACCAAGGACGATGACGGAGGGTACGTTCCATCCAAGGGGCACATCACAGCAATGATACAACCCGTGCCTAAGTCGAACAAAGAAGAGAAAAGCATAACCCGACAAATCAATCTAGCAATCACGGCACCTCCAGCCACAACGGAATATCTACATTGGTCAGAGCAACCAATCGAGTTCACTAGAGAAGATCACCCCATAACAGTACCTCGGCCAGGAAATGCGCCTTTGGTACTCAAAGCTCAGATCGGCACATATGAGGTCGACAGAATATTCATGGACGCGGGAAGTGGAATAAACTTGATATATGCAAAAACACTCAGAGCAATGCATATATCACTAGAATTCCTGAAGCCAACAGACTGTTCCTTCCACGGGATCATACCAGGAAGTGCTAACTATCCACTAGGTCGGATAGCACTCAACATTTGCCTCGGCAATAGACAAAACTACAGAAGAGAAAAATTAGACTTCGAAGTCATGGACTGGCCATCTCAGTATCACGCGATCCTCGGGAGACCCGCGTTTTTGCGATTCATGGCAGTACCTAATTACACGTATTTAGTACTCAAGATGCCAGGACCAAAGGGAATCATCAAAGTAAAGGGAAGCTTCGAAGTTTCTGACCAATGCGACAAGGAGTTCCATAAGATGGCGCAAAATTTTGGCATGATAGCCAACTATGCAGAAAAGGCGACAAGCAAAACTACAAAAGGTGACAAGCTAACCGAAGGACGTACTGCGGAGCCAGAGACGAATAAACCACGAGTAGAAGCATCAGGAGAAGTCAAAGTTACACAAGAAGAAGAGAAGGCCACGATGGCATAATTATCAAAGAACAACAGAGTAGCGTAGAAACATAAGGCTATAAAAGCCATGAGCTATCCCAGGGCAATGCCCTCTAGATCCAGAACATAGGTCATAGGCCGGATCTCTTGGGTCACCCCATGTATCTTACATTACAAGTATAATAAAGACAAAGCGTTCCTCATATCTGAGTTTATGAGTCTTTCAATGCGGCAAACGCATGAATCATACAAAAATGCTTTGAGAACAAATTTCAGACATATAGTCATGAAATAAGAAACTCTCGTGTTCCACATGTATACAAAAATGCTACAACATTGGGTCATCAGAATCATCGACCCCTAGGGGGTCTAAGTAGTGATGCTCGCAGCAAAACGCGGCATCCTCTCGAAGTAATCTAGCTATGATTCTCCTAGCTGGAAGGAGGGTAGCATCCATATGGACTCGCATCCTAGCTCCTCCTGAAGGAAGACTAAGCGACATTGAACTATAATTAAGCCGTGGGTGCCACTTGCGTATCCATCCAAGAGCGAAATTAGCACCAGCCACTAAGTTAAGTTCAATCAGATGGTGGATTCGTTGACTAGATCTGAAAGTATCAAGTAATTATGGAAAACTTCTAGGCAGAGGATTGCGAGGAAGCATGATAGAGTGCATGGTTACGAGAGCTCTTTGGCAACCATCGACTGACTCTCCAATATGCTGGGCACGGTCCTGAAGCAAAACGATAGCTTGGCGGCATCAAGGATCAGACCACAAACTTTCAATACCCTCTGACGTTTTTTCCAGAGCCATATTTTGCTCAGCAACCCGGCGAGCCTCAGCAGCGAAATCCAAGCAAGTGCCTAAAAAGACAAAGGATATCACAAAATAGTAATGGAACATAAGAGAAAAAGAGAAGTCGCAAGGAATCTTACATTGTAGCATCTCGCAAGCAGATTCAATAATGCCAAGGATGAAAGATTTGCATTCCTCATAATGGACAATCTTCGCTGTCAGACTAGACACCTTATCATCAAGAGCAGATATCCGCTTCATAAAACCACAAGCTTTGCTAGCTTTGTCAACAGCCATCTGTGCTTGACGTTTGGCCAAAGTTAAGCGAGTCTCAAGATCTAAAACCCTTGAAGAATATTCCATGCATTGAGAGCAGCGGCAAGGAGGCGACAGAATTTTTGAGCCAAACGCGCTGGCAGAAGGGGGAGCATGGTCATGACTCAAAGGATCACCGATGCGCACAGACTAGAAGTCAAAACAAAGGAAAGGGGAAACATTTCAGAAGCTAACACAATATATCATAGAAAAGAGATATATTTACATGCATGCAAACCCTTTGGCTAAGGTTCTCGGGTTGCATACGACTAAAGGTTCTTACAATCAAAAGTAGAAATTGAAAACTACAATAAAGAAGCCGAGTCTACGCCACTTCAGCATTCTGCTCTGTGGCAGAGGAAGGAATGGTAACATCAGCGTCAGCAGTTGAAGGAGGCGCGGAAGTAGCCGTCACTAGAGTCAAGGAAGTTGGCATCAAGGAAGCCGCAAAAGCCGCTGAAGGAGAAATTATTGACACTATGGTGGGCGTAAATGTCTTCGCCTTCTCGAAGAAAGCCTTCGGCTCCGAGCGAGTGCGGCCATGAGGGGAGCTAATCTTCTCCCAATCAAGTTCTGCACCATGCGCATAGGAAAGCACGATGGCACCCTCAGCACCTCGCTTCACAGAAAGCCCTTTCAGCTGGAGGATAGGATCATCATTGGTATCAAAGGCTTTGGCGAGTTTCTTCAGATCATTGATCGGAACCTCCGCTTTCTTCTTAGGCCACAACCCGACGAACATCTGCGTAAGAACGCGAGTCGCCAACTCAAAGATATCCTGGATAGATATCCAGTTCTCTTCAAGTAAGCTAACTGCAGACATAAGAGGATCATCGCCCGGTTGCAGAGTAGGCAAAGGTACCTTGGTACACTCTGTACAACAAAGGGGCAGATAAGCAGCAGGAAAGGGAAATATCAGTAAGTATAAGAAAGCAAGAGTAGTAGAAGAAGAGGACAAGACGAGTATGTACCTCCAGCGGCAGCAGACATCGTGTTAAGCCGTCCGGTTATGGCTTGCTCTCGCTGGAGATGCTCTCTGTTGGCATCAGCCAAAGCCTTCTCCGCTTTCTTCGCCTTAACGAGTGCTGTCTTATGCAGCTTCTCAGCACTTGCTTTGGTAGCAGTCGTGGAATCAAATGCTTTTTGCGAAGCGCTAAGCTCAGCCTCTAGCGATGAAATGCGAGCATTGGCTGATGCTAGGGCATCTGCAGTCCAGCAAAAAGAGGAAAAGGAAGTCAAATAAACAGGGAAAAAGCGTACAGTGCAAGGAAAGACAGGATAAAGAATTCACCTTCAGAAGCTTTCGCAACCTTCAAATACTGAGTACACTCAGTACCCAAGGCAACGAAATTATTCATCAGCGCCTGGCAAGACAAGAACGTATAAGTATATGCAAGGCGAAGGGAAAAAATTTATGCTACAATCACTCACATCATGAGAAGAGCTTGTGGGCTCATGTGCCTCAAGAGAAACATCGGCTTCTTTGGATTTCTTTGCTCGCTTGGTGCCTCGGGTCACAGGAATCTTCTTGACAGAAGCCCTGGTGGTCCTCGGCGCCTGCACAGCCGGCTCAACTTCTTGCACAGAAGGCTCGTCAGGAATTACAGCCTGGGTAGAAGGACCAGCCATGGCATCCCTTTGTGGCTCCTCGTCATCACTGCAAGAGGAAACAGGTTTTATACAACCCGAAAGAAATAAATTAAGAAGGACAACGGAACCCGCAGAAATACTTACGAAGCCATAAGGTCGAAGAATTCGACACCTTCTTCTAGAACAGGGGCTTCAGTAGCTGCAGTTCTCTGCGCAGAAGTACTCGAAGACGTAAAATCGTCGACACACTTCCTTTTCTTGTCTACACCAGTATCTTCAGAAAGCGTAGGAGGAGGCGATGTCGTCGAGCTGGTATCTGCTTCTGATTCTTCGGCTTCATCTTCGTCCTGATTTTCTTCAGCCTCGGGGGCTTCAGATACAGTGGAGGCCAGATCAGCCGAAAGAGGCCCTTCCTCTGGAAGATGAGGGCGTGAAACGAGGAATTGGTGGTCCTACAAATGGATAAGTCGGAAAAGTAACCAATACAAGGAAAAACACAGGTGGAAACCGATGAAATTCGACAACAAGTATACAAAGCAAACAAATGCATACCTCGGGTAGGGGGTGCACAGAGTCGAAGTAATTGGCGGTCAAGTCTGCGACTGCGTGATCCTTGGTGAGCTTGGTGAGGCTCCTAACTCGCTTGTCGACATTTTGCTTCTCCATTAGATCTCCAGATATGCGAGAAGGGTCCACCAAGACAGAATAGCTCCAAAGTTTGGAAAGGCGATGCTGCAGGGGTTGAACTCGACGTTGCATAAAGAACGCCACGAGCTGAATACCCGACAAAGCACCTCATTTACCTCCTTTCGGAGTTTGGATGCGAGTCAACAGAGGAGCAATCTGCTCCATTTCAGCATCTGTGGGAGGCAAATGTCACGATGCCAATTTCTTCAACTCCTTGGAGGCGTCAAAGAGGGCTAAGCCATACTCATCTTCGGAGGAGGCCTTACGGTCCTTGATGTAGAACCATTTTGTCCTCCAACCTTGGACTGACGCAGACATAGAAAACTCTAGATATTGAGCTTCGGCGCGCACAGAGATGACAACGCCGCCCAGTTTGGGTTTGTTGGCTAATGCAATGCTGGGGCGGAGTTGAAAGATTGAACGCCAAAGAAGAAAGTGGGGCTCAATCCCCAAGAATGACTCGCAAAAAGTCACGAAGCAAGCGATGTGGAGGATAGAATTCGGTGTGAGCTGGTGAAGCTGCACACCATAAACAAAAAGAAGCCCATGAAGAAACTCGTGGGCAGGAAGAGACAGTCCACGGAGGAGGAAGGAGAGGAACATCACCCGATAACCGCTCGGGGGCTGAGGGATCCGCTCGGTGCTTGGGAACTTGATGGAGTCCTTGCTAGAGATGAGGCCGTTCGTCCTAGCCTTCTCCACCTCCTTCTGCTGGATAGCAGAGCGCACCCAGTTAGTCGCGGGGTTCGTCGTCTTTCCCTTGGCCATAATGTTCTTAGACGCAAGGTGCTTCACGCGCATCTACAAATCTGCGCCTGGGGGCTATGCGCGAGGGGAGAAGGATGCAGAGATCGGCAATGGCGGTGGCGGTAGAGAAGAAGAGCTGGTAAACAGTAAAAAACCCCACTCTCCCCTTATATACCTTCTCGGCGAAGGAACGTGGGCTGAGACGTGGCGAAAGGAGCGGAAGCGGCAGCCCACTAACGGGCAAGAGAAATACTAAATTACCGCGCTACACACGAAACGGTTCGCGCTCAAATCAAAGTGACGTATAGCTAAATTTGGCCAATGACGTCATGAGGAATATGAAAAATAAAAAGGTCAAATCGACAGAGGCATATACTCGATGAATATCGAATATGGCGAGTTCCAAATAAAGAATGACATCAAAGAGGGAAGCAAAGTTGGGGCCGACAATTTAAATATCAATTGAGGAGACAATACCCGAAAACATTCGACTATAGCCTCGGGGGCTACTACCATCAGGAGCGCTGAGCGCGCCCCCAATGAAATTGTCATTAAACTATTGAAGTATGAAGGTAAGAGAACACTATGTTCGAGTCTATACTCGAAAAATTCTTCGACTATAACCTCGGGGGCTACTCCCATCGGGAGCGCTGAGCGCGCACCCTACGATATTTATTCATGAATTATACTGAAGCAACAAAAGTGAAGGAAGGTTCGATGACACGACACTACTCCCATTGGGAGCAAGTTTTGTATGGTTATATAACCCGAATATTTTCAGTCAAATAAGACTGCGACATGCGATTCTTGAGTTGCGTTATCGCAATGAAACTCGAATGCCATGATTTATCACGAAGGTAAGACCCTGGAATCTGTCCTGTGTGGTCTGGTATACGCACATGGATGCACTCTGCTGGTATGTATCCGCGTCTACGACGCAAAGAAAATCCTGGTGGACGCACTGGGTATCCTGAGAATCACTGGGATTCATTCTTTGTAAGTCCTAAATGCAGCAAAAGAGTGGGTTTGACCGGTTTCCCGAATTCAAATCCAAGGGGATTGAATTTGAAGTAGGTGGCAAGTATCTGTTCTGGCAGTTAACTGACCTCTTGATCCGTCAGAGTTGTCAGGCTTGTTCATCAAAACCCCTTGCGAGATATTATCAATAAAATAAGTCAAAAGACCAAGTCAAAGATTTGAAGATATTAAAGAATTGATCAAGTCGAAGATTTCAAGATTAGAGATTCAACCCGAATCTACAATTCTGGTAGAATCTCAGGGGCTACTGACAAGGGTATAGATGATAGAGCCCGTTAGTTGAGTACCCCTGAGGCCCATTAAGCTAGGCCCAATTGTAATGATAGTCGAGATACGAGTTCTTACCTTATGTCGATATTGTAATCTGTATCGGATCCCACCCGATCCTCGAGACCTGGCCATCTATATATAGGGGCCAGGAGGGGACGGTGTGGGACAGATTGAAAGCAAGCCAGGTTGAACACCCAAGTTTACTTTCTACACACCCTTATTTCGACTAACTTTACCTTCGAGTTCATCCGACGCCCTATCTCCCCGATCCTAAGTCCTTCATTTAGGACATTTGTCGAGTTAACCCTCGTCACTAGTTTTTATGAAAATGATCTTTTTAGTCCCCCAAGCACGGAGGAGAAAATTTACTTTGATGATACTATACCTCCAATATATGATGATTACAATGATGAATATGATATTTTTTAGTCCACCTACTATTGTGGAGAAAATTAATTATGATTACAATATGCCTCCTATATTTGATGATTATGGTGATGAGAATAATAATGATACCTATTCTATTGAATTTGCTCCCACTATGATTAATAAGAATGACTATGCTTATATGGAGAGTAATAATTATTTTATGCATGTGGCTCATGATAAGAATGTTTTATGTGATAGTTAAATTGTTAATTTTATTCATGATGCTACTAAAAGTTATTATGAGAGAGGGAAACATGGTTTTGTGCATCTCAACAATATTAAGTTTCCCCTCTTTATGTTGAAAATCTTGAAGTTGCACTTATTTTGCTTTCCTATGCTTGTTGCTTTGTGCTTTCATGACTTGTTTCTTTCAAGATTCTTTTTCATAGGAAGTGGGTTACACTTAAAAGTATTTCGTATTTGCTTTTTGATGCTCTCTTTTGTTTCAACTCTTATTTCTTACGTGAGCATCTTTTAAAATCACTATGCAAATCTTAATGGCTATAAAGAAAGAGCTTTTGGGAGACAACCCATTATTTTTGTGCTTTCAGTTTATTTTTTTTCTTTGAGTCTTGGAAGTTTTTACCACTGTAGCAACCTCTCCTTATCTATTTTATTTCATTTTTGTGCCAAGAGTAGCCTCTAATGGGGAGGAAGTAAGATTTGGGGAAGTTGTTGTCCCGAAACTGATTCTGTGCTGCCACCAAAAAAATTCATTCTCCCAGCCAGAACATTGTATTGATCTGAATTTTTGTGTGCATATGACCTAGGTTATTATCTAACTTGCATTAGTTTTGCACTTTTCGATTTGAGCAACAGAAGATTTTCAAAAAAATTGATCTTTACCTATTGTTCTGTTTTGACAGATTTCTACCACTATTTGCATTTGCCTCTTAATGTCTTTCTTTTTGAGTTCTTTTGATCGGAAGATATTTTAATGGATGTTTTACTTGAGTTGAAACTGATACAAAGTGGATTTATTATCTTGCATACACTAATGTTGCTATTGCGAATTGTGTAAAGTTTTGGATGACAGAAGTTTTCAAGTGTAGGGAAAGGAGAATGATGTGATGAGATGAAGGATGGACAAAAGCTCAAGCTTGGGGATGCCCATGTCACCCCAAGAAATATCCAAGAAGTACAAACGTCAAAGCTTGGGGATGCCTTCATCAACAAAAATGTCAGGTCATCTTGCAAGACACTACATTTTTATTGCTTCATATGCTATGTGTTGTTCTTGGAGCGTCTTTATTTTTGTTTTTAGCTTTCTTTTGTTTTGTTTTCTGTAATAAATTGTTGGATCCCAGCATATTTGTTTGGAGAGAGAAACGCTCCTTTTTCATTGCCTAGAACACTCCAGTTTTCACTCTTATTGTTCTGTGTGTTCTCTTTTGCTAGTACTGCGTTTAGCTTTTGTTTTTCATCCTTATTTTTTCAGAACTTGTTAGTTCTTTTTAGTTAGGTGTGTCTAGACCTCTGGTCTTTATTGATTATTATTTTTGAGAGTTGTTTCAAATATATTGATTGGTGTTGGAGAAGAGTAAATATTTCATGCTTATAGTGGTGCAAAAGGAAGCTTGTTTAGACTATGGCTTAGAATTTAGCATGTCATGCTAGATATTATTTTGATTATATGCTTAGTAGTTATTGTTGTAGCATGACTTGTATCAAATGACTGAGAGTGCTTAATGTGCCACTGAAAGAATCATGTGTTGTTTTTATCATACAAAAGCATAATATCGTGGTATTCTCCTTTGATGCTTTATTTGGGTTGACTTGGCGCATGCTCACACCATGTTATAACTATGAACTAGTCACTTGAAGCCTCTATGATCATTTAGTTTTTGACTTGTAATGTCACTTTATACTTTGATTAATAATGTTTTGTCTCTAATCATGATTATGGCCATTATTGCTCTCTTAGTTGGTCACTCCCAGTCTTTTGCTAGCCTTCACCTATACGGAGTATGAGCTCTACTCGTGCATCCAACTCCCAAAAAACCAAAGTTTGCCAATGTGTCCACCATATCTACCTATTAGCATCATTGCTATTCATTCATCATGTTTTTATCTATCTTCCAAATTAAATTCTTGTTATGAGAATAGTCAGTAAAGCTCTCACAAACTTGATGGCACTTTTTATTTTCTTGCACTTAGTAAACTTGAACCATTGTGACCATCTTATGAAATTATATTCTTGCAAATTGTGAGTTGGGAGTTAGCACAACAATGCTTTCATGGGGCACACTTTCAACATTGCACTTATTCCTATTTAATTGATATCATGATCTTTTCTCTATGGATGCCTAACGGTGTGAAATAAAATGGAAACTTGTAAGCTCATGGAGTTTGCATATGTGTTAGAGAAACGCCTGGGCTGCCAATCCAAGCCATGCATCATTCATGGTGGAAATTTACAACATACCATAGTGAGCATTCTATGAAGCATCTTCAATAAAAAACTATGCCCATAGTAAATAAAAGGATTGCTGAGATGCTCATTGTCTGTTTGTCTTATCATTTTGGTGTGGGAAAACTCCTATATCATGGGGCAAGAGGTACCCTGCTGGCATTCTCAATGATACAAGTATGCTTACAATGACAAGAACTTATTTGGGACGTAAGTTGAGTAGCATGAGGTTTAGGTACTCATATTCAAGGGGCATGAGGTCTTCAACTTGTGATTTGTCAAGCATATAACTCATATTTGCCCTCACATTAACTTTAACCATTCAAGATGCTTATGATAGGGGCAATGAGATCTCAAAGCTAATGAGTATCATACTTTAAACATTTGGAAGCTCTATAAACTTATTAATCCCTGCTTCCCTCTGCAAAGGGCCTTTCTTTTACTTTTATGTTGAGTCTTCATCTTCCATCCTTATGCACCAATTAAGAGAGCATAATTGTCATTCTGAGTATAATGTGCATAGTCCCAAAATTTATTATTGATTGATTCATTATTATGGTGTTGCTTGTTCTCAAATTATTTGTATCTAGTCACCCTTTGAACTTTGAAGGCGTCCTATGCATTTATGTTTTGCTATTCCATGAAGGACAAGCTGAATACCACTTTGCTATGTTTTCTCTATGCTCAAAACAAACTAGTAACTTTCGATGCATTATTATTCATGATCTTTTGTATGTGTTGCTTTTAATGTTGTAACATGGTTACTAAGTTCTATTGTTAGAATTATATCTTTTATGCCTATGTTTAGAGTACTTTGATCTCAGCTTGCAATGCTTTACAATAACTTGATCAAGATTGTGTTGGCTGCATGTCACCTCAAAAATTATTTTTGTTATCACTTACCTACTCGAGGACGAGCAGGAGTTAAGCTTGGGGATGCTGATATGTTGCAAATGTATCTATAATTTTTTTTGCTCCATGCTTGTTTTACACCAATTACTTTATGTTTTGTTTACACTTCATGGCATTTTTATGCATTTTCTGGAACTAACCTATTAACAAGAATGCCATAGTGTCAGTTCCTATTTTCTGCTGTTTTTCTATTCCAGATTTTTACCAAAGGAAATATTCTCAGAATTGGACAAAACAAAAGCCAAAGTTCCTATTTTTCTGACACTGAAGACAGAGTCCAAAGGGGAGACAGAGATGAGGCGGGAGGCAGCCGCACCATAGGGTGGCGCGGGCACACCCCTGGCCACACAGCCCTATGGTGTGGGCCCCTCAAGTATCCACCGACCTCGCCCTTCTGCCTATATATTGCAGCCGGCGCAAAAACCCTAAATCATTAAGGCTCCATCCATGAAAAGTTCCGTAGCGCCGCCACCATTGAAGACAAGTTTTGGGGGAAAGAAATATCTGTTCCTGCACCTTGCCGGGACGGGGAATTGCCACCGGAGCCATCTCCATCGACTCCACCGCCATCTTCATCATCGTTCATGACTCCCATGATGAGGAGGGAGTAGTTTTCCCCCAAGGCGGAGGGCTCTACCGGTAGCTATGTGGTTTATCTCTCTCTCCCATGGTGTGATCTTTATGTGATCATGAGCTTTGTAATCTAGTTGAATAAGTAGATGTTACTCTTCATCTATTATGATACTCAAGTGCTTTTATTAATGTGATCTCTAGAGACACCTTGTCCCACGGTGTGAAGGTGACAGTGTGCACATCGTGTGTGGCTCTTAGGCTAAAGATTACAGAAATACTTATCATGAGTTTTAATTTGAGTTGGATGTCTCTATGAAATTGTGGTTTTTGTCTGGAACCATCTGGGTGCTCAAGGTGACAGTGTGGGGTTATCTAGATGGGGAATGCGAACTTTAAGGAGTGCTTTTACAGCCCTACACGGTGAATTGGTGTTCGTTATCCAACCAGAGAGTAGTTCATAGTAGCATAGTGAAGAAAAGATATTTATGTTTCAATTATAATATCATTGTTGAGAGTGTCCACTAGTGAAAGTATGATCCCTAGGCCTTGTTTCTAAGCATTGAAACACCATTTACAACTAGTTCTGCTACATATTTGCTTGCTGCCATTTTTATTTAAGATTGCAATTACAACTTATAAGCATCCATATTACTTGTATTTCACTATCTCTTCACTGAACTAGTGCACCTATTCTCCTGACAAGTGTATTGGGTGTGTTGGGGACATAAGAGACTTCTTTTATTTTAATTTCAGGGTTGCTTGAGAGGGATATCTTTGACCTCTACCTCCCTGAGTTCGATAAACATTGGGTGATTCACTTAAGGGAAACTTGCTGCTGTTCTACAAACCTCTGTACTTGGAGGCCTAACACTGTCTACAAGAATAGAAACGTGTGTAGACATCAGTTCCTATCCTACAGGTCTTGCTATGTCTACCTCCAAAGTCAAGGAAGGAGGTGAAGGGATCAATAAGAAGAGCTTAATCAACCACTACCTCAACTCTGTGATAGATCCTCCAAAACTTAAGATTCGATGAAGGAGTGTTGCTTGTGGAGTACATGGAGGCACCCAAAACCGAAGGCTCGATGGAAGAGAGATTGAGGAAGCTAGAGGAGGACACTCACTGGTACCGCATCATCATCGAGCGTAGCCTAGATGGACACTTCTTCATGAGTCAGGATCTTGAGAAGAAGGTAGAAGCATACGAGGAAAGGATCAAGGATCTAGAAGAAAAGTGCACACTCTTGGTCAGGTTGACAGGTTCCAAGCTCTTATGTGGGATGTTGAAAACAAAAACTGTGAGTATGAAGATTGTTTCCAGAAAATTGCAGAAGTAGCTCTAACCAAGTGGAACAAGCCATCTATGTCCTTCTACAATGGGAAACCATATCCATGGGAGCTCAAAGAGTGGGACACATATAATGAGGAGAAGGCTGCTTCTGAAGAGGAACCTGCTACAATAACTTAAGCTTGGGGGAGTTTACCTGGTCTTATGATTTTTAGTTTATTATCATGCATCTAGTTTTTATTGGTAGTTGGGAGTGATTTTATATTAGTATGCCTAGTTTATGCAAGCTCTTAGAGCATTCTCATGTATCCTTGGTTTGAGTGGTTTTTAATGAGAATATAAGTATGGTGTCATCCATGGTTTCCATTGTATGGAGTTTTTTGGATAACACTCATGTAATTGTTCACACCATAGTGAGAAGTTTTAGCACACTTTGCCTTGGGTTAGATTAACTTGAGTATGTTGGACAAGCATAGAATTTATGCAACCAAAAATACTATAGAAACTTAAAAGGAAGAAAGATCAAAAATATCAAATAAGTGTTTCAAGTAGAAAGTTGAACTTTGTGGAAGTGATTGTTATTGTGATAAAGAACTAGAAAGGGATGCTAACAAGGGGGAATGAGATACTCCTGTTACGATTAGGAACCAGAGGATCAATCTATGTGTTTATGAGTTATTTGATACATATGCTCTCAAAGGTAAAAGTTAATGAAAGGTGGGCACCCGATGGAATCGGCTAGCCATGGTTTGAGAATTGAAAAAAGGTGGGGGAGCATGTGCCTTGATCAAATAACTCATGAATAAAGGATTGGTGCCCGGGTGTTCTAATAAACGAGACCATAAACTGATACCATGTTTTGTGGTGAAAGTGTTCAGCTGCTCAACTAAAAATAAAAAGTGAGCATGTGGTTGAACTTCATGCCTATCTTGTTACCAGAATTTTCTTCTTTTAGTTAATTAGACTATGATAATTATCTCTTTTGCAAAGAAACAAAGTTGTGAGTATGGAAAGAAAGAAAGCAAAAGTTGTGGCCTAAAAATAAATTATGATTCAATTGTCCAACATACAATTGTTATTTTGATTCAAATGGTAGAGGGTGATTGCTAGAGCTTCTTGGTATGTGTCATCAATTGCTTGGTGGTTGTTTATGAATATTTAACATAATATAAACATGCATAAGTTGATGATGATATGCCCGTATTTCTTTTTATCAACCATAAGCTTATTGATGCATGATATTGTCTATTCGCTTATTTGCCTGGGGACGAGCAACGGTTGAAGCTTGGGGAGTTGATACGTGCATTTTGCATCATTATATTTGCATCATATGGGACTAGTTTATAATGTTATTTGCATCAATCATACATTATTCATGCATATTTAGATGATTTCTGGGACTTTCCTACAAAGTCCTCACCTTGGTATTTGATTTCCGGGAGACAGAAAATCTCCTATTTTCGTATTTTGATGTTTCAGGGACCTTCTGGACCTCAATTTGATTGGGAATTTTTACAGTGTTAATTTTTATCACGAGAAGCACCTGGAGAGGTGGTAGCACATGAGAGGAGCCACGTGGCTCGAATGAGACCAGGTGGCGCGGCCACCTTGGCAGGCTGTGCCATCCAGGCCCGTTCGGCCCTCGGTGGTCACCTCGCCTCTTTTTTCTTATGGATGACTCTGTATCAACAAAAAAGGGATGCCTTAATTTTCCTGTGATTTTCCGAGGTGGCGTAGGAGGTGGAACCCTTCTTCCTCCTCCAGAAGGGCTGATCTGCTGCAGCCGCCGGAGGAAAATCGCCACCATCCACACCATCGACTCCTCCTTTGTGTAGGAGGAGCATCTCCATCGCATCTACAACACCATCATCATCATCCCCAACATTAGCACCATCTCCACCTCGAATTCGACGTAATCTACCTCATAATTTGTGGTGGATTGAACCTGGATATTGTTTAAGTGTTGTGTGCATGCTTGTGCTTGGCAACTTCTCATTATTTTGTGGTGAAGTTATACTTTCAGATTGTGTTGCACCTCATATGCCACTGATCATGATCATGTTTGACACTTGTGAGTAGTCCCCGTTGTTCCTGGGGGCATAGGATGAATTGGCTATGATTTGTATATAGTATGCATGGAGTATTTGGTTAAGTTTTGATCTTTATGTGATTCTATGAGGGTAATGTGCGAATGTCGACTGCATATTGCTTCATCTTTATGGGCTCATAGGATTGCACCTTAGAGTATTTGTGAGGATGAGGAACGTGGGAGAGACAAAAACCAGTTTCTTAGAATCTGTATTATTTTTAGGGGGGTTCTAGATCAAAGACCTTAGAGCTTTATGCAATGGTTGGACAATTTTTGTCTTAATAATCCCTAAATTTCATGAGAGTGACTTCAGAAACAATCATTAGGGGTTTGTAACATAGTGTTATATGTCTACACCTATTTTTAGCTCCTTTCGATAAGAATAAAATTTGACAAGATACTCATTCATATTTGCTTAGAAATTTGTCTGCTGAATAAATCCATGCCGCCCCTGGGAACATTTGTCACTTATTGATTATACTTGAGATTGTCCTCTTGCTGCATAGAGGATTGGGCTTTCTCTAAAAAGAGCATTTACTTTATTGCAATTACATTTTCCGTATTGTTTCCTCTACACCATTATACATCAAAAACCCAAAAACATCTTTTTTATTATTTCCTGTTAAACTCTCTAACCAATACCTTAGCTCCTTGTGGGTTTGACAAACTTTTCTATATTGAAAGGTATAGTACTACAATTGATCTCCTCCACTTGGGAGCCATCATCTCACCACCACCGTGCATCCTCCACATAGCAGCGATGAGACCCACCACACGCTTAGAAGAAGGAAAAGACGGTGTCAATCGGATCATCGAATACATCCAGCACCTCCAAGACGACCTCGATAGAGGTGTCGAGCACTCCCGAAAGAATTAAAACAAGGAAGTCACCGGCGACACCTAGCAGAAGCATCTCAAAGTCCTCTCTGTGCCCTGTGAGGTGGCAACAATGTAGCATCACAACAACCTCGACGTTGACTCCGACTTGGCCTCGAAGCATCAGCAGCAACAGCACAGCGACATCACCGTGGATTTGGATGTGCTCCCCCTCCCCGAGCAGCTCCCCCTCATGATTTAACCGTCCACAAGGACGAAGATGCCCAGAAGTAGGAGGAATCTAGGGTCAGTACTGCTAGATCTAGATAAAACTACAACAAGGGTTAGATCTAGTTAATTAATTTTGCGTTTTGCAGTTTTAATTCTCGGCTTATGGTTTAGCTTTAATTAATCTGAGCTTCATCTATACTATTAAGATATACACACATGTTATAAGTTTCATGTATGAGATCCTTGATTCCTCGATTGTTCATATATGGAAGTGTTTAATCATTTATTTTGCATATATATAAAGTAGCTACACTATATTTGAGGATGATATGCCTTTATCGGTCTTTTTCGATATATATTTTGATAGATGTAGATGAATGGTAAACCTGAATGCCTTTGTAATTGGTCTTTTTTTTAATGTTGACTGCATACACCGTTGCACACGCTGTTGACTATGACTTGGCACAAAGCAGCAGCAGCCCGATGACATCGCCGTTGATTCAGATGTGCTCCCCTATCCCAAGCAGCTTCCCCGCCCGATTTAAGCATCGACAACAACAAAGATGCCCAAAAGAAGGAGGGATCTGAGGTCAGTACTGCTTGATATAGATAATCCTAGAGCATGGGTCAGATCCAGTTAATTAGTTTTGCATTTTGCACTTTTTGTCCTCAGTTCATGGTTTAGTATTTATTAATCTTAATGTCATCTACGCGATTAAGATATTTGCACCTGTTAAAAGTTTCATGTATGAGAGCGTTGATTCCTTGATTGTTCACATGTGGAAGCCTTTATTATTTTATTTTGCATATATATAAAGAAGATGCACTATATTTGAGGATGATATGTCTTTATCGATCTTTTTAGATATATATTTTGATAGATTGTACATGAATGGTAAACCTAAATACCTTTATAATTGGTCTATTTTCTTTAATGTTGACTCCATATACCGTTGCATACACCATTTACTGCGACTTGGCCATGAAGCAGCAGCAGCCCGGTGACATCGCCGTTGATTCAGATGTGCTCCCCTATCCCGAGCAGCCTCCCCGCGGATTTAACCATCGACAGCGAGCAAGATGCCTAGAAGCGGGAGGGATCTAAGGTTAGTACTGCTTGATCTAGATAATCCTAGAGCAAGGGTCAGATCCAGTTAATTAATTTTGCATTTTGGACTTTTCATCCTCACCTTATGGTTTAGTTTTAATTAATCTGAGCAGCATCTATGTTATTAAGATATGTGCATCTGTTAAAAGTTTCACGTATGAGAGCGTTAATTCCTCGATTGTTAACATGTGGAAGCATTTAATATTTTATTTTGCATATATATAAAAAAGCTGCACTATATTTTAGGATGATATGCCTTTATCAATCTTTTTAGATATATATTTTGATAGATGTAAATGAATGGTAAACCTAAATGCCTTTGTAATTGGTCTATTTTTTAATGCTAACTGCATAAATTGCATATGCCGTTAACTGCTACTTGGCCACGAAGCAGCAGCAGCACTACGACATCTCCATGGATTCGGATGTGCTACCACTCCTCGAGCAGCTCCCCCATGATTTAACCATCGACGACGATGAAGATTCCCATAAGCATAAGGAATCTTAGGTCAGTACTGCTAGATCTAGATAATCCTACAACATAGGGTTAGATCCAGTAAATTAGTTCTGCGTTTGTACTTTTAATCCTTGGCTTATGGTTTACTTCTAATTAATCTGAGCTTCACCTACATGATTAAGATATTTGCACATGTTAAAAGTTCCATGTATGAGACCCTCGATTCCTTGATTGTTCACATATGGAAGCGTTTAATCAATTATTTTACATATATAGAAAGTAGCTGCACTATATTTGAGGATGATATTCCTATCGACTTTTTTTAGATATATATTTTGATAGATATAGACGAATGGTAAACCTAAATGGCTTTGTAATTGGTCTATTTTGTTTAGTGTTGACAACATACACCGTTACGTATAACTATTGTGGTGATGTTTGCATTGATGCTAGTATGCCCATTGGAAATCATTTATCTCGATATGTATATGCTTACAAACAAAATTAAATTAACATGAGTCCCATATATGAGAAGACGAAAATAGTGCAAATTTGATGGTAAGAGTTTATCTTGCTGCATGTGTATGTTTGTGCTTCTTATATGTCTCAATCGAAGTTCTTTTTATGTTAATTTTGTAATCCAAGATTTGACGTAGTATATATTAATTGTTACATGCAGAATGATTGTTATCACATTTATAGTAGTGATGACGACAAAGATTACTATGAGAAATCACTTGCTGAGCTAGAGCAAGGAAACACCAAGGTGTATAGGCCTGGATATCGCTGCCCGTGTGATCCTCGTAATGAAGACTCTTCTTACAAAATTGTTCTGAAGCATGCCGAATGCATTTCCACTGACACAACTAAGAGGCCCCGTGTTAGAGCACAACACCAAGCTATCGTTATGTTCCTGAAGAATCTTCCATGGTTGCCATATAATGGGAAAAACATTGATGACGAGTCAGAGCCTTTGAAGAAGCACAACACAGGCTAGATGTGACTTAGTTTGTTGTTGGCCATGAACTTAATTAAGTTGTGTTTTCTTGTTGGTAGCCTGAACCATGTTTTATCTTCATGTGTTTGTCGTATGTAACAAACTGAATCATGTTTTCATGTTTAAGTAGTCGTACTGCACTCTGTTACAATTATGGGCTACATATATTGCCATCCATGTTTAGCTCTGATTCAGTTGGCACATGTAGGTTTTTAATTAGAAAGCTCTCCTAGTTACACATAGGACAAGTGGATAGTTCATAAACAGCAATATACATATAAAGTACTTCTAACAGCAACCGTATATGATAGCAAAAATAGCTAGTTCATTCAACTTGCTTGTAATTTGTTCATCATTACAACTAGCAATATATGCCAAAATTAAAAGTACAAAACAAATTTTTAGACACAATAATTGAACATAACCCAAGCCCTAGATTTATCACCTTTGAGAAATAGAGGCAGATCGAGCGTGCAAATGTGTGTTGTCTGTGCTTTTAAATGTTTGGCTTCCACTTGAAATTAATCGCCCAACAGCTCAAGTGGTGCTCTCGATTAGCTACCGTCAGGGGTATAGTGAACAACTGAGAAGCAACCCAGCATGCAGACGCGAAAATACTTACAGCCGCGATCCACCGACACTTTTGAGTGAACCGTCATCACAGTTATCCTAGTACTCAGCGATGAACGTCAGACGAGCAACTTGAGGCGCGTCTGCGACATGAGCAATGACGGACAACATTTCCGAATATTCTCTAGTATGGCAAAAGCAATGATGCCCTCATAAGCAATCCTGTCACTGATTTTTTTTTGGCCCAAAGGTCGGAACGTTTACCGACTACCAACGACGCGTTTTTGTTTCGAGCGTCATTGTTAGGCGTGGCAAAGACCAGTTTGTGACATATATGTGACATATTTTTGTGGGCACGTCATGTATACTGGTTATTGGTGACTATCTTTATTTTTTCGTTACTAGTGACATCACTACTATTGACGCCGGAACGAGCCCTCGGGTCTTCATTACTGGCATACCTGTTGCAGCCCAAGAACAAGATAGCTGACGAGGGAATGACCCCTCGGGTCCTCATGTTTAACATACCTAGTTCCTGCCAAGGAAGAAGTCCGCTCGAAGGATACATGAAGCCTGCAAGGCCCAACACATCGACTTGGAGTAAAAGGCAAAAAATCATTATAAACCCTAACTGGCTGCATATATAAAGCCACCAAGGGGCACCCCTAGACAGATCTCATAGACTAGCCACCAAGGGCATCCCCTAGACATCTAATCTCGCATAGACTTCTGATCTCGCATAGATCCCACGTGCATAGGCTAGCATACACCTCTTCTTCCACCTCCTCCAGATCTCATCTGCGCACCATTGTAACAGCTCCAATTATACAAGCAATACAAGATCAGACAAGCAAGATGTATGTCTTTACCCTCCGGGGGGCCGAACCCGGGTAAATTCTCGTGTGCATCCTGTTTCTGTCTGAAGCCGTTGAATCCGCCAGCGCCCACATACGCTCCATGATTCGAAATCCCTCAAGCATGAGCATTGCTGGGGTAGAACCTCGTCAATAGCCAATCGAATCCCATGAAGCCCAAGAGTAATTAGGGTTCGCATCTATCTATAACCGACTTGGACTGGATCCCGAGACCTTGCCTCCCATATAAGGGCGAGGAGGGACGGCCAAGAAGGCATCTATCTCTGATCTCGCACTGATCCTATCTCCCCACACGCTTAGGCTAGCATATGCCTCTTCTTCCACCTCCGCAACTATACCAGCAATACAAGATCAGACAAGCAGAACATAGGTCTTTACCCTCCGGGGGGCCAAACCTGGGTAAACTCTCATGTGTCTCCTATTTCTATCTTAAGCCGTCGAATCCGCTAGAGCCCATGCTCTCCTCATGAATCGAAAACCCTCAAACATGGGTATTGCTGAGTTAGAACCTCGTCTTCAATAAGCCTTTTCCCAGTAGAGTAAGGCTAAATAGTGTTAAATATTATGGGTGGCACGTCCATATAATCTACTAGTTTTAGTGAGCTACATCTGCCAGTAGACTTCTAGTCCTACTACTATCACGCAGCAGCCCTGTCTAGGAAAGTATTAATTAAGTAAAATAGACTAGAGCATTAGGATTTATGACATTGTTGTGATCCAAGTGGATCTCATATCATCTAATCTATTACCCCTTGTGTCACTGGGATTTGATCTAAAGGGTGAAGTAACATTCATACCTCCTCATTACCTTGATCAATCCTTAGATCTTGGGTACTTGTCAAGACTTTCAATCGAGGCAACGAGATGATAAAAAAGTGAAATAACACATTCATACTCCACACAGTATCCCCATAAAGATTAGCTCATGCACATATTTGCTGTGAGGCTTCACCGAGCCCGCAGCCTATGGGGACTACTCACTCATAATGAGATAAAAGATAGAAAACATTGTATAGATTAATTCAATAACAATATCAAATATTCTTACAATATTGCCAATCGCGGAGATCGAGATTACAAGTAGATGTATATGGCTATGAGGTGGAGAAATGGATGGCAATGGTGGCGGTGTCTGGACTCCTTCTCCTTGGTGTGATGTGGTGATCTATGTATCTCCTCTGCCGCTTGTCTCCTTGTTTGCGGTGCCTGGGGTCGATTTATATAGAGGCTCCTTCACAAAATTCGCTAGGTTTGACATGGCAAAAGCGGTGGACACTAATATGGGCACCGATACGGGTGGGTCCTATCTGTATGGCTGCCCGTTAAACCTTCTAGAGGTCAACAAGGCGAGCCCTTTGAGTTGGGAGTATTTGAAACTCATAATTCTTCATTAATTCACCCAGATTTCATCATTAAAAGCAAGGAAACATTTAAAGAGAAGATTTCCACACTTGGTGGTAATTAGACATTAATGGCCAATGATTGAGAGATATTTTATCATTTTCATGACAAATATGAGATTTAAACTTAAGGTATAGATGCTGGATTATGCAGCAATCAGTAGAGATCCACTGTTGTCATTCCGTACAGCTGGTCTACTTTTATCCTGCCTTCTTTCAGCTTGACCCATTTGCACCGAAATAAAGGGACCTTAAAAGAAGGTCCATAGTCAAGTTCTCATATCTCATTTATGTAACCATCATATGTGTCCATTTGCCCTTTGTAGTTTCTTGCATCAATATGGACACCACTTTTTTGGAGTTCTCTTTTTATCTTGGGAGATCGTGTAAACTGTATTCCCATGTATCTCATACCCTTGGAAAGTCAATATAGTCAAAGATGGTGACCTGGCCAACAATTACAGCTGATCTCTAGCCCGTGGGGATTTTGGACGTCACCCAACCCTGTGAGTTGACCCTCTCTCTCTTTCTCTATGTGTGCGGTATAGAAGTGGCTTCTCTCTTTGTTTAGTGTGGAGGCCGTCGGTGCTCTCCAGTGGGAGATTTGTTCATATGCTGGTGACCGACCGCAGCACAACAGTTTATTTTTCTTTGCCAGATTCATTCTTAGTATGTGCACATGGTGATTCAGAGTGGTAGATCAAGTTCATAGGAATATCTAATTTCAGTAATTGGCCATTTTAAGTCAAAAGGCCCACTAGAGACGATTTGCTACTTTTCTATACATAGGCTTGATGGAGTCTATCGATTTCTGCTCTATGTAGCTTTTTTTTTGCTAGTTCAATAGATTTTGGGTTATAAATAAAGCTAGTACAGGTTATTAGAAAATGGCGAACACTTTCTGGTTCTTTATCTAGGGTATACCATGGATCATATGCATGTGTTACACAAAGTTTTGATGTTTGAGTAGTCAGTTGTATATGTGCTAGTGCTAGTAAGTTGTGGTTAACTTACTGTCTAAATCCATCAGCTCTATGCTTGACTGCATTGCAACATTTATTTCTATCTAAGATTCTAGCTGAGTACACATCCTTTGGGTCTTCTTTAGAAAAAAGTGAGATAATCAAAGTATATTTAGGTACTTTATCATCGCCCTAATTTATAAGCAGTAGTCTCTTGTTGGTTGTTGCTTACTGCAACATTTTTTTGAAACTAATTTCATAAATTGGTAGAGCTTAATTTATATTGTGTAATTGTTTCCTTATCAGGATTCATGATCCCAGCTACTCACAAGTTCTTGGCTGCATTGCAACAATTCTTCTCCCTGCCTGGCTCCCCACCAGTTGGTGAGTCAACTTACTACTTTAGTTTGCAAATAGAGCTGCCATTGTCCTTTCTCTTTGAGCTTATTTATTTATGGTTGTATCAAGCTTAATTATGTGGTACAATTGGGGGTGCATGCCTCCTCTTAGCTTTTTTTAGAACCATGATAAGACCTATTTATGTTACATCCATTAATTCCGTGTGTCCTCTGGTTCTGGTAGTAATCAAGAGTGCAACTCGCATGTATAAAAGTTGGATGGATGCGCCTAGCTAAAACACACATTTTTAAAATTTCTTACATACTAGTACTTGCTGAAATAAGATGCAACATGCTGCCTATGTACGCTTGCATGTCGGCATACAGAGGAGTACTTACAGGGACTTGCTAGATTCTTGGGCAATGCTCATGTTCCGCTTCATACAAGATGACGACAACATCTAAGATGTTTTGTCCTTGCATGAATGCTAGGTATTATATGTAAAATCTTCCATGTTAGTTGATTCATGTATCAAACTTGTATGATCCGTTAATTGTAATGATTTGAGTGATGAACTTCACAAAAAAAAATTTATGTGCATCAATTGCTATAGAAGTGGGTGTTATACTGCAAATATGACACATCATAATTTGCCCGCATTTAATTGATTCACATATAAGCAACAATGTTTTATCATAGAGGCTTTTCTTATTCATAGAGGTTCTCCCGAAATCCATCTTGCAAACATAGTAAGGCACTCCTTGGGCTTGTACTCTGGTGCGGTATGCCCAGCACCCTACATGGTAGTCCACATATAAAAGTGCACATGATTAAACAAAAATCACATTATAGTATGCTGGAAAAAAGGAAATAATATGTGTTTGATGCACTTACCTTCACAGTTGCAAATGTTAGATTGCTTGAGAAACTGCTTGTAAATCTGGAAATTAAATTAATCGAAGCAATGTAACGTAAGCAACATTAACCAGCTGAAGTACAACGCTTGAAGATAGAGTTACTGGAGCATTTATAGATATATATGTTTTTTTCTAAAGAAAATGCATTAGACAAGAAATCTGTGGATAGGGGATTGGCTTCTAAAGAATAAATTTTGAGAAGGGATGTATAACAACTTACCCTGCAACTTGGTCATCAACATGCCATGGTCTCCAATCATCTATGATAGACAGATTAAGAGACTTTATCCATGCCTTCGTGCCAACGAATGAAAACACACTATCATGGTCGCCGCTGTAACATCAATTAATCCATATTTTAAGAAACTTAGATTAACTAGATAGCAAGATAGATCCAGTATGTTCCCTTAGAACAGTTTTACATTAACCTGCTTTCAGTGGGCTTGTTACCTGTATATCAGCGCGGGTATTCCTTCTTTGCGTAGTATGGAATGAATTCCTACTGTACTTGTGAGATCTCTAGTGTACGGTAAGCTATAGTCACATCTTATCCACTCCCCTTTTGTTCCCTGTAGTTGACACTTCATTCACACCTGACGGAACGATACCCCAGAAAGATTCATTAGGGTAGAGGTGGTACCTTGCGTACGCCGAGACTCTTCCTTACTGTTTTGTCATTTGCCCATATATATACTAGTTGGCGATAATCGTTCTGCAAGCAAATAAACAAACATTCATTTACTGACCGAGCAAAGTTAAAGCACAACAATTAATTTTTGGCACTCAACTCTACACTTGAAGCTAAGGGGAAGGTCATCCCCAGAGTACTCCATAGTGAGGCCACTTGTTCCATTTCTCGCTGCTTCTTGCCGAATCCTAGGGCTCCATAACTTCTGACACACGGGTTCCAGGATGTGGGACAAGTTGATATCTTTTGTGCACTGTATTACAATTTAGTACAAATTTAGTAACCAAAAGTCCTCATTTTCCAAACATGGTAGCCTAAATGAAAGAGGTTGTATTGTTTTATATTTTATCTTGGATGACTGCCATGAAAGAACATGATATGTACGTTTGCAAAATATGAACGTATCAAATTCCAACCATGGATGCTTCATGTTGAGAACTACGAAATTTCTATTTTAGTACTCTGTCCTTTTTATATTACCATTTGCTTTAGGTTTAGTCGAATTCAAATTTGTAAGTGTGACCAAATATACTAGAAATTAGCATCTACAATATTATCGGCACAATACAAAGGTATATATCATGATGGTTCTAATGTTATTAATTTGATATTGATATTTTTAATCCACAGTTAGTTTTACGAGGTTTGACAATGACCAAACTCAAAACACTAATTTGGAAAGGAGGGAATACTGGTTAGAAAGGTGCAAATATTATTTATTACTCCACATTTTATGGATAATGGTATTTAGGGTAACTTACATCGTTGACAGCTTGGATGGACTCGGCACATAAAGCATTGTGTGGACCACCATAATTTCCTCTACATGTTTCCTCGGCAATCTACAATGGCAATGTTTTTTGCATGGTGAGTATGATATACAACTCATGAAAACTTCTACCAAAATCATGTACTGCCATAAGCTTTTGTAGCAGTACCACTGCAATTTCTACTGTTGTTAGTAATTATGTGAGATGATGGATCACCTGGTATAATTCATCTGATACCAATCCCATGCCATGGAAAAATTTTATTTTACCGGGGGCATCAAACTTATCATCAGTCTTTGGGTTTCCGGCAAAGTACCCCTGCAACATTCTTCTTCAGTGATACAGAGAAAGGAAAAATTTACGAACATTTGGACTAAGCATGTTGTTCAATATACATGCTAGGCTAATATTCAGCCCTATTGCGTTTGGACGATCATTAGAAGACTCGCTAAGGTGGGTCAATGTGACCTACAGTAACAAGTCCCTATTTAGTTCTTTTGGTTGTCCACATCACTAAAAAAGTGGGTGACATTGGTGGCACACTTATCCACACTGCTGCCCAGCTCTGTGAGGCTCATGGACATGTGGAATCACCTGAACACTTAGCCGAACATAATCATCAAGAACTAGATGTCGTCTAAATAGTACTCAGCTGCTGGTACCTATGCTACACGACTAGCACAGGGCAACCGATTTTTTGGGTAGGCAAACTCAGGAAGACACAAACTTAGCCGACATGCACGCTCTTTGCTTGCCTAGTGTTGCATAGAAAAATCAGATCTGCCAATAACATGTCAACTTATGAATGGTTACACCATGTGATGGGTCAGCTTTGCCAGTAAGACGTTGACACAGTTGCAGTCCTCTTCAAGGCATGTTTAGATGTTCATTCACCTGTGTATTTTGAAATTCTGTCAATGGACGTTCAATTCAAAACCTATATGTGTCCATTGTGAATACTCAAAGCATCTAGATATGTTCGGAGACCACTATATTTATGCGTCAACTCCACAACACATGCCCGCAATGACCACATAATCTATCTTGTGTTGATGGTCGACAAGGAGTTGAATCGAGACATGTCTTCATAGTGGTGAAGCTAACCTACGGAGAGGATGAAGATATACCATGTTGAAGCATTCATTGATTCCATACCGAGAACAAAAATTGACATAAATTAATGTGACAGGTGCCCATTTCAAAATCAATGGGTTGTTTAATTAATATTTTAGTTTTTACTACAATTTAGTTTTTCTCTAAAAATATATTTTAGTTTTTACTACAATTTACCTTTTTTTCTTATTTTCTTTCTTTAACGGGTAGCATTGCTTGTTTACGAAAGAACTGTAAATTGTGAATATCCCTCAATGAACATATAGCCATTCACTCTTATGTTGAGTCAAATTAAATAAGGGGAGAGGTACACCCTCTCCAAGGAATATAGTAAGAGCATCTCTAACACATCCCTTATAAGTGGTCCAACCCTTAAAATAACTATTTTTAAGGTTTTAGTAAAAAATGGTCCGAAATAGGTCCCATAAAAGTAGTCAAGCCCTTAAATTTTTAAAGGCCCCTTTAGAAAGATCCGCGAGAACCTTGCATTACAAGTTTCGGAGGCAATGATCTTTAAGCTCGTCCATGCTCCAACTGCCACCGGAGCACCACTTCATTTGTTGCCAGACCGCCGGTAATCTGCCGGAATTTTGCTGGAAATGCCGCCGGACTATGCCAACTTCTACCGTGTTGCTTAAAATAGATCCAATTTTACGCCCCTATTCAACCGTGACTGTCAGAATCCACCATTGCCGCGATTTTCGCTTGAATTTGGCACCGCGTTAGCATGCTATTCCATCGGAAATTAGTGTCATGCGGCAGTTGCATGCCTGCCCTTTCACGTGTGGGCGAGGCCAGCCAACAACGCGAGACCAGGCGGCCAGGAGGCCACATGCGCAAGGTAGGGCGGTCGGGCGGCAGGTGGCTGGCCGGCGGCCGGCCAGGCTGCCGGCAGAGGTTGGCCGGGTCGCGGCGGATGGGCAGTGTGAGCAAAGATGGGGATAAAGAAATGGATAAAAAATAAAAGAATGCTGACATGTGGGCCTTTTAGAGAATATCATTTAAAAAAAAATTCATTTAAGGGGCATGTTCGGCTGAAGCCCGATCATAACCGTAAACGTGTTTTAAAGTGATCTTCATACACATTTTAAGGGTCCGACTTTTACGGGATTTGTTAAAGATGCTCTAAAGATTGGAGTCTGGTATCACACTCTGAGGGACCTTGTAAGTATCGCATCACCTTGAGAAGTGGAGCACTGAGGTGGTATTACCTTATACGCTCTATTACCTTTGTTCCATAAATTATGGCGTATTAATTTTTCTTCAAGTCAAACAGTGTAGAGTTTGGCCAAGGCTACACAACAAACCATTGAGAATTATGATACTACATAAATACAATATGAAATGTATGTTATGATGTCTCTGATGACATAGATTTGGCATTTGATGTTGATAGTTTTCTAAAAACTTGGTCAGGGTTTACATGGTTTGAATTTTAAAATAAATGATATAACTTATTCTGTGGAACGGAGTCTTGTCTGAGTGATTTTCAAACCAAATTTGGACATAAATAATGTGTGTCTAATTAACGTTTGCCTATTTCTAAAGCAAAGAGACCTTACAAAACTTTTTAAAAAATTGTTAGTCTGGCCGAGACCAAACAGCCGTTAGAAGAGTACGATAACATAATTGGGTTTCTCACTGAGTGAACATTATAAATATTTTTGGGATTCCAACCAGAGTCTTACATATAACTTTATGAGTCGTGAGAATTTTGTTTGGATTAAAGGATGGGCCAAAGTTGGTTCGCACCTGCACCAACTCCCTCCCAGGTCGCTCCCTCCCGAGCGGCTCCAGAGGGCCCTCCATCCTCCTCTCTCCCGAGCGCCTTCACCCCCTGCCCCCCTGGGCGGCGTTAGCGGCGCCCTCCGCGGCAAAGTGTGCGGCTAGGATGGTGAGGTGCGGCCTGATGGAGATCTTCGGGAGATGGTGGATCTTCAACAGGAGCATAGGGCAGCGCGGCGTTCTGGCTGGGGCATGAGGCCCTCCATCGATGCGGCGGCGTAGAGGAGGCGGTGTGCCCCAGCGAGTCTTCGACGAGCATGGCGGCATGCTCGATCTGTGGGCCGAGATCTGGCTGAGGCCGATCTGGTCTGACGGGTTCAGCCACGGTCGGGGCAGTGTGTTCTGGCGGCTCCTCGGACCATCGACATCTGCAGCCTTGCACTTGGACTGCCTCCTTCCTTTCTGACCAATCCGCCATGGAGGTGATTGGCGGCGTGGGGGCCTGCCGGTCTCGCGAATAATAGTGGCGGTCCTAGGATTCTTTCTATCGCCAAGATGATGATCTCCAGGTGCTTGTCCCCATCGATATGCCGGATGTGGCGTGTTCCAGAAGGCTCCGCCGGTCCTCCACTGGGCAATTCATGCCTGGAGTTTGCCGGATCGGGTGGGATTTGGTCCTGCGCACCCCTGTATGACTGACCGTTTGGTTTCAGAGACAGCGCTTCAAAGCTTTGCTGGTTGTTAATATCATGGAGCATGTTCTCTTTCCGTGGTGCTGGCGAAGAATGTCATGGAAGCCGAGATCTGGGGTCTAGCAATGGTGGCTCGACTCTTGATGGCAAGGAGGAATTGGCTTGGTGATTTGTGACGTGGAGCAGTGGTATGCGAGTGGGGACGACTGCACAGGAGAAGTTCAAAGCCTTACCTTTCAGGGTTTCCGTGGTATAGCCTTAATTGGTTGTGTCTGGTAATAGCCTTGTTGAAAAAAAAAGTATTGTTTTGAGAGTGAGGTCTTTCTTTAGGGTGAAAACCTAAGATCTATGATCGGGCGACGAAAGCGCTTGTGCACTGTTACCTTCTTGGAGGTATCGCTTTTGGAGAAGATGAATTTCTGGTGCTGTTATGTTGATGCTACTGCTGCTGTTTAAAGGAGTGGACAACTGTAGCGGGACTTTTCAGTTCTGTAATTCTTCTTCTTTTTTGGATGTGTGCATCCGTAATGCTACTAGGGCAATGCGTTGTTGCAGATGCTGGGTATAGTTGATATCTACGCAATATTAATATGTGCTCCTTGTCGAAAAAATATAACTTTATGAGTCCCTGTTTTCGTTGAAATGTCCGCAATTGGATATCACAATGCTTGCGGCCGGCTGGAAAATTGTACAACATCAGGTAAACAAATGTGGTGCCCATACGATATTTTAGACACTACCAATGATTGCATTCTATAATTCATTAATTATTCCTGCGAGTTTTGTAGGTTCGGTTAGCCTATCCAAACAGGGATCAATCATTTAGGCGTCAACATGCAGTGCCCGTGTGTTACTAGCTTTTATGTAATACATCACCCATTATAAGAAAACATGACAACGTGTTACTAGAAAAGTAACAAAAAACCTAAACACAACGGACTAGGCCATGGATTACCTCACACACAACGGGAAAGCCTATGCATCTCAATTAAGTCACTTAAATAAAATGGAGTTGAGCGAACCTTGAGATTAAGAAGCGGTTCGTTGTTGGATGCTTTATCTGAAAAAGATATACATATATACATGTGTGTGTTAGTGTAACGGGATACACATGTACATGAATAATCATCATAAAATTCATATGAACAAGTAAACTAAATACATCCCAAGCTTCCAGAAATACTCAAAGGAGTCACATATGGGTTGTGGGTGATATATATGGTCCTCAAATAATAAAATGTGAGCGACAAAAGTAGATACAATTTATATTCACAAAAAAGTAGATATAATTTATAAGAAACTAAGGAAGGCTATTATATATGTCAAATTTTCATTTATTATTTGTACGACATAGAAAATACATGAAACTCTATTAATGAAGTAAAACCTAAATATTTTGATACTAGTGTTATTAACCTCCAAATCTCTATTTATTGTGGAACTCATTTCTTATCATATGGTAGGAAAACGTTGAACTAATGTAAAAAATGTATCTTATATCTAGTAGACCTCCTCAGCCGCCGCCTCTGAAGAAAGCAACCACATCCACCTCCTACTTCACCATAGATTGATTGCCCCTCCTCCGGTCGGCCTCGCCGACATCAGGAGCAGTGGGGAACCTGATCTATGAGTGGAGGTTTTGATAAGTAGCGTTTCTTAATAAATTAGGCTATACTTTTGGTAGACGTCTTCTTTTGGTATCCACGTCAATAGAGATTGCATCATTTGCGATAATTGATCTTTGGACCTTTGTTCAAAGAGGATACCTTCCTCTCAGCGTCAATGGTGGTGTTGGAAGATTAAACTTTTTTAGGTATGATCCTTCAGATCTTGCTTCGCCAGATTATTTTTGGATCTTTTTTGGGAGGAGGATTATCATTGCAATATATGCCTCAGCTGCTACGTCCTCGACAATGGGGATTCGTACTCTTGTCTGCCTAGCAACATTGATCGGGCTGTTCGGTTTCTATTCCCTGGCATATTGGTGTTGGTACTCTTGCTAATGGTGTTGACTATATTAATGGTTGTGTGCATGCATATAGCCTTCAAATTGTGACTCAAATTAAAATTCTAAAAGAATTTTTTTTGGTATTTTTTGGTCTGTTGTTTGGTTTATTTGGCTGCCTTTAGAAAAAATATAAAATTGTGTCCTAGAAGAATAAAGAGTTTAAAGACCAAGAAGGTTGGATTGTTTATTTTAAACTTTATTTTATAATTGACCTTGCATATATATATATATATATATATGACTCATTTTATATACTTCTGGGTGTACATACTCCCATATTCAATATACCTCATATACAAGGGTATTATACCTCTTTATTATTTTTAATATACCTTATTAATTATTCTAATATACCTCAATATAAGTAGTATGCAAAAAATTTCATCAGAACCCTTACTTTTTTTAATATATCACTTTTACATGCATAAATGCAGTATATACGCAAATAATATGAGGTATATAGACTCAAATGAAATTTTTCATAAAACTCACTTTGAGGTATCTAGTATTAACTAATGAAGTATATTAAAAATGATAAAGAGGTATAATACCCTTGTATATGAGGTATATTAAACGTGAGAGTACGTACACCCAGAGATAGCATCTCAATTTCCTATATATATAATGAGTGTGGATTTTTGGAAAAGGGAGATAGCTACCGCTCCTATATGAACCGTTGGATGATGTTGATCTTAAACAGCCATATAACGGCGCTACTTGACGGTACCTTGCTTAAGATTCTCTGACACAAAAAAGCGGGCCCTAGTGCATGGTGCGTAAAATTTGATCTCCTGACACAAAATGACAGCCCTTACTGCATGTTGCGTGCTTTGGAATGTCAGTAATTTAATTCTCTCAAAAGAAAAACAGAGTGTCAGAATTTGAATCCATATAAAGGCTACTCCCAGACATGCATGCACCATCAAGGAGAGGAAACAGTCGCGATGATCTGTCGACACTAGGCCAACTAGCTCTCATGGTGTTAATCACTCTGATCTAACGTAGCCTGCTTTTTATCTCTCTTTTCACGTCTTGGTAACGCCTTTTTCATCACTTTCTCAAGAACGAACGCGTTAGGGCATGAGCAATGGGGGCAGTGGTATGCTACCGCCCCACGTAAGCACGAACCTAAAAAGTAAATGAAGTAATAGGTGTGAAGAATATTGGTCTAACCCATATACTTTCTCTCTTCCTCAAAAACTGCTTTAGTTTCTCTCTTTCTCTCTCACCTTTTTTCCTTCCTCTTCACTTTCAGTGTTGAAGAGGCAGCCTCCTGTAGAAGAGACCACCTCCCTAAAAGTACATCATCCAAGCCTAAACTGGACCACCCGAACCTAGCTAAAGCTGCGAGGCAGCACCCCTGGGGCTATGCATTGTACATGCCCTTAGTAACACTCAATAGTACTCCTGGTTCTCTACCGCTTTAGCTAGCTTTCTTTTGCAAATACAAAGCTGACACACACTCTGGTTCTAGAGCGTCTCTTCTCCCTTTCTCTGCATGTGTCGAACTAGCAAACAACAACAGCTAATCTAGATTCCTCCATCTTTTTCTCTCGCTGACACAACACAAAGTAGTACCAATCTAGCTCCCTCTTTAGCTAGCTGGTTTCATTTTGTAAGAAAAAACTAGCAACGATGGATCTTATAGATCATATGCGTGAAGAGCATAGGTACGCCAAGAAGACTCGGGAATAGTGCTTTATTTTGTGGAAATAAAATCTAAAATTGCTCTGTCCAGTCTCACATCCTCTTCAATAGAAGTCCGCATGCTCTCCTTCCTTTGACCAATCACTTTCTCCACTGCAATAGCTACCGAGCTCCCCGTCGAACCCATTTTCTTCCTGTCCTGACGCAATTTTAACACTTCTCAAAGCTAAACATCGATTGCAACACCCCAAATCCATCTTATATCTTTTCCTAATCCGCTAATGCATCCATTTCACGTCATCCCTTCCTGTTTCTATCCTATAGTACAACTACTTTATCTAGACAACTCTCCTAGTAGTACGGAGCTTGCGAGCTGGGACAACGGCGTCCATGGAGGTGGCGAGCTGGGAAGCTGTGGAATTTCACAGAGATGGCGAGCTAGGGTGGCGGCGTTCACGGAGTTGCCAAGCTGAGCAGCCGCGGACTGCTCGTCGGCGCCAGCGTGCGTCCTACTCAAGGGGCAGGCGCGACTAACAAGTGACCAACCACAAGACTGCGCCAGCCGCGCGCCGAGCAGCTCGGATGAAGATGAACGGTGTACTGTAATTTTTTGTTGATTGCTCCTGGTCTGGATTCCTGTTTCAGTTCATTACTTACCTTGGTTAAACTCATTTTGTCTGCTTCGCATCACAGAGCATAGGAGCATTTAAAACGAGAGCATAGGCGTCGGAAGATGTACATAAAGCTGACAAGCTTTATTTCTGCTACAAGAGAGAAAGAAACTAAGCAGTGCTTCATTTCAGAGAATGAGAGTCCGGTGAGTAAGAGAGAGAAAACTAAAAAAAGATTCAAGTGGATCTGACACCGGTATGTTACAGCAGGCCGTGCCTTGCCTTACCGTTACTTAACTCAAACGGCGTTAGACACGTGTTAACTTATCAAGACATGTGTAGCTATCACCTATTGTATCTGGCAATTTTTGATATATACGTACACCCAGAGATACCATCTCATTTTCCTATATATATATATATATATATATATATATATATATATATATGTGTGTGTGTGTGCGCGCGCGCGTGCGTGTGCCTATGCGTGTGAATGTGCTCGTGCACATGTCTGTGTGCGTATGCGTGTGTGTGGGGGGGACCATTTTTTCGAAAAGAATAAAGACCCCATCCTCTGCATCAAATGTTGCATATAACCTTTATTATAATGTTACGAGAATATCTGTATCACAACTTATATACAACAATCATATCTCTCTTCTTTAATTACCTTTTTACATAGACAACATATTATATGGTAAATGCTAATAGATAAATAACTATGATCGTGGGAGTGACGTAATGTATAAGTATAAAGATTCTTACTTGATAGGTGTATTTGGAGCGCAAGAGTGGGTATGGTCATACCGCCATATGATTGACCACCAACATATAGTGGATTCGAGATGAACTGAGCGTGCTCAATTAACCACTGCAAAAATATAATAAAAACAAATAAGTAGTTCTTTTAGATAAATATTTTCAATACTGGCCTATAATTCCTCTTCAATTACTTATTGTTGTGTAATAAAAAAATTACAAACGCCAGTGGTCATCCTCCTTCAAATAAAAACAAAAGTAACTTTTAAACAGGTTTTACTTAAATCTGAGGGAATTGTAAATGTTAAGCTAAGATTGATTGGATCCCACGGAGTAATTATATAGTACACTTGCCAGGCTACTCCCTTATGTCTTGCGCGTGTTCCTAGATCATCAATTTTATAAACATAATATTAAATATATAATATACAAAATAAATCATTTAAAATTATAAATTCTCAAGTTTCTAATGATATATGTATATATTTGAATTAGGATTAGTCAAATTGATGATCTAGGAATACATACACATAAGACCTATACACCAAACTAGAGGGAGTAAGAGACCACAATTTAAGAAATAAAGAACACCTTTTTATTCACGAAACAATCCACACTTCCCCTTACAACTGGTCATCTTTCCCTTTAGACGATCTTCCTATCATCCTTCCATCACAAATTTCCCTACATCTTGCACCGGCACCACTCACTCCTCCTCCACCTGATCTACCTATATTACTCAATTCCTGAGACTCCCACTGCTCCAACCACGCCCCAAACCATGCCCACGCTAGTAGGAAAACCCTTATAGCTGTAATCCTCTTAGTGGTGTGCCAGTGTTCCAGACGACACTAGTGGAAGGATAAATTATGGCGGCGGCCAAATATAGTGAACGCCACCACTAAAACATAGTAGTGGCGTTCACTGAAGGTGGGACACCACGCTTCAATGGGACCCATAGGCTGCAACGGGGAAAATTAATTATGGCTTTCGGGGAAAATGAATGCCACAACTTCGGGGGGAAAATAGTTGGCCCCCGGCCTACGTACCTCACTCTCCTCTCCTCACCCCTATTCCTCTTCACGTATGCAGCCGTCGTGCTCCTCTCCTCACAACACCGCCTCGCTCCTCTCCTAACCGTCGCCCCAACCCGAGATCCTGCATCGGCCTCCCTACCTCAAGATCCCGCCGCCCCCGCCCTGTCCCCAGATCCTGCAGGCTGCAGCCTCTGGCTAGCCCTGAGATCCCGCAACCGCCGCCTACCATCCCAAGGTCCCGCAACCGCCGCCCACCGTCCCGAGGTCCCGCACCTGCCACCGCTGTCTCGAGCTCCCGCAGCCGCCACACCACACTATGAGTTCCACACCGCCTCGATTTTTTTGGTAGCATTATTAGTAATGTAGAAATGCTTAATTATTAGTGTATAAAATGCAATTAGTAGTGTAGAAATGCTTAGTAGTGTAGAAATGGTTGGTAGTGTAGAAGTTTTTAGTAGTCTAGAAGTGCTTAACTAGTAGTGTACAAATGCAATTAGTAGTGTACAAATGCAATTAGTAGTGTAGAAATTCTTAGTAGTGCAGAAATGTTAATTATCTAGCACTCTGCTTAGTGTAGATGTTGCTTAGTGTAGAAATGCTTAGTAGTGTAGTAATCTTGTATCAATTATTATAGCATCATGTCGGCTCCAAAGTATTGAGGTGTGCATAGAAAGCCCATGAAGATCCCGACGTGGGGTGCTCAGATCATCATAGATAATGTGAAGCACCAGCTGGGCACGTTCAGAAGCCTGGAGGAGGCGGTGCGCGCCTATGACTGCATGGTGTAGCACTATGGGGTGAGAGAGCACCTCAGATTCCTTGTCAAGTCTCGAGGCCCAATACCGCGGCGTGCCCAATGCAGTTGTTGACACATTCTGGTTATGTCGGCTCTTAACCAAGCTGCGCTGCACTCCTTAACAAGCTACTATTGTCTACTTATACAACATTGTCATTGTCTACCTCTCAACAAAGGCAGTTCAACATCAATGTATCAAGCATGTGGAGATTAATCTTCATTTTGTTTGTGAGCTTGTTTTTGTTGCAAGAGTTTGTGTTCTCCATGCCCCAACATCTTAATAATATGTTGATATCTTCACAAAAGGGTTCCTCTCCATCGACTATCTTTGCAAAGTTCCTCTCCACCCCGTACACCCGCCGTACTCCTGTTGCAAGTGCGGTACAAGGAGGTGGGGGTGGTGTTATACACATAAAAGTAGGACACATATAGTCAGCTGATTTCATGATGAGAGATGATGATCTTATTTATAACGAGGTCAAGACAATGATATATGCGCTGGTTAGAGGGATACAAAAGGAAGATCCACTATGCGCACTATGTGGTGCGCCACGTGTAAAATTTAAAAATTCAAAAAAAATAAAAAAATTGAAAAATTGAAATAATCTAAAAAACCAAAATATTTGAATTTTTCAATATTTAATCACACTGTGAACATTAATCAAATCAAACTAAAATGATGACTTCGAACTCGGTCACACATCCTCAGAATGCTCGACGCCAAGCATGCTTAACTTCTGAGTTTTATTTGATTGAGCTACCCTACGCTAGTTAAGTCCTTATTAATATTACTATCATATTAATCCTCTCGAGCCATGTATATGTGTGTATGTGTGTATGTGCGTAGGTGTGTACGTGTATGTGTGTGTTTAATGTTTTTCAAAATTCAAAAAATTCAAAAAATCTAAATTTGAAATAATAAAAAAATTCAAATAAACCTAAAATTTCTAAAAAATGGATTTTTTCAAAACAAACAGAAAAATCAAAATATTATAAAGAATTTTTAAAATTTTGAAAAATAAAAAATCTAAAGGTTTAACAAATCTAAAAAATTATATTAAAAATAAAAACTAAAAGTGAAAAAACTATATTTTCACTTTTTTAATTTTAGGATTCTAAAAAATCCCAAATGGTCTTAAGCAATTAAATTCGGATGTAAGTTTTCATGTAGATACTTTTACATATATTTGCTTCGAAAGCTATCTCAAATTCTCTTGCAACGGAGAAGAACAAACGACATCATATACCAGTTAGTGGTCTATGTCGCATATGTCCAGTGAGGGGCAAAAGTGTGGAATGACTAATGAGGTAATCGGTAGGGAAGAGTGTGATATCGCTGTGGATACTGGGAAGGCATTAATAATTCATACTCCTGTTACCTCGGTGTGGAAAAATCTATCAATGTTTGCTCCTAGGACTCCTTGTGTGAATAATGAGTTGGTGTGTTCTGTTGGTGATCCCGGAAAAAATAGACTGGGAATGTCTTCTTATGCATCTATTCTCAGTAAAGAAGTATGGCCTCCTTTGATTCAAGAAGTTGACTCTGGGGAGGATGGTTCTCCACAAAGGGTGGAAGTTTTAGAATATCTAGTGCAGTCTCCGGATGAATCCCCTGTGCATGTGGTGGATATGGTGGACTCACATCTTGATGTGGGTGTCAGGCGCAAACCTTCTGTGTGTGGTATGGTGGAGAAATGTCTTGATGAACAGGGTCCTGGAGGGCGTTTCAGCAAAAGAAACCTTGATAAAGTGTCGGAGAAAGTGATGGACATAGCAACAAGAATCGGCAAGAAGAAAGATGCTCAAGGTGATAATCCTGAAACCAGCAATAATTCTCCTAGCTCTTTTTCTGCTTTATTTGATTTGGAAATTGTGAGTAGGGCATTTAAAATGGGTGTTAAGATATCCTGTGATGATTTTGAAACTGTTAACTTGATTCGTGAAATGGAAGCGGCTAGGGAAAACTTATCTTATAAAGTAAATAAAAAATGTGAGCAGCCTTTACATATTGAAAATGTTGTGGGAGAGAGAACGCCTTTATCCTTATAGTTGTTATCTGAGTCTGATAGGAAAGATGATTTTATTGTGGTGGAATCAAGGAAAAAAAGGAAAGCGAGTGGTAAGAAAAAGGTGGTGGTGAGTAGACCGATGATGAGGAGTCAAAGTAAGAGGGATATTTCTGCCCATGATCCTGGCAGAACTATCCAACAAAAGAAAAAACCTGTGAAATTAAAGTGAAAGGTCATATATGGAATTGTAGAGGGGTGGGGAAAAGAGGCATGGCTTTTTGCCTTACAGAGCTTATTAGAGACCACACTTTAGACTTCATTTGTTTGCAGGAAACCATGAAAAGGAAGTATACTGTTAAGTTTGTTAGGAAAATTGATCCGGGTGGCATGTTCTTTTGGAAGTGGATTCCCTCTATTGGAAAATCTGTTGGGATTTTATGTGGTGTGAGGCAAGATTCCTTTGGGGTGTTGGGTCATAAGTTTGGAGAGTATATTCTTAGGTTGGATCTATGGGATAATAAGAAAAATTGTAAATGGTCCTTGCTAACTGTTTATGGACCAGCTCATGATGAGTTTAAAGATCGTTTCCTAGCTGATATTGCTTCCTTTTGTCATTTGATCGATTGTCCTTATATAATTGGGGGTGATTTTAACATTTTGAGACATAGTGGGGAAAAAAAAAAGCAAACAACTTTATCTCATTTTTCTGATGAGTTTAATTATATTATTCATATGCTTGGTTTGAGAGAGATTCATATGTCTGGTGGAGTTTTTACCTGGTCCAATAAGCAAAGAAATCCAACTCTTGAAAAATTGGATAGAGTTTTAATGTCTCCTACCTGGGAAGATTTGTTTCCTTTAGTTCAAGTGAGAAAGTTGGTTTCTGACATGTCAGACCATAGTTCTCTACTGTTAATGTCTGGTGGGACAAATGATACCTTGATGAAAAAGAGAGAATTTAGATTTGATATCTCCTGGTTTAAGAAAGATGAATTTCTTCCTACTATGGAGAAAATTTGGAAACAACCGGTTCATAGTGTGGATCCAATTCATATTTTAAATATCAAATTGAAAAGGTTCAAAAACAAATTTAAAGGGTGGGGGTCCAATTTATTTGGTCATATGAGGAAAAGAAAAATGGGCTGAAACAGGATTTACGTGACTTAGAAAAAAAAGAGGAACATGACACTTTATCTCCTGATGATTTTGTGAGGAAAACGGAAATTTTAATGGAACTTCAGGAGCATTATGCTGATGAAGAGCTTTTTTTGGTTCAAAGGTGTAGTGAGAGATGGTTGTTAAAGGGTGATCATAATTCGGCATACTTTCATAGAGTGGCAAATGGGTGGAGACAAAAAAATTCCATTGTGATGTTGAAAGATGGAGAGGTAAACATAGAAGGGACTGAAAATCTTTTGAAACATGCTACGGAGTTTTATAAAAATCTTTTTGGTCCGGCCCCTGGTAATCTGATGAGACTCGATGATTCTTTATGGGGAAGGAATGAGACTTGGAGTGACCTTGACAATGAAGATTTAACAAGACCTTTTTCGGTCAAAGAAATTGAACATGCCCTTTTTTCAATGAAAGTGAATAAGGCTCCTCGTCCAGATCATATTCCTATTGAATTCTTTCAACATTGTTTGCATTTGGTAAAACCTGAAATAATGTACATGTTTTACTGTTTTCATAATGGTACCCTTGATGTCAAAAGACTAAACTATGGTGTGATCACCCTGCTACCAAAGGTGGTATGTGCTGAAAAAATTACTCAATATCGCCCTATTTGTATTCTAAGATGCATTTACAAATTGATTACGAAGGCCTTAACTTTGAGATTAGAACCTTATTCTGGGAAACTTTTCAGCATTCAGCAAAATGCTTTCATGAAAAAAAGAAATATTATGGATGGAGTTTTATCTTTGCATGAACTATTGAATTATACTCATGTGAAAAAAAAAGATGTGGAGTGGTTCTTAAGCTTGACTTTGAAAAGGCGTACGACAAAGTTAATTGGGCTTTTTTGTTGGAGTGTCTTAGAATCTGTGGTTTCAATGAGGTCTGGTGTTCTTGGATTGAGCAAATTCTTGTTGGTGGTAAAGTGAGTGTGAAAATTAATGATGAAATGGGCCCATATTTTCAAAGTTCAAAAGGCGTTAGACAGGGAGATCCTATGTCGCCAAGCTTATTTAATTTGATTGCGGAAGCTCTTACTAAGATGGTTTTGCGTGCACAGGAGAATGGTATGTTGGTAGGGTTGGCGGATGATTTGATTCCTAGGGGGGTTGCGGTTCTCCAGTATGCGGATGATACAGTTTTATGTTTCAGTCATGATCCTGAAAAAGCTTTGAATTTAAAGCTCTTGTTGTATTCCTTTGAATTGATGTCGGGTTTGAAAATTAATTTTATGAAAAGTGAGGTTTTCATGATTGGGGGAGATAATCAGATAGCTGAGTTCTATTCAGATATGTTTGGGTGTCAAGTTGGATCTTTGCCAATGAAGTATCTTGGTGTTCCTATTTCCTCGGTTTCTCTTAAAAATTCAGATTGGGATTTTGTGGATGGTCGTATGATTAACAAGTTGGATGCCTGGGTAGGTAATTCAGTTTCTTCTGGTGGAAAAAAGATTCTTATTGACCCCAATTTATCTTCCATTCTTTATTACCCTATGTCGATGTTCCTTATGAATAAGACTTTCTTAGAATAAGTGGATAGACATCGAAAAAGATTCTTTTGGCAGAAGAGGAAGGATAAAAAGAGTTATCATATGGTGCGATGGTCGAAAGTGTGTAGATCTAAGGGTAAAGGTTGACTGGGAATAAAGGACTTGCGGAGACAAAATATAAGTTTACTAACGAAATGGTGGTGGAAGTTAGAGACGCAAGAGGATCTTTGGCAACAGATTGTCAAAGCAAGATATCTTAGAAACAATTCTGTAGCATCTGTCTCCTCTAGATTTTCGGATTCCCCTTATTGGAAGTCTCTTCTCCTTATTAAAGAGACATATCTTGCTGGGAGGCGTATAAAAATGAATAGTGGTAACTTGGTAAGATTCTGGCATGACTCCTGGGATGATGGCCCTCCTCTAATTAGCTCATATCCTGAGCTGTTCGACATTTGCCAGATGCAAGAATGCACTGTCAAGGAGTTTATTGATTGTAATGGTCAAATAGAGTTTATGAGAAGGCTTCATGGCCAGTTGGCTGATCAATGGGAAGTGATTATAAGAAGATTCAATGAAATTCATGTTTGTGATATTCCTGATGTGGTGTATTGGGGTTTGAATGCTAACAAAAAGTTCTCTACAAAATCGGTGTATGAATTCTTAGAAAAGGATCTGGTGGGTCCTAATAACAAGCTGATTTGGAAGGCTAAGATTTCTTTGAAAATTCAAATTTTCATGTGGCAAACGTTTAGGAATGCTATTCCAACCAGGGACAATTTGAAGTGCCGAAAATGGCCCAGAAATCCAACATGTTCTTTTTGTTTGCAACGTGAATCGGTTGATCATTTGTTCTTTTCCTGTTCTGTAGCAAAAGTTGTTTGGGGTTCCATTGGAAAGGTGTTGGGTACAGACAGGTACCCAGCCTCGCTGTGGCAAGCTGTTTGCTGGTTTCATGCTTTCTTACTAGGAGGGAAAAGGTTTTATATGGTGGGCATTGCTGCTGTATGTTGGGCTATTTGGACAATCCGGAATAAAACAACTTTTGATAATTATAACATGAGATCTCCTTCTAAAGCAGTGTTTACTATGTGTTCTTTTGTAATGTACTGGGCAGGTCTCCAAACAGGTGAAGACAAGGCGCAGGTGCTGATGGGGGCTGGGAAGTTGATGGAAATGGCGACTGAATTGGCTAGACAGACTAGGACTGAAGCCAGGTGTGGTTGTTCCCTGATCGGCGACTGAAGATGTTGTGAGCAGCTTGAAGAAGTTTCTGTTCTCTCTAGAATGGTTGGGTCCTTGGTGGTAGTAGTTGAGTTGATCGCTCTAGAATGGTCTTTTTGGCTCAGGATGTTTCCTTTCTAAATTTGTAGTGGCCTGTGTGCTGTTTATCTGGAGACTATGGTGGTAACAGGTTTTTGCCCCATAGTGATAGTCGAGATCGACTATCACAGTGGGTTTCCTATTAGTGCCCCAGCTAGCTTCTTGTGTCCTCCCCCTTTCTTTAGTTTTCTGTTTGTATATAGAAGAACGAACCCTGTATTTCTGTTTTGAATGAAATGGAAAGGGGTAAGAAGCCCGATTGGAAATGTCGCATATGTCTAGATGCCTCTGCTCTATGGGAAGCAATGAGAGAGATTTGGGCTATTTCGAGAGTACCTACCCCGATTCAGGATGATTGGCTGGAGGCATGTTGCTATCTTTACTGATGAATCTCTATGTCCGAGGCTGATGATTGCATGGTGTATGGCGTGCACGTAATGAGATTACCCATGGCAAGCTATTACCGACAATAATAGGATCAAGGCGCTTTATTTGCAGCTATAGGCAGTCTTGGAAAATATTCAGAAGCTAACTCTGGAGGAAATGATTAAGGGGAGAAAGTATGTTGATGCTACCCCAGCAACACGACCGTCGTCATGAGTACAAGAGCAAACCACGTTGGTCTGGTCTAGGCCCCTTGCTGGCACCGTCAAGCTTAACATCAACAGAGCATATATGGACCAAACTGGTATTGCTAGAGTTCGTATGATTCTGAGGCGTGATGATAGAAGTATTGTCTTCTCAGCTTATCGAGTGTTGCGTTTCTACTCGTCACACTAGTAGAAAAAAGGGCTTCCATTCACCCCATTAGTCCCCAAACTGTTCGAGCCGCGAGTAATGGGGGCATTAGTCCCGGTTCATTCATAAATGTGGGTCAGGGAGCATTAGTACCTGTTCAAAGGTGCCCTTTAGTTCCGGTTTTTATCAACAACCGGGGCTAATGAGTAGGGCCTTTGGTCCCGGCTCGTGGCTCAAACTGGGACTAAAGGGCACCCTTTAGTCCCGGTTCATGTCACGAGCCGGGACCAAAGGCCCGTTCAAACGAACCTCCTCTTCCCGCGCCAGTTACGACGCGATCAACAACGTTTCGGAATCGATCGCCAGCATTAACAGAGCGTCGCTTCGTATCATCGCGCGCTCGGGAACCACCACCGGCGCTTCGGAAATCGATCGCCTTCACACCGTCGGTGCTGTGGTCTTCTCATCTCCCTCTCTCTACTATATATAGTCACTCATATTTTCATCTTAAGCACACACACATCTTCTTCTCATCCTAATCTTCTTCCCAAAACACATCTCCCACGCACATCTTCACCACCGCCGGCGCCCTCTCTCTTCCTCTCAATGGCGGAGCAAGATCTACCTTGATCTCAGTTGTACTATATCGTCATCGAAGAGATGAACTTCACCATCACGGAAACTCTCCGTGCATCAAGGGTGGAGAAGTGGATTCGTGCCATCAAGCAATGGTTCCACGATGCCGCACTGATCAAGTGCGTGGGCTTGGACTGTGAGTTCACCACCCCTGACGATAAGGCCAATCAGCGTGCCACCGTCCTTCAACTCTTGGTGGTGTCCGAGGTATTGATCTTCTAGATATGTTGGGCCAATCGTGTGCCGCAACTTCTCAAGGAATTCTTGAAGGACACCACCATCAAATTCTACTGTGCGTGTATCGCCAATGATGTGCACATGCTGAGGACATACGGAATTGAAATTCTGTCTGCATATGATCTCCAATAGATTGTCCCAAACCCCACCAACAAACTAACTCCGAGTCTCTATGATCTGGCCAATGCTACTATTGGAACACATCTTGAGAACAAGAAGAGGATCAAGAAGAAGCACAAGAAGATGGACAAGAAGAAGTACAAGAAGAAGGGAGAAGAAGAAGATGATGATGAAGAAGATGAACTAATATTTGGTTGGGCCAAAGTTTCATTGAGCTTCAATCAATTGTTATATGATGCTCTAGACGCTCGCTTGGGCTTTGAGATTGCTAGGAGCTACTGGAACCTAAAAGGCTACAATATCCATTTTGATCATCTCAATCTTAATGTTTATTAGGTGGATGATCGTAGATGTATGATTGTTTGAGTCTTATTGTTATTCTATTAAAAATGTACTCCCTCTGTTTCGGTTAACAAAGTCTATTAATTTTCAAAATTTTGATTTTCCAAGTATTTTGGCTTTTTCAAATATTTTAATTATTAAAAAATAATAATTAAATTATGCATAAAGATTATTTGAAATTCATTGGTGCTTATTATTACTTAATCATTGTTGCTTATTTTGTTAATTTATTTGGAATTTAGAAAATTAATATTATATATTACCAAAGTGTATAGATTAATAGAATAGGTAGCATACTATTATCAAGAAGTCGCGAGCGCGGTCTTGGAAGCTAGTAGAGAAGGAATGGAGAAGTTAAGCGTGCTAAGGGTGGAGCAGTGTGAGGATGGGTGACCGGCCGGAAAATGAGGAGCACAAGTACTTGTAAATTGACATGAGAATGGAGTGAGAACCATAAGTATCTAATTTGATATGAGAATATAGATGATTAGATATTAGAGAAATAAAGATATTAGAGAAATACAGAAAATAGAGAAATTCCAAAATAGAAAATACAAATTTTATTCTGAATGGACCTTTAGTCCCGGTTCGTGTTACGAACCGGGACCAAAGGTCCTCCAGCCGCAGTACATGACCCGGGCCACGTGGAGGCCCATTGGTCCCGGTTCGTAAACAACCGTCCCGCTTGCTACAACCGGGACTAATGGACTTTACAAACCAGGATTGAAGGCCTTTTTCCACCAGTGTCAGCGCTAGAATCGGAGATGTCCACTTGCTTGGAATGGACTACGCCGGCTTTGGAGGAGATAGCCAAAGACATGATAATTGAGGCAGACTGTCTTGAGCTAGTCCGTTTGGCTAAGTCCGGTAATAAAGATTACTCAAACTTGAGGCACATGGTGGACAACATTTGGAGCCTTCTCAATTCTCTTAGGAGTATTGTGGTCAAGAAAATTCATAGGGATTAAAATAATGCAATTCATAGGGTCAAGAAAATTCATAGAGGTGTCAAAAAAAAGAAAATTCATAGGGATTATTGAGTTGTATCCTTCGGGATTGTAATAACACTATTATCTAATTAATACAATCCCGTTGACCCCGTAGAAAAGATACTTTTACAAATAAAAACTTTTTTATCCGATATCGTATGCAAAAGTTATTATCATTTTTTATGACATAACATTTTTTTGCAAAATGTCAAAATTCGAGTTTGTTATTTTTCCTAAAAACTATATCACATAAATAACTACATCTCAAAGGATTTTATTTTTCAAAAGTTTTAATCATTTTATTTTATTTTTCACAAAACTAAAAAGGCGATCCACTAGGGGGTGTGAAAAAAGTGGAATTACCCGTGGTGCAACTAGTTGTTCACCGCGGTTAATTCAAAAAAAAAAATTCGCGCCCACATTTACTCGTGGCATACCTATATGTAATTAGTCAAGGGTAGTTTATATACCTGTGGCGCGCCGTGTGCCACGAGTAACCTAGGGCAGCCCTGCCAGCTGGGCCCACACTTACCCGTGGTGTACATCTTTTAATGGTGCACCACGGGTAATTGTATAGATATGACGCACCATATGTAATGCATCACAGGTATAACCCGTGGCGCACCATTTTTGTAGTATGCCATGGTAACACTACTACCTATAAATGTTTTTCTAGTAATGATTAGGATAACAAAGACAATCGAAACACGTAAATTCGCAAGAGGGAGGGTGGGGGTCTTTCAAAGAGGCCCATAAGGTGTACGGTGTTGTAATGTTTTTCGTTGGGTGATGTTGATGTCCTGAAGAGCACAGGATTATTGCACCATCTTTGACATTATGAGTATAGAACCATGGAGAGGTATTGAAATTGTTTTTGCTTCTTGTTATGATTTTGCCAAAGCGTGCTTGCAAATTAATAACTTTAATCCTCAGCAAGATAGGAAAAGCTTTTGTGTTTGATTTATTTAGAGCAAAACAGTATTACAAAGTTAGGAGTAGTGTGTGATGATAGACAGTCACCAGATAACTTTTTCACGAACGAGTAGTGTGTGAAACTTGAAGGGTACCTTTTTAAGGAAGATGACCAACCGTTTTACACCCTTGGTGTCACTAGATTTGTACCCTTCCTTCGAAGTGGCATACGAGAACCCAGCCCCGGAAGGAGTATCAATAAAGATTATATTGCTCGCCTGCAAATTCATGTAATCCATTAACCCATGGATAAATTTCACGAGAACAATATTTTATATAACTTCTTGAAAATTTCTGTTTAAAAAGAGTGAAAGATTGCCACTACACCTTGGTCCATGTCTCAGGTCGGTAAAGCAATGTGGGGAGTCCACCACTGTACCCTTCGAGGTCAAACATAAATGGTCCTGTATGTGTGTATGCACATTAATCTGTAAATTGTCTTGCAAAGTTGCATTTGTTATAAGTTGATTCAAATTATATAAGTAACGGTTAACTTCTGATGAGCGAAGCGAGCACATCGTCGGGAGGCTTGGGCCGATATGGATCGTTACCGCCACCTATATATATTCCTTGTGATCCGCCGTCTAGGGTTAATTGCATCATAAGATAACTCACGGCGTTTGTAAACACTCCCGATATAGTGAAGTTTTCTTGGCTGGCGCCCGTGGTTTCCACCTCTCTAAATTGGAGAGGGTTTTCCATGTTAAAATCTTGTGTTCCCCACTGTGATTTCTTTTCGTTCTTCATTATTGCCAAACGTGTTTATAACAAGTGGTGTCAGAGCCCTAGGTTTCTAATCTAGGGTTTCCGACATGGCGTCTTTGAAGTTTGATCTACCACAGCTGGATTACACCACAAGGTTCTCCCTGTGACAAGTGAAGATAAGGGCGATCCTCACCCAATCTTCAGATCTCGATGATGTGCTTGACGGATTCAGAAAGAAACCGGCATCGACATGGACAGAGAAAGAAAAGCGGAAAGACCGTAAGGCTTTGTCTTTGATTCAACTCCATCTATCCAATAATATTTTGTAGGAAGTGTTGCAAGAGAAATCTGCAGCGGCCCTGTGGTTGAAACTGGAATCGATCTGCATGTCAAAGGATCTAACCAGTAGATTGCACGTGAAGATGAAGTTGTTCCCGCACAAGTTGCAGGATGGTGCGCCGGTGATGAATCACATGTCGATCTTTAGAGTGATCATTTCTAATTTGGTGTTTGTGGAGGTAAACTACGAGGATGAAGATCTTGCGCTCTTCTAGTGTTAGTCCACTACCTAGTTCTTTACAAATAATCGTGACACCATATGTATAAGCCGTGATAGACTAACCTTTACCAAACTTTATGAGGCCCTCCAACAGAGGGAAATGATGAAAACTATGGTGCAGGCAAAGGGTTCGTCAAAGGCACAAGCACTACTGGTCCATGGCAGGACTGAGAAAAGAACCACTAACAACAACTACAACAGAAATAAGAGCAAGACAGACCGAGGTCACTCAGAGTCCAAGGGACGAGACAAGTTCTGCAGGTATTGTAAGAAAAATAATCACAATATTGATGACTGTTGGAAGCTGCAGAACAAGGAGAAAAGAAATGGTACCTACCAATCTAAGAATAAATCCGGTGGTGGTGGTAAGGCCTCTTGTATTTCCAGTGATTCTGATGGTGATGCTTTAGCAGTTTTTGTTGCATGTGTTTCTCGAGATAATGAATGGATACTTGATACTGCTGCTATGTTTCATATTTGCTGTAATAAAGACTGATTCAGTTCATGTGAGCTTGTGTAGCCTAGAGATTTTGTGCGTGTGGGAGATGATACTTCGTGTCAGATTGAGGGTGTTGGCTCTATTCAGATCAAGACACATAATGGGATGACACGCACGTTGACCGGTGTCAAGAACTTACCGACCATGGCAAGAAATTTGATCTCGCTCAACACCCTCGATTCAGAAGGATACAAGTATAGAGGTGGCAACAAAGTTCTGAAGGTGTCCAAAGGCTCTCTCATTCATATGATTGGTGATATGAATTCTACAAAATTATATGTACTGAGAGGTAGCACTTTTCCCGGTATTGCTGCTGATGTTACTTCCGATGAACCTAGTAAAACTAATCTTTGGCATGCACGTCTTGGTCATATGAGCGAACATGGCATGCCAGAATTGATCGAGAGAGCTGTTAGTTGGCTGCAACATGAGTAAGTTGGAGTTTTGTGAACAGTGTATCTTTGGTAAGCACAAGAGAATTAAATTCAATGCTTCCATTCAGACACTAAAGGGATATTAGAGTATGTGCATGCTGATCTATGGGGTCCTTCCTGTAATAAATCTCTTGGTGGTGCTAGTTACATGCTTACTATTATTGATGACTACTCTAGAAAACTTTGGCCTTATTTCCTAAAACATAAATATGAAGCTTTTGATGCTTTTAGGAAGTGAAAAGTTATGATAGAGAAGCAAACTGAAAAGAAGGTAAAATTGCTTCATACTGACAATGGTATGGAATTCTGTTCAAATGAATTTAATGATTACTGCAGCGACGAAGGAATTGTTAGGCACCACACCATCCCGTACACTCCCCAGCATAATGGTGTCGCTGAAAGTATGAACAGAACTATTATTTCCAAGTCTTGTTGCATGCTTTCCAATGCTGGTATGAGTAGATGTTTTTGGGCTGAAGCAGCTTCCACCGCCTATTACTTTATCAACAGGTCACCTTCTATTCCACTTGATAAGAAAACTGGTACACCTGTTGATTATTCACAACTGAGAGTTTTTGGTTGCACTACATGTGCACATGTTGATAATGGAAAGCTAGAGGCTAGGGATGTTAAGTATGTCTTCCTTGGTTATGGTTCGGGAGTTAAGGCATATAAGTTATGGAATCCTGAAACCAAAAGGATTTTGATGAGCAGGAATGTTGTTTTTAATGAGACTGTCATGTTTAGTGATAGTCAGATTTCTGCTGATTCTGATGTCTCTCATGTTTCTAATGATGAGCAACAGAGAACTAGCGTGTTGGTGGAGCATGTTGAGGAGAAAGAGAATGACACTGCTGAAAATGATGATGTTTGTCATGGAACTCAGTTTGATGATAATAATTATTTTGTTCCACCCTCACCACCTGTTTTGCAGCAACAAAGTCATTCTATTGCAGCTGATCACTGTCTTAGGAGAACCATTGCTCCTTGTAAGAGTTTAATTGAAGAATGTAACATTGTTCATTAAGCTATGAGTTGTGCTAAATAGGTAGAGAATGATGCTGAGCCTGCAACATATACTAAAACTATTGCATGTTGACCGCGAGAAGTGGATTTGTCTATGCAAGAAGAGATGCAATCGCTTGCGAAAAATGGCATGTGGGATGTTGTGCGCTTGCCTAAACACAAGAAGGCTATCCACTGTAAGTGGATATTTAAAAGAAAGGAAGGTTTATCTCCTAAAGAGCCTGTGAGATTTAATGCAAGGTTAGTAGCAAAAGGTTTCAGCTAGATTCCAGGTATTGATTATAATGATGTTTTCACTCCGGTTGTGAAGCATAGTTCCATTCATGCATTCTTGGTATTTGGGCTGTGCTTGATCTTGAGCTTGAGTAGTTAGATGTGAAGAGTGGTTTTCTGCATGGTGAACTGGAAGAGGAAATTTACATGGACCAACCTGAAGGGTTCGTAGTTCCTGGTAAGGAGGATCTTGTTTGAAAATTAAAGAGGTCCTTATATGGCTTGAAACAGTCTCCAAGATAGTGGTATAAAAGTTTTGATTTATTTATGCTTGCACATGAGTTCAAGAGAACTCAGTATGATAGTTGCGTTTACATTAAGTTTGTTAATTGATCACCCATATACTTGATGTTATATGTTGATTGCAGCCAAGAGCAAGAAAGAGATCACTACTTTGAAGGCACAGCTGAGTAGTGAGTTTGATGAAGCATCTTGGTGCTGCTAAGAAAATACTAGGTATAGACATTACAAGATATAGGAAATCTGGTTTGCTATTTCTTAGTCATCATGATTACATTAATAAAGTTCTTCATCACTTTAATATGCCTGATGCAAATAAAGTCACAACACCTATTGCACCACACTTCAAACTGTCATCTACTCAATGTCCTATTACTGATGAAGATATTGAGTACATGTGTCGAGTTCCATACTCTAGTGTTGTTGGTTCTTTGATGTATTCCATGGTTTGTTCTCGCCCTGATTTATCATATGCTATGAGTTTGGTCAGTCGATATGTGGCTAACCCTTGTAAAGAACATTGGAAGGTTGTTTAGCGGATTTTCAGGTATCTTTGTGGCACTTCCAAAGCTTGTCTGGAGTTTGGTAGGACTAGAAAGGGACTTGTTGGCTACATGGATTCAGATTTTGCTGCTGATTTGGATACGAGAAGGTCCCTTACAGGTTATATGTTTACTATTGGTGATTGTGATGTGAGTTGGGAGGGCAACTTCGCAATCAGTTATTGCCCATCAACTACTGAGGCTGAATACATGGGTATTGTTGAAGCATGTAAAGGATCTGTTTGGTTGAAAGGTTTGTATGCTGAGCTTTTTGGAGATGATGCTTGCGTTAACCTGTTTTGTGACAGTCAAAGTGCTATATATCTTACTAAAGATCAAATGTTCCATGAGAGGAGCAAGCACATTGATGTCAAGTACCATTATGTGAGAGACATAGTCGCTCAAGGGAAACTAAATGTATGTAAGATTATTAATCATGATAATCTTGCTGATATGATGATAAAGCCAGTTCATATTGCTAGGCTTAAGCTTTGCTCAAGCTTAGTTGGTTTAACTAACTAGCCCAAGTGGTTGTTTGGCGCTGAAAGTGTTTTCTTTGTTGTTCAGAAGATTGTTGAAGTTTATACTATAGGAAACTTGTCTCAAGTTGGAGTTTGTTATATATTGATCCAAATTCTATAAGTAAAGGCCAACTTCTGACGAGCGGAGTGAGGCCCGTCACCGGGAGGCTTGGGCCAAGAGGAGCGGTATGGAACGTTACAGCCGCATATATATATTGCTTGTAAGCCGTCGGCTAGGATTAATCGTATCATAAGATAACCCACGGTGTTTGTAAACACTCCCGATATAGTGAAGTTTTGCTGGCTGGCTCCCGTGATTTTTACCTCTATTTGTTAGAGAGAGTTTGTCACGTTAAAAACTTGTGTTTCCCGCTTTAATTTCTTTTCGTTCTTCGTTATTGCCTATCATGTTTATAATAGCATTTACGTCTCATCGTTCACAATGTGACTGTGGCACACGTTTACTAAAACAATTGGACATATATTGAATATCTCAACTCCCAGAACTCGACGAAGGATATATTAATACCTCACAGCTAATTCTCATTTATACGATAATTTTATAGCATATGCATGGTCAGAACCTTCCATACGATATTCATGTCCATGCCAGATTCTAAATATATGTGAGCTCATATATAAATACCGCTCCCTCCATTCCCAAATCAGTTCACTCAACTTTTTTTGGATACGCATGTATCGCGTATCTAGATAAAGATAAGTCAATTAATTTGAGACAGAGGGAATACTGCTTGTTGCAATTGATGGGAAAAATTAGTATACAAGGTGGAATGTTTTAGACTCGTATGTGAATAAGATTTGTAAACCTTCTAGGAATTGGAATAGTTATACATTTTTCGCTTAATGAACATTTTTTACGTCACGTGAACATTTTTATATTTATGTGAATAATTTTATAAAATCGCCCCAGATGTAGTCACACACTCACACTGTATCAAAATTGCACTAGGTGTATTTGCAGAAAAGAATATAGGACCTTCTAACGGAGAGGTGCATAATTTTTTCTAAAAACAGGTGCCTTATATATAAGGCAGACTTGTGGGAGGGGAGGGGGCTAAGTAAAGCAACATGACTCTTTCTTCTTCTTTTTTTGCATTTAAGGTTTAGTGAAAATCAAACTTTGCAATTTTTGACCAAGCAAATAAGGAAAATATCAATATCCGCAATACCAAATATATATTATGAAAACCTACTTTATGATGATTCTAATACAATTGATTTTATATTATAAATGTGGTTATTTTCTCATTAATATTTAATTATATTTCACAATGTTTAACTTTCACAGAACCCAGTACGCGAAGTATTGGGAGTATATACATTTCAGCCGTGCGCAAGTACAATGTCCAAATTTAAGCAAAAGTCTTATTGGGAGAATCCATTTTTGTAAAAATAATATTTTTACGAAGACGGACAGGATTACCAATATAAAATGAGCGTGGAGCTGGTCTCCAATAGGCAGTTTACCCAACATTTTGCGGCAATCCGCCCACTACGCGGATATTCTGTTTCAGATTGCTCTCAAGGATACAAAGCGCTGAGGTACTCTAGGCTTGTGGTTCAGGGTGCCTTATAAATTCCTGGGGTCATAGTTTAAAAACTGGATCGCTGATTAAATCGGCGAGGCTCGCGGTTCAGGCTTTTGGTGGTTGGACAACTGGTTCACTGTCTGGTTTTTTAGATATAAATCATATATTTTACTTGTAAATGCAGGAATAAATGACAGACTATATATATGCAAAAATCATGCATATATGAAATTTGATATAATAATTCACATTAAAAGATATAATAATTCACATAAAAACAACATAGTAGTTGGCAACAGCTGAGCAAAACAACTTAGGTTGCAGCCATGCCAAATACTTACGCTGTGTTTGGATGCACTGAATTGAGGCTTAGAATTGAATTGAGTGATGATTCCAAATCGAAGCTGGAAAGGAAACGACTTCAAATTCGTATTCTGTCGTTTGGATGTGCTTGAAATTTACTTTTGGAATCAGCTCGTGGTACATGTTTGGATGTAAAAGTGATGGAATTGCATTTTTTGGGCTGGTCGTTGCTCCTCTTCTTCCCGAATCACCACTCACCTTTCTGGTCAACACCTCTCTCCGGTGGCTGCCACCACCAGGCCTCTCCCCTGTAGCCGCCGCCAGGCCTCTCCCCTGTAGCCGCCGTCTGGCCTCTCCCCGGACCTCCGCTGCCAAGCCTCTCTCTGGTTGCCTCCAACACGCCTCTCTCCGTCCGTCGCCGCCACCCCTGCCCGGCCCGCCGCCGGACCTACCAGGTCGCCGACCGCCCGTATCTAACCGCCAGGCCTCTCTCCGGCCGCCACCACCAGGTCTCTCTCAGCCCGTCGCCGCCCAGACTGCTGCCGACCCTGCCAGGTAGCCTACTGCCCGCCTCTGGTTAGCCTCGCTAGAAGAGGAGGGTGAGCTTGCCATCGGCAATGAAGAGGAGAGTGGGCGGGGTTAAGGAAGAGCGCTCGTTTCTTTCTGCTCGGGACGAAGGGGTACGGGGATGGGCAATTCCACGCCAATACGGAGGCTGTTGGCTCCGTATTCGCTTATGCGTGAGGACAGGTGCGCGGGGATGTGCTCGGAATTGGGCCATCGTTTCCAGGCACTAATTCTAAGCCATCCAAACGCTCGAATTCGGTACCCAATTCCGGAATTCCGATTTCAAGGCTCAATTCTACGCATCCAAACACAGTGTTAGACAATTTTGCGCATGCAACGCCAAATCTACAAAACAACCCGAATAGTTATTTTTCTATTACTACCATGTACAGATTACAGAATGTACAAAGTGGATGTATCTCTTTTTCTGATAACAAGCGAACGTAGTTCAAGTGAGTACAACCAGAGGTTTGACCACGGTTTGCTCGATTTGTCCTGGTTCGGTGGCTGGTGCGGTCCACTACGCTTAACAAAACAAACAGGTGAGGTCACTACTCACTAGTTCCGTACGTGGGGAATCCGCCATAACCTGTTATTTACTTCTTTTGCATACTATTCAATAACAGTCTTGCCGCATAGTTGAATTGGTCAAGGCCAACGCAAGAAAACGATATAAGGCTTGGCCATCCCAAGGCATGTCAACGGTAGATATAGGACTTCATGTATACATACATCCATGCTAAAACTCAACTTCCACTTTAAAGTTAAGAGACTAAAAGTGTCAACCTAACTACTAAGTTGAGCTACGAACAAATATACTTTTCTTTGTGCTAAATATAGAACATAAAACTCATTAAAATTTCAAAAGTTGCATATGTCCAATACATGTGGATTATTTAGACATAGTAATAAATTCAGGAAAAAGTTTGGATGCTTTGTCTTTTTATGCCTGCTACACAATGTAACATTTGGATTTGAGAACTTGCAGGTAACTGAAACATTATAACTAGAATGTGCGAAAAAATATTTTGGATTTTTTGAGAAATGTCAAATTACTCAAATACTTAAAATTTAAAAAAAAATATTCAAAAATAAAAAATTATGTCCGAATAATCTCGAAATATTTTTTCCACATTCTATCTCGAATATTTGAGCAAACTGCATGTTTTCAAATCCATATGGTGTACAGTGTGAGAGGTAAAAAAGAGAGTTTGTTGAGATAAAAAAAAGAGACAACACGGATCTTGATGCTCACATTTAAGGCAGGGATAGGGGTCTGTAGGTGAGTGTCTGCTTAGACCAAATGAATTTAGGGTGACTCCTATTCTTACAAGCTTCCTTCAACCGAGAATAATCAAAACTAACAATCTGTACCATAAATACTACTCCCTCCAATCGAGAATAACTGTCGGGGACTTAATATAAATTTTATGCTAAGTTAGTACAAAATTGCCGACACTTATTTCCGATCGGAGAGAGTATGATTTTTTCTAGGGAGATAATTACCATTCTCGTAGACGATGCCTGAGAGGCCTGAGCATCCGGGTCCGCCCTGCATCCACAACACGAGCGGGTCTGTCGCAGGGTCCTTCTCCGACTGGACGAAGTAGTAGAAAAGGTGCACGCCATTGATCTCGTCCACCTCCACGTACCTGCAGCCGTAGATCAAGGGTTGACAGACATGAATCTAGGTAAATGTTGGCAAGGTAAATGCCGCGAGGACAAATATGATGCGGGTATATGGATGGTACCCGGTTTCGAGGGAAAATGGCAATGGCCCGTCGAACCCGGGCAGGTGCGTGACGGCGACCGGCGACGAGGACATAACAGGAGAGACGAGGAGGGAGAAGAGCAACGAGAGCAGGAGTGACCACTGGATCCCGCGAAAGCTTCTGGCCATGGCTGCGGCCGGTGATGCCAGGGTGTGTCAAGCGTGGCGCGATCGATTGAGATGTACTGCCGATATATAGATGGGGCCTAACCCAGTTAGCTGTTGGGAAGTACGACCTCATGAAAACCAGATCGGAAAATCAGATCGTCTCTCTCTCTCTCTCTCTCTCTCTGCCAGGAATCTGCCAGGATGTGTCGAGCATGACACTCTGCCAGGAATCTGCACAAGTTGTTCATTAGAAGCAACTCTGGTAAACAAGGCTAAGAGAAAAATGGTGCTACTTATATCAAGTTAAAAACATAAATACTGCTACAGTACAAGCTAAGCGGAGTAACATAGAACGTCAAAACAACTAGAACCTAAAAGCGCGCTTTTAGATACTGAAAGAATCCAAACCCTAGAAATCCGTTTCGCCACGGTCAAGAAGATAATATATCGATGAAAAAGTCTATTTTAAACCATGAACTCGTAGAGTCTCGACGGAATAAACCTTAAACTTCAAATCCCGGTCGTTTGTACCCTAAACTTACGAATCCCGTGCAGTCGCGAGCGCAGTCTTGGAAGCTAGTAGGAAAGGAATGGAGAAGTTAAGCGTGCTAAGGGTGCTATCATTATCAAGAAGTCGCGAGCGCAGTTTTGGAAGCTAGTAGGAAAGAAATTGAGAAGTTAAGCGTGCTAAGGGTGGAGCAGTGTGAGGATGGGTGACCAACCGGAAAGTGAGGACCCCAAGTACTTGTAATTTGATATGAGATACGGAGTGAGAGTCTAATTTGATATGAGAATAGAGATGATTAGATAATAGAGAAATAAAGAAAATTCAGAAATTCAGAAACACAAAATATAAATTTTATTCCAAATTGACCTTTAGTCCCGGTCCGTGTTACGAACCGGGACCAAAGGTCCTCCAGCCGCAGCCCACGCCCCGGGCCACGTGGAGGCCCATTGGTCCCGGTTCGTAAGCAACCGGGACTAAAGGCTAGAGCCTTTAGTACCACTTTGTTAGTCCCGGTTGCTACAGCCGGGACTAATGGGCTTTACAAACCGGGATTGAAGCCCTTTTTTTTACCAGTGCTTGTCTTCAACACCGCCGCCATCTAGGGCCCCGCCGGAGCGCATCGAGGACGCACAGAGACCGCCTCGATGGGAGAGGTCAAAATTCATCCCTAGATATCGTCGGAGCGACTCCTTCCTCCACACCGGACCCGGCACCCGACCCAGTTTAGATGGACAGAGGTAGGTAATGGATATGACATGTGGGCCCGAACAGTCAGTGAGAGTAGAAATTTTGGATTTTATTTTTCTATTGCACGAAACAGCTCCAGGGTTTGTTTTAGACGGGATTCGCAAGTTCAGGGTACAAACGACCGGGATTTGAAGTTCAGGATTCATTCCGCCAAAGCTCTACGAGTTCAAGGTTTAAAATAGACTTTTTTCTATATCGATCTGTGCCACTGAGCCTCCTCCTGATGTGTGATGTCCAAGGGTATTCTTATTTGTATTACGCATATATTGCTCTATTCTACGGTGCATGCTCTCACACTCTCAGTCCTGGCCTTGTACCTCTCTCAAGTACTAGTTTATATCCACGGTACAAGAAAGTGCCATCCGAACAAGTGGGCCTGCAGGCTAAATTTTATGTCAAATTGGTCAACATCGTTATTTGTGTTTAGCACAACAATTACGGTGTTTTATGCAGCAATGGTAGTTGTGGTTCTATGCAAAATACGTCCCAATAAATGGTGTGATCTGCTATTTCCTCTTGAAGTTTGTGTCAGAACAAAACACAACGGGATGGCATTTTCTTATACCGTGGACATAATCTTGTATTGCATGTCCCTCACGACTTTTCCTCCTTCACCCATCTCGCCTAGCCGCCCCCAATGCTATCCGGATTACCCGCCATTTTACTCACCCGCGTTGGAGTTGTCCTTATATGTCGAGGTGTTTTTACACTCAGCATTTAAGAACAAACTCGGCAGCCTCGCGTTTTCCAGCAGCTGCATATATAAATGTTAGAAGATATTTTAAAATAATATGTGTACATTATTTAAATTCTATTAACAGAGGAGATGAGACTTTGATCCATGATTAGCTTGGCTCCAATCAAGACACCCCATGGCAGAGTCGCCCGCACCCTCCATGTGCACCTCACGGCTCAGGGGCAGAGTCGCCCGCGTCCTCCATGTGCATGCACCTCACTGATTCTAAGAAGATTACATCTCGTTGGGTTTGAAAGCACCACGTTAGAAAAAAAAAAAGGTTTGAAAGCACCACGTTAGATTATGTATTCAAATGTCAACTTGTATTGATATGAACAACGAGGCCAGCCGGATAATCAACCTCTGAGCGAGAAAGCTTAGCCTAATGAGCGTTGTGTAGTGAGCAAATCCTCTCCGGGGATGGTTGTCGGCCCGTCGGTGCCGGGACGCCGGCTGCCATTATCAATCTCTCCTCTTTCGACTAGTTTCCTCCCATGCCGGTCGCGGTTCTCCTCATATTCGACCAACCAATGGACGCCCCAGCCCCCAGTCAAGACTATCAAGAAGGCCTTGTCACGGGCACTGGTGCATTACCAGCCAATCGCCGGCCGCCTCGCCGCCAGAGCCGACGGCGAGCTCCACATCGCGTGGACCGGCGTGGGCGTTCCATTCGTCAGCGCCTCGGCCAGCTGCTCCCTTGATGAAGCAATCGCGGTGTCGCCGCCGCCGCTTCTCCTCAAGGACCTCACCCTTCGTTACCTTTCCAAATACTGCTCTCTGAGCGACGCCCTGCTGCTGATACAGAGGACCCAGTACGGCTGCGGCGGGGTTGTCGTCGGGGCAACGTGGAACCACATTATAGCTGATGCGGTGGGGCTGTGCGTTCTTTTCCCCGCCGTGCAAAGGGAAGCACGGCGTCAACGTCATGTCCACCTGCGTACGTTAGGGCGGAGCACGCCAACGGCTTCCTTGGAGAGTTGGCCACCCTCAACTCAACACATAACAAGTCATGTGAATTATGAAGATGCACACTCTCACTTATAAAACTAAGTATTGAATTCTTTCCTTGGTTGTGAAAAGCCAGTCTCAAACCTATTAGATGAATCGGTCCCGTACAACGTACATTGTAATTGTATATATACTAGCAAAAATGTTCGTGCGTTGCAACGGATTGATTGAAAAAAAATCTAATAGATTTTTCCCTTCTAGTGACATTACTGACCACTTCAATCTGATCCCTTTAGTGCTAAATGTCTCGCTCATGGGCCACACTTGTGGACGATATGTTGCCATGACGCATATCTTGACCAAAAATCGATCATACATTTTAATTGGGTGGAGGGTATGGTGAATGAAAAAGATTTTGCTCTAGATGGTAGGAAATATATATGTGTGCATTGCAGAGATTAGAACAAAGCAATATATAATGAGTTATTCTATGAATTGAAATATACTGATTTATAACTAAAATGATGAACTATTACGGTTTTGAAAGAAGATGACATATTATTTCAATTTTTCCATGGCTACACACCGGCGCCTTACTATACCACAGAAAGAAAAGGATCAAAAGATGGATAAGGAATATTCTATGCGCTAACTCAATAAATTACACTATTTTATGTCCAATATTAATTAGCTTGACCTTCTGACAAGATTTCAGCCTATGAAAAATATAATCCTCCTTGAGCTGGTAACACGATTACTATACCTTTTGACATGTTAATATATATCTTTTCTTGGTACTCTTAGATTCAGAAGGTCTTGTTTATCTGCAGTAAATATCATATTTGGTCATTGCTCATTTCTTTTTATATGTATGGTTATTCCACCATAATTATAGTTGTCGGTGCCTCCATTCAAAACTTTGTATAGATTTTGATAATAATACTTCTCCGTGTAATTCAGATAAGAATCTGAATTTACTACGATGCAATTAAGAGAGGGGTAGCATGAGTTCTTAGGTCCCCTAAAAAGGTTCATACTTAACTTGACCATCAACATGAGTATCTTCCAACGAGGTGATTAATTTCCACGTGAGGAGTGCGATGGGTTTGATGCAGAGGCTAGTTCAGTTCAGCCCCTCCTTCACCTGTGAAATCTCCGGCGCTATCCTGCCATGCTTCGGGTAGAACTCATCCGTCAGGAGCACATGCAATTCGATCATGTCAGAATTACACAGGCCAATTGATCGCTGTACATAAGTAGCAGAATCCAGTCAGTAATACAGCTGATGCGTTGACCATGTTGGGAGAAATACGCACCTCGACTTGCAGCTGCACGAACTTACGTACCTGATGGCCTTCTCGAGCATGGTGACCATGTCAACCTTTGTGCCGTTTAGCGCTAGGCAGCCAGCTCCTACAGTGACGCTCGCTAACCTTCGGTTTTGTAACACGATTCAGTTCACAGGAACGGTACATTCATATCCGACTATCCAAGCAGTGACAATAGCAAATTAGCAATGCTTGCAGTTTCGGCAGAGGCGGCCTGGGCCTCCGCATCCTTCATGGCCGTGTATCAAACCCTGTCTGCATCCCTCCCTGCCTCCCATAATGTCGATAGCGCTCCAGCCTCCAGAGCACATCCAATGTTCAGATCGGCAGCCATCTGATGCGTTCACTGGGAGGAGCTCCGAGACGCCGCATGTGTCGATTCACTGTCACTGCTCTGATCTGGGACCGCGCGCCCCGCGAGGAACCTAGCCCGTCTACATCTCGCCGGTCTCGGACAACTCCGCTCCCACCGCCGCTCGTCGTCATCCACGAATCCTTGCAGCGAGCTCCGGCGGCGGAGAAGACATGATAAAGGGAAATTGTCAGGAACGCGTGTGAGAAATGGTCGGGACACATTGAGAAAACCGAACCGGTAAAATCACTTCGCGGTGGCACAGACCCGTAAATTGTTTCAAGTTAAGGGGCAATTTCTGAACGACGTACCTACCGACTGATTGCAATATTATTAGTAGAGAAGAGATGTATCCCTACCAATTATATAAAGAGAAGAGATATGGAGAGGCTTTGCCCCACGGAAACCTAATACGTTTTCTAACTTGGTATCAGAGCCTAGGGCTCCTCCACGCCGCCGCGCAAGTCATCTGTGCCACCGCTGCAAGTTCTTCCCCGCGCCGCCGCGAGCTCTCCTCTGCGCTGCCATGAGATGTCTTCCACTGCGGCCCTCGCGCTTGCCTCGCCCTTGGGGCGATCATCTCTATCCCCAATGCCTCCACCGCTGTCGGCCTCTCCACATCCTCATCTCTTCGCCTCGACGCCCACAACTTCATGTTGTGAAAGGGGCACCGTGCCTGCTCTCGCCGACACCTGCCTTCACGACCACCTCGACGGCACCGCAGTGGCCCAGCACAGACCATCAAGGAGGGCATCGGAGATGCCGCCGTGAATGTCCCCAACCCGGAGTACTCACGGTGGTGGGTCACGGACCAGAGCGTCCTCAGTTTCCTCCTCGGCTCCATGGAGCCGGTCATCGCCTGCCAGCTCATTGGTTGCACGTCGGCCAGGGACGTATGGGCCACCGTGCACCGGCTGTACGGCGAGCAGAGTCGCGCCAATGTTCATCATGTTCGTCGCCAGCTTCAGTCTCTTCACAAGGAGGGGATGCCCACTGCCCAGTACATGCAGCAGATGAAGGCCCTTGGCAATGTCATGGCAGTGGCCGATTCTCGTCTCTCCAACGACGAGCTTGTCGACTACATCATCACCGGACTCGGCAAAGACTACAACGCCATCACATTGACTCTTACGCTTGGTAACAGGTCCATACCTTATGATGAATTTTACTCTCACATCTTGTTGTTTTAGGCCCTTCAGGAGCAGCAAGATCAGTCCGCGGACTTGGTTCATCGAAATACATGCACACTTGAACAACTCGCATAATTCATGTATAAAGAGCAAATGATCACCAGGATGGACAGTTCTATCTCCTAAATAGCAGTTATTCATAGCATGTTCAACAATTTTTATAGGTATTTTAAAAGGATGAGGAGCACAAGCATCATAAGAATTATCACATATGGGATATAAAATATTATCATAGCAAACTTTCTCCACTAAAGCTGGAGAACTAAAAATATCATGCTTAACAAAACCAGCTTCCCCAAGCTTAGACTTTTCTATAGCATTAGCAATAACGGTGTTCAAAGCATTCATACTAACAACACTATTATCATGCGAATTAAGCTCCATAGGTTTTTCAATTTTCTCTTCAAACACTTCATATCCTATTATCGGAAAAAATACTAAAGAACTCTTTATTTTCCATTAAGCCTAACTAGTGAAAATAAAAAAAAGAAAAAAAAGATATAATTGCAGAATCTAAAGGAAATAACTTCGAGCACTCACACAGGAGGATGCGGGTACCTTTTACCTTACCTCCCCGGCAACGGCGCCAGAAAAGAGCTTGATGTCTACACACGCTTCTGTTCTTGTAGACAGTGTTGGGCCTCCAAGTGCAGAGGTTTGTAGAGCAGCAGCAAGTTTCCCTTAAGTAGATCACCCAAGGTTTATCAAACTCAGGGAGGAAGAGGTCAAAGCTATCCCTCTCAAGCAACCCTGCAATTATGATACAGAAAGTCTCTTGTGTCCCCAACACACTCAATACACTTGTCAGATGTATAGGTGCACTAGTTCAGCGAAGAGATAGTAAAATACAAGTGGTATGGATAATTATAAGTAGTAAATGCAATCTGAAATAAAAATGGCAGCAAGCAAACATATAACTAAACTGAATGCAAACGGTGTTCTAATGCTTAAAAACAAGACCTAGGGATCATACTTTCACTAGTGGACACTCTCAACAAATATAACATAATTGAACCAATAGATACTAACTTCACTATGCCACTCTAAACAATTCTCCATTGGAAAACAAACACTAATCATGCGTAGGGCTACGAAGCACTCCTCAAAGTTCATATTTCCCCAAACTAGATTGTCCCACACTGTCACCGTGAATGCACTAGATGGTTCCAACAAACACCAAGAATTTATAGAGACATTAACCAAAAGAGACACACATAATGCGCACACTGTCACCTTCACATCATGATACAAGGTGTCTCCGGATATTACAAATATAAAGCACGGGAGTAGCATAATATCTGAAATATAGCATCTACCAATTCAACTAGATACAAAGCTCACGATCACATATAGATCACATCATGGGAGAGAGAGATGAACCACATAGCTACCGGTAGAGCCCTTAGCCCCGGGGGAGAACTACTGCCTCCTCATCATCGGAGGCAGCAACGGCGATGGAGATGGCGGTGAGGTCGATGGAGACGGCGGAGACGGCGATGGAGACCGATGGAGATGGCTCCGGGGGCACTTCCCCGTCCCGGTAGGGTCCCGAAACAGAGACTTATGTCCCCCGAAATTCGTCGGCAGCGGCGGAGCTATGGAACTATTCTGGAAATTTCGCCGATTCCTTTAGGGTTTTCCGTCGGGAGGCTCTTTATAGGCAAAGGGGCATTGTCAGGAGTGGACCAGGGTGGTCTCACCACAGGTGGGCGTGGCCAGGGGCTGGGTCGCGCCCCCTCATGGTGAGGCTGGCCCCTGGCGCCCCTCCGGCTCTTTTTTGGTGTTCGACCTCCGTCCGGGGAAAATAAGACTTTTGGAACTTGTTTCGTCCAATTCTGAGAATATTTCCTTTGTAGCTTTTCTGAAAACACAAAACGGTAGAAAACAGGGAACTGGCACTGTGGCATCTTGTCAATAGGTAGTTTTGGAAATCGCATAAAAATGCCACGAAGTGTAACGAAACACAAGGCAAATGGTGCAATAACGAGCATGGAGCATAAAAAATTATAGATACGTTTGAGACGTATCAAGCATCCTCAAGCTTAACTCCTGCTCGTCCTTGAGTAGGTAAGTGATAACAAAAGAATAATTTTTGAGGTGACATGCACCATCACAATCTTGATCAACGAAGTAAAACATTGAGTGCTGAGATCAAAGTACTTAAAACATGAAAGACATAATCTTGACAATAAAAAACTTAGCAACCACGTTATAACATGAAAAAGAACACAAACGAAAGATCATGAATAATGAAATAATGAAAGTCACGTGTGTATTTCAACCATATGGAAAAACATAGCAAATAGTTTTCAGCTTGTCCCTCATGGAGTAGCAAAACATAAATGCATAGGACACCTTCAAGTTTAAGAGGGTGACTAGATACAAATAATTTAAGAACAAGTGAAACAAAAATAATGAATCAATCAATGATAAACTTTGGGACAATGCACATTATACTCAGAATGGCAACTACGCTCTCTTAGACGGTGCATAAAGGTAGAAGGTGGAGACTCAACATAAAAGTAAAAGAAATGCCCTTCGCAGAAGAAAGCAGTGATTGCAAGTTTTATAAACCTTCAAAAATTAGGGTTAATTGGATAAGCGACACTGCAATTTTCAGCTATTTGAGAAACACCACTACAACTTCCAACTTTTGAAAAACGCCACTATAATTCTCTATACATCATGTAAACGCCATTATGTCCATTTTAACACACATAACATATAGTATACACTTGTATTTCTATCCTAATACGTGTATGTTGTGAGCCACACCAAAATCCATGCGCATTGGTTCAGCCAACTGCTATATATAAGCTGTCTCTACCTCACCAGCAAAGACTATTAAAGTGAGTTGTTTGTATAGCTGTCCGTAAGCACACAAAAAAACTAAAATCCGTTGTTAAACAAACTAAACAATGTAGGCTGTATTAGCACAACATGAGTGCACCTAGAAAAAATAGTAAGTAAAGAGAGAAGTTTATACGTGCTGCCATTTTATTCTTAAAGAGCATAAATACAACACTTGTGTATTGAGTTATTACAATAAAAATATTACAAATTAACAAAATTACCATTACGATGCCTATCCATTTTTTATGTGCTCTGGATATTCCTCCTGGGATTATTAAGCAAATTGTCAGAATCCTTAGGCAGTGCCTTTGGAGGGGAAACAATCCAGAATCAAAGAAGCAAGCTCTGGCTGCCTGGGAAATGGTGTGTAAACCTAAACATTGTGGTGGGTTAGGGATTTTGGATTTTGAGAAACAGAATGAAGGCCTTCTGATTAAGAACTTGCATAAGTTCTATAATAAGGAGGATATTCCATGGGTTCACTTAGTTTGGAGATATTATGCTGATTCAGTTCCTCATGCAAGCAAACTGTGTGGGTCGTTTTGGTGGAGGGATGTTATGAAATTTGCTGATAAGTATAGGAATATTTCCTCTGTCAAGATTGGGTGTGGTGATTCGGCTCTATTCTGGTCTGACAACTGGAGTGGGAAGATTTTGCAAGATGAGTTCCCCAAGCTCTATTCTTTTGCTGTCACGGTTAACAGTTCGGTGCAGGATGTCATGCTGGTGGATGACAGGACTTCCTTGTTCCAGCTTCCTTTGTCTCCTCAGGCTTTCAATGAGTTTCAGAATCTGCAGCTAATTCTGGATCAAACTCATATTAATCTTGACAGTAATGATGTTTGGTTGACAATATGGAAAGATGGAGTTTATACTTCAAGTAAATATTATCAACATTGTTTCAAAGGGGTAGTTGCTTCCAAAATCTATCACTCCATTTGGTCTTGCAAAGTCTTACTGAGAATCAAGGTATTTGCTTGGTTACTTGTTAGTGACCGGATTAATACCAGAGACATGCTAAGAAGGAGACATCTGAATGTCACCAATGTGTTTCATTGTGTGCTCTGCCCGTGCCGGGCTACTGAAGATTGGCAGCACCTTTTCTTTCATTGTAACTTCAGTATAAGGGTTTGGAGTTACTTGCAGATTGAGTGGGAATCTGGTAGCTCGTTTGAAGCCATTTTCATGCAAGCTAGGAGGAAGTTTAACAAGCCTTTCTTTACTGAGGTGGTTATTCTAGCAGCATGGCATATTTCGAAACAGAGGAATGAAGCCATCTTTCAGGGTATATTATCCACATTCAGAGGCTGGAGAAGGAGGTTTATTCATGAAGTCACTCTGCATATGCATAGGGTGAAGGCTAAGCATACTGATAGCTTATCATCATGGATTAGCTCATTGTTATGACTTGGGGGTGGTGTGTGTGGTTTTGCTTGTAAATATTTGTAATTTCCTGTAAATTCTTTCTGCTTCTGGTTAATAAAATGATGTGGGGCTCTTGCCTTACAGTCCTTTATGCTTCAAAAAAAAATGAGCTGGTAGCACAAGCTAAACTCTAGAGGGGCCCACTATATACACGTATGTGGACAGAAATACCAGCATATACTATGTGGTTTGTGTGTTAAAATGGGCATAATGGCGTTTATAGGATGTACAGAGAATGGCAATGGCGTTTTTCAAAAGTTGAAAGTTGTAGTGGCGTTTCTCAAATAGCTGGAAATTGCAGTGGCGTCTATCCAATTAACCCCAAAAATTATGGTACTTACTAGCTTTGAGCTTTCTTTGCCCCCATCATAAGCATCTTGAATGGTTAAAGTTAATGCGAGTACAATTATGAAGCATATGCTTGACAAATCATAAGTTGAAAACCTTGTGTCCCATGAAGTACGAATACCAAAACCTCATGCTACTTTGCTTAGGTCCCAAGCAAGTTCTTGTCATTGTAAGTATACACGTATAATCGAGAACCGCCAACGGGGTACCTCTGTGCCCGATGACATGGAACAAGCCCACATCAAAATGACAGGACAAACAGACAATGAACACCTCGGCATCTCTTTTATTTACTATTTGTATAGCTTTTTATTTTGAGATGCGTCGTCGAATGTTCACTATGGGCATGCTGTAAATTTCCACCATGAATTATACATGGCTTAGATTAGTGGCCCAGGCGTTTCTCTAACATATATACAAACTCCATGAACTCCACAATTCCAATTTATTTCACACCGCGAGTATCCATAAACAAAAGATCACGATATCAACTCAAATAAGTTAAAGTGCAATGTCGAAAGCTTGCCCCATGACGGCATGGCTGGGCTAATTTCCAACTTACAACTTGCAAGCATAACAACTCAACATAAGAGAGCCACAATATCAAAATTTTAAGAACGGGAAAAGTAAAGTGTGCCATCAGGTTCATGAGAGCTTTACTGACCAATTTTCGCATAACACCAAAAAGAGTTTAATTTGAAGGATAGATAAAAGCAAGTCGAATGTACTTTGAAATAGCAAATTGCTAATAGGTATGTATGGTGGACACATTGGCATAACTTGGTTTTTAGGAGTTGAATGCATGAGTAGAGCTCATACTCAATACAAAATAAGGGCTAGCAAAAGACTGGGAGCGACCAACTAAGAGAGCAATAACGGCCATAATCATGCATGGCGACAAAACATCATTAAAAGAAGCATAAAGTAGTATCACAAGTTAAAAACCAAATGATCATAGAGGCTATAGGCGACTTATTTTGTAATCAACATGGTGTAAGCATCGCCAAGTCAACCCAATTAAAGCATCAAAGGAGAAAACCACAATAATGCTTCCAAATAATAAAAACAACGCATGATTTTTTTTCAAAGGCTCATTAAGCAATCTCAGTCATTTGAGACAAGTCATGCTACAGCAAAATTCACTAAGCATACTATCAAAACGACATCAAGCATGACATGCAAATGTCTAAGCCGCAGTCTAAACAAGCTCCTTTTTGTACCACTTTTTTGCATGAAAGTTTTTCTCTTTTCCAACACCATTCAAACCTTTTTAATTCAACTCTTTTGATGAAAACCAACTTGGAACAGAGGTCAAAATACACCTTGATGCAAAGATATAATAAGATCTGAACAAAAATCAAGGCGAAAAACGAAAGCTAAACGCAGTAGCAGAAAAAGAGAACACTCGTTGAACGATAAGAGTGAAAAACGGAGTGTTCTTGGCAATGAAAACGGAGTAATCTCCCTCCAAAACAAACATGATGTGATCCAACCAATTATTGCAGCAAACAAAACAAAAAGAAAACTGAAAGCGAAAACAACTGACGCTCCAAGAAAAACGCATAGTGCATGAAGCAATAAAAATATAGTGTCTTGAAAGGTGACCTGATTTTTGCCGATGAAGAAGGGGTGCCTCGGGGGCATCCCCAAGCTTTGACGCTTGTACCTCTTGGATATTTCTTGGGGTGCATGGGCATCCCCAAGCTTGAGCTTTTGTCCATTCTTCACCTCATCATATCATTCTCCAATCCTTACACTTGAAAACTTACTTAATACAAAACTTAACACAATTCTATTAGCAACATTAGTGTTAGCAAAATAATAAATCAACCCTTTTTGGTTCAGATTTCAACTCAAAACCACCACATATAAAGCATATACTACTGTAGCAACTTCTCCAAAAGTTCTGTGATCAAAAGAGCTAAAAAAGAAAGTGATCGAGAGGCAAATACAAATAGTGGCAGAAATCTGTCAAAACAGAACAGCTGACAAAGGTCGATTTTTTAAAGGGTTTTATGTTGCTCAAATCCAAAAGTGTTAAACTAATGAAAGTTTGGAAATAACCTGAGGAATAAGCACAAGAAATTGCAGGTCAAAAAGATTTTCTGAGAATTGTCACGAATTTTTCTAGTGCAGTACGAAAATTTGTTTCAAGACAGCAACTTCCCCAAATATTACCTCACTCAAATCAGAGGTTTCTCTTGGCACAAAAACAAAATAAAAATGATAAGGAGAGGTCACAGTAGTAATAACTTCCAAGACTCAAATAAAAGAAAAATAACTGAAAATAAATCAATGGTTTATCTCCCAAGAGTGCTTTTCTTTAACGCCTTTGAGCTAGACGCAGTAATTTGCAAAGATGCTCATGTAGGCGCCATAAAAGAGCTTCAGGCAAATGCGCTATATAAGAACTTAAAGCAAGAGAGAGCATCAAAAAGCAAATATGAAACACATTTAAATCTAAACCACTTCCTACGCATAGGAATCTTGTAAGAAAATAAATTAATGAGGCACATAGTAGCCAACATGGATAGATAAAACAAGTGCCACATCAAGATTTGCAACATAAAGAGGGGAAACTCAATATTGTTGAGATTCATCAAACCATGTTTCCCTCTCTCATTGTAACTTTCAGTAGCATCATGAATAGAATTAACAATATAACTATCCCTTTCATGAGCCACATGCATAAAAGAATTAATACTCCCCACATGAACAATCGTAGTAGGAGCAGATTCAACAGAATAATTATTCTCATCACCATAATCATCAAAAACATGAGGCATATTGTAATCATAACTAATTTTCTCCTCAAAAGTAGGTGAACTGAAAATATTATACTCATCATCATAACCATCATAAACTAGAGGTTTAGTATCATCATAAGCGATAGAATAGCTATCTTGCAAAGCATATTCATCAAGCATATCATCATAAGAAGGAACATGGATAGTACTAATGGTGTAACAATTATTAACCTCATAATTTTTAGAATCGAAACCAAAAAGATTTTCAATATTAAAAGTAGATTGCTTTTCTCAATCATGATCACGAACATAGGTAACATGCATAGGAACATCATTAAGATCAAAATTATCATAATCTATAATAGGAGCAACATGCTTAGGGGAAGATACCGTTTCCTCTCTCCTTTTACTCCTCTTCTTCTTCCTCTTCTTACTCTTCTTACTCTCTCCTTTAGGAGGGAGAGACTTGAAAGGCATCTTCTCCACATAATCTGGTTTGCTGACAGAAACAACAGAAGAAACTTTGGAGGATTCCTCCTCTCTATTAATAAGATGGAAACATCTATTAGTCCTGTCATAGCTTAGCAAAACATCATGTTTTATAACATTTTGTATGTAAGTATTTGCGAGGCAATCTTTAACATAATAGAGACGACAACCACGAAGGGTGCTATTAATATAAAAAACACTCATATTTACCAAAGAAATCTTTCTAGATATCTCTACACACCCCCCAAAACAAAAGTAAGCTCATCATGCTGATTGAGAGTAATCTTGTCATCACAATACAAACTTATGGTACTCATTCGATTAAAAGAGTCACTATATTGTCTTAAGCATTGAAAATTAAAATGACACTTGTCATCGCAAAGCTCACAAAGAAAAGGATAGAGCTCACAAACCTTTTCACCAAGCTCATCTAGAGTCTTGAGCCACATTCGGGTTTCTTCATTCCCATGGTGGATATAATAATCGTCTTTGTTGTGACTCTCTTCACACGGTCTATGTACTCCACAAAAATTAACATGCTTATAAGAAGTAGTACTTTCAGAAATTTGAGCATGTTTATTGCAATCATCAATAACAATATCACTTTCTATGCAAGTGTCTTTAAAAGGTTCATGATACACATCCCCATTTCCCTTAGGAACATTAATATGGGAAGCAAAGGCTCTAAAACAATCTACCATAATTTGAGGATCAAGACCATATTTAGCACTAAGCTCTTCAAAATTAGCAGTTTCAACGAAAGACTTAATGCAATCATACTCATAATTTATACCTGATCCTTTACCTTTGTCGCTATCCCAATCTTCAATATTGTTTTGAATTGCTTCAAGCAGATCCCACTTGGTGTCAACATCCTTCCTTGTGAAAGACCCATCCAAGCATGCATCTAGATAGTCCTTGTAATATCCTGAAAGCCTTGCATAAAAATTATCAATAACAATATTACGGGGAAGCTCATGAATAGGACATTTGAGCATTAGTGACTTCAACCTTCCCCACGCTTGGGCAATACTTTCTCCCTCAAGCGGATGAAAATTATAAATATAATTCCTATCTTTATAAACATCACTAGAAGGATAGAATTTAGAATAAAAGAGAGGTACAATTTCCTCCCAGTCAACAGGTTGGCCATCCTTCAGTGTTTTATACCATTCCACAGCTCTGCCTTTCAGTGATAAAGAAAATAGCTTCCTCTTAACTTGGTTCATCGAAATACCTTCACACTTGAACAACTCGCATAATTCATGTATAAAAAGCAAATGATCACCGGGATGGACAGTTCCATCTCCTAAATAGCAGTTATTCATAGCACGTTCAACAATTTTCATAGGTATTTTAAAAGGATGAGGAGCACAAGCATCATAAGAATTATCACATATGGGAGATCAAATATTATTAGAGCAAAATTTCTCCACTAAAGCTGGGGAACTAAAAATATCATGCTTAACAAAACCAGCTTGCCCAAGCTTAGACTTTTCTATAGCATTAGCAATAACAGTGTTCAAAGCATTCATACTAACAACACTATTAGCATGTGAATTAAGCTCCATAGGTTTTTCAATTTTCTCTTCAAATACTTCATATCCTATTGTAGGAAAAATATTAAAGAACTCTTTATTTTCCATTAAACCTAACTAGTGAAAATAAAAACAAGAAACAAAAAATATAATTGCAGAATCTAAAGGAAATAACTCCGAGCACTCACACAGGAGGATGCGAGTACCTTTTACCTTACCTCCCCGGCAACGGCGCCAGAAAAGAGCTTGATGTCTAGACACGCTTCTGTTCTTGTAGACAGTGTTGGGCCTCCAAGTGCAGAGGTTTGTAGAGCAGCAGCAAGTTTCCCTTAAGTGGATCACCCAAGGTTTATCGAACTTAGGGAGGAAGAGGTCAAAGCTATCCCTCTCAAGCAACCCTGTAATTACGATACAGAAAGTCTCTTGTGTCCCCAACACACCCAATACACTTGTCAGAAGTATAGGTGTACTAGTTCAGCGAAGAGATAGTAAAATACAAGTGGTATGGATGATTATAAGTAGTAAATGTAATCTGAAATAAAAATGGCAGCAAGCAAACATGTAACAAAACTGAATGCAAACGGTGTTCTAATGCTTAGAAACAAGGCCTAGGGATCATAATTTCACTAGTGGACACTCTCAATAAATATAACATAATTAAACCAATAGATACTAACTTCACTATGCCACTCTAAACAATTCTCCATTAGAAAACAAACACTAATCATGCGTAGGGCTACGAAGCACTCCTCAAAGTTCATATTTCCCCAAACTAGATTGCCCCACACTATCACCGTGAACGCACTAGATGGTTCCAACAAACACCAACAATTCATAGAGACATTAACCAAAAGAGACACACATAATGCGCACACTGTCACCTTCACATCATGATACAAGGTGTCTCCGGAGATTACAAATATAAAGCACGGGAGTAGCATAATATCTGAAATATAGCATCTACCAATTCAACTAGATACAAAGCTCATGATCACATATAGATCACATCATGGAAGAGAGAGATGAACCACATAGCTACCGGTAGAGCCCTTAGTCCCAAGGGAGAACTACTTCCTCCTCATCATCGGAGGCAGCAACGGCGATGGAGATGGCGGTGAGGTCAATGGAGACGGCGGAGACGGTGATGGAGACCGATGGAGATGGCTCTGGGGGCACTTCCCCGGCCCGGCAGGGTGCCAGAACAGAGACTTCTGTCCCCCGAAATTTGTCGTCGGCGGCGGCGGAGCTATGGAACTATTGTGGAAATTTCGCTGATTCCTTTAGGGTTTTCTGTTGGGAGGCTCTTTATAGGCGAAAGGGCGTCGTCAGGAGTGGACCAGGGTGGTCTCACCACAGGTGGGCGTGGCCAGGGTCTAGCCGGCGCTCCCTCATGGTGAGGCTGGCCCCTGGCCCCCCTCTGGCTCTCTTTCGGTGTTCGACCTCCGTCCGGGAAAAATAAGACTTCTGGAACTTGTTTCGTCCAATTCCGAGAATTTTTCCTGTGTAGCTTTTCTAAAACATAAAAATTGCAGAAAACAGGGAACTGGCACTATGGCATCTTGTCAATAGGTTAGTTCCAGAAATCGCATAAAACGCCACAAAGTGTAATAAAACACAAGGCAAATGGTGCAATAACGAGCATGGAGCATCAAAAATTATATATACATTTGAGACGTATCAGCGGCCAACCCACCGGTGGCCAAACCGTTGGTCGCCAGAATTATGGTAGCAATGGCGGCAATGACGGTGGTGGCCGTCTTAATATCCGCCGCAGCCAACGCCCCCATTGTCAAATCTGCAACTATTGGGGGCATGTTGCATCAGACTGCAGGATCCGGTTCTGATGCCAACGCCCCCAATCTGCAACTATTGGGGGCATGTTGCATCAGCCCCGCAACAACAGCAACAACAACCAGTGCGCCAGGAATGCGGCGTCTACTAGCTGCAACACCGACCCTCCAGTCTGGCATCTCGACTATGGCGCCACAGATGGCCTGACGAGTGATCTTGCTCGGCTTCACCTCCAAAAGCGCTATGGCAGGGCGGATCACGTCCTAGTGGCCAGCTGTGATGGTTTGTCTATTGCGCACATTGGTCATACTTCTTTAGTTGGTTTTTCTATCCACTTGAAAAATATACTCCATGTTCCGCATCTTAGCACACATCTTTTGTTAGTCAATTGCCTTTGTTCTGATAATGATGTTTTTGTTGAATTTCACCATCATTTTTTCTTTGTTAAGGACTAGGAGGGACCTCCAGGATCGCCTCTCTAACTTTTTTCACCACCGCTCGAGCCCTCATCACCTTGATAGCTTGCCCTCATAGCTAGATCCAATCTGCACACAGTGTAACCTCATTATAAAGAAAGTGAGACAAGTAGGACGTAGGTCTTTACCCTTCATGGGGTTGAACCTGGGTAAATCTTGCATGTTCCATGTCTTTATCCGACCGACGTCGAGTTCGCCGGATCCCATTCTCTCTTCATGAATCATAAGTCCGCAAACATGGACAATATCGGGGTAGAACCTCGTCAATGGCGCCGATCATGGGGACAACGGGATTTGGATCAACAGGCTCACCGGCTCCATCGTCACTCACCATCACCAGTCATCATTGACTCACCATCATCACTCCCCATCGACTCACCAACACCATGTTGGGGTTCGATGAAAATAACAAAAATTTATTTCTACGCAACCCTGAATTGCCCAAGGATCTATCTATTAGTAATGTTGTAACGGTAAACAGATGTTCGGTGACGTACCCTTGAACACCAAACATGGGATTTAACGCTCCCGCACAAGCGATGTCGATGAAGCCGACGTAGCCGACCTCAAGGTCATTGAAGATCCTAGAGAAATGACTCGGCACCACACGAGTAGCACCTCTGCATACTTGCACACGTACGGTGATCACGATGACCCCCAGAATCTCTGATCCAGCCAAGATTGCGGGAGTAGATGGAGTTGGATGGAATCCGAAAACTCTGCAGCACAATGACATGCGGAGGTGGTGTGATCTCTAACCTATGCAACCCTTCGGGAGGCCGCACAGGAGAGAGAGAGAGAGAGAGAGAGAGAGAGAGAGAGAGGTGGTGGAGAGGGCGGCGCACCAGGTGGAGTGGAAATGAGGCACGCGGCCTTTGTTGAGTGTTCTCTCCTCTCCCTAGGGCCCCCATTATATAGTGGGAAGGGGGAGCACCAATCCCTCCACCAGGGCAGCCCTAGGGCGGTAGCCAAGGGGAGAGGCGGTCGGCCCCACCCGCCCCAAACCCTAACCCTAGCCCGGCCGACTAGGGCCCAAGGAGGGCAGTAAGAGGGGGGGCACATATGGCCCTATTGGGCCTCTCTCCAGGAGAGGCCCAATAAGGTGGGCAGTGATTATTTAATTATTTAATCAATATTAATTCAGTTAATTAATATTAATTAACCTATAATTAATTCTCCGCTACTCCAAAACTCTTCCAGACTCCTTCAGAACTATTATGGACTCCGCCGAAACTATCCTGGACTCTAACGGAAATATTTTAGACTTTATTGGAACAATTTCATCACTCATAAATCATCACACGATGTTTCCGAATATTACCAAAACCATCTCAAGCATCAAGAACCCTTAAATGTGTTACCCAACGGTTCGAGAACACTACAGACATTACCAAGAACTCTCTTCGGTAAATGACCATCAATCACATCTAGATATCCGTGATGACCCCTGTGCATTCTACGAAGTTCTTTTAGTTGTTGAACCGTAAATGTTGATGTACATTTCCCTTTGTCTCGCTGATACTAGCATAGTCCAAGATCTGATCGTCGGTATCTCCATACCTCATTCAATCTTGTTACCGACTAGTGTTGTTTAACTCGTGCCGTGATATTCCATCTTTGTGACCTGGTCACACGCTACACATCTTTGATGTAATCTCATCGAGTGGGCCCAGAGTATCATCTCCGTCATGCGGATGAACAAATCCCGCTCTTGGTTCATACGCCTCAACATACTCCATTAGGGAACCCGAAAGATAGCTTTTTAGTCACCCAGTTAAGGTAGAGACGTTCGATGCAATCAGAGTTTCCTCTAGAAGAAGTGAAGGTCTAAGGATTAAGTTACAACACTTTCTTCATATTGCAACGTGAACAACATGACACAATCATGTTGCAATATTATTTTTGGGTACGTCCACCATGGCATTACTCATTGGCATGATCTCATTGTCAACTGGCGTAATGCACCATGATTGAGAAACCTCGATCACTAGTTGAACAATGAACTAGAATTAGAGGTATACTAGGGACTCTTATCATTTAAAACCACACCTATATCAATGTTTCCAATTGACATAGTTATAGCACGGTATTAAACTTATTATGAACTATATGAAATAAGCAAATAAGTCCTTTATTATTTTCCTCTAAGGCATATTTTTTTCATCTACCGGTCGCCATCAACTCGTCATCATCAACCATCATCAATTTGCCATCATCACCCAACGTCAACTTATACCCACCTTCGACGGGACCCTCTTCGATGGCACTCAGAGGATTTATCCTAGCAATCTGCTCACTGAACTTCCGCGTCGACGATGCAGGCGCAGTCATGCTGCTACCCGCACCCGAAACCGCACCAATAGCAGTTAATGACACGCCTATGTAAACCTTCACCATCCTGTAAGCATCCGTGGAAGATTCTGCATCACCTCCACCGACCAAGCGCTCCGGTACCCCTCAAGCGGCGGCATCACAGACTCCATCTATCGGATCCAACGTTTCTTGCAAACCACCACCATCCCCAACCACCTCTTACTGCGACAACTGCGACGCATACCACCATGTGGGATCCAGAGATTTCTTTACTCACAAGATCTCTAGATGTGGGGACCCTCATGGTGGCATAGCCACAATATACCTGACGATCTCTGAGTGTTAAAGAGCCTTAGATGCAATAGACCTCAATGTGGCACCTTACAATGCCAACTACATCGTTGACCTCTACTCCGAATATACCTGCTTCGATGACGACTTCTCGCCCCAAGCCAAGGACAACGACGAGAAATCCATAGGAACCAGCTCTAGGGATTCTGTTGCCTCCGGCAGCGGCTACGCCGTTGACTCCGATTCTGATTTCATCGTCGAGTACGGAGGTCATGATGGTGATGATGACATCTACTCTCCAGAACATGGTGATATTGGAGACACACCACAGCCACCTACGCGCGTATAGTGTATGATGGCGTCGCATGGCGACGCATGCGGCAGTAGATCCGATGGAGGCCGAAACGGCCAAACCACCAGAGGTTGACTGCTCACACAAGCCCAGTTCAGCAAAGCAAGGCACGTCTATAATGGCAAGATACCCATGGGGCCGAACCCTACAGACGATGAGGTTACAGCCCTCCGTTTCATCGTCCATGAGTAGAAGTCACAGATCGCCAGCGAGAAGTGGGTGCTCGAGTGGCACAGACAGGAAGATGACGCTTCAAGCGACCGTCAAGCTAATCTCACATCCTTGTTTTCTTTGGGTGCAACGCTAAAATCTCGGTCCCGCGGCATCTCCAAGGATGATAGACACTGATGCGTCGCAAACGTATCTATAATTTTTGATGCTCCATGCTTCTTTTACACCAATTGGTTTATGTTTTGTTTACAGTTCATGGTGTTTTATGCGTTTTCCGGAACTAACCTATTAACAAGATGCCATAGTGAGAGTTCCTGTTTCTGCTATTTTTGTGTTTCAGAAAAGTTACACAAGAAATATTCTCGGAATTGGACAAAATGAAGCCCGAAGTTCCTATTTTTTCTGACATGAGACGGAGTCCAAAGCAGAGACGGAGGAGGGCCAGGAGGCAGCCACAGCACCTGGTGGCACGGGTGCACCCCTGGCCGCGCCACCCTGTGGTGTGGGGCCCCTGGGTGCCCTCTGACATCGTCCCTCCGCCTATAAAAAGCCTCTGACGTGAAAACCCTAGAGGAATCGACGTTTTTCCAGATAAAGTTCCACAGCGCCGCCGCTGTCGCAGACAAGATTCGGGGGATAGAAGTCTCCGTTCTAGCACCCTGCTAGGACAGGGAATTGCCCCCGAAGCCATCTCCATCGACTCCACCGCCATCTCCATCGATGTTGTTGTCTCCCATGATGAGGAGGGAGTAGTTCTCCCCGAGGCTGAGGGCTCTATCGGTAGCTATGTGTTCATCTCTCTCTCCCATGATGTGATCTATATGTGATCATGAGCTTTGTATCTAGTTGAATTGGTAGATGTTGTTCTTCATCTAATATGCTACTCAAGTGGTTTTATTATCATAATCTTTGGAGACACCTTGTACCATGATGTGAAGGCGATAGTATGCGCATTATGTGTGTCTCTTAGGCTAAATTTTACAGTAATACTTGTGATGAGTTATGATCTGAGTTGGATGTCTCTATAAATTGTTGGTGTTTGTCTAGAACCATCTAGTGTGCTCAAGGTGATAGTGTGGGGCAATCTAGTTTGGGGAAAGTGAACTTTGAGGAGTGCTTTGTAGCCCTGCGCATGATTAGTGTTCATTATCCAACCAGAGAGTAGTTCAGAATAGCATAGTGAAGATAGATATTTATGTGTTCAATTATGTTATCTTTGTTGAGAGTGTCCACTAGTGAAAGTATGATCCCTAGGCCTTGTTTCCAAGCATTGAAACACCGTTTACAACCTCTTCTGTTACATGTTTGCTCGCAGCAATTTTTATTTCAGATTGCATTTACCACTTATAATCATCCATATTACTTGTATTTCACTATCTCTTCGCTGAACTAGTGCACCTATACATCTGAAAAGAGTATTGGGTATGTTGGGACACAAGAGACTTCTTGTATCTTAATTACGGGGTTGCTTGAGAGGGATACCTTTGACCTCTTCCTCCCTGAGTTCGATAAACCTTGGGTGATCCACTTAAGGGAAACTTGCTGCTGTTCTACAAACATCCGCACTTGGAGGCCCAACACTGTCTACAAGAATAGAAGTGTACGTAGACATCAAGCTCTTTTCTGGCGCCGTTGCTGGAGAGGTAAGGTAAAAGGTACTCACATCCTCATGTGTGAGTGCTCGAAGGTATTTCCTCTTGACTCCGACGTCGCCTACATCGCACTGCCGTACAATGCCATCCTCGGCTACCCCGCCTTGGCTAAGTTCATGGTGGGCCACCTTTAGGCGATCGCGTGCTGTTGTCGCTGGCAAGGGAGGAAGGAGTGGATTGGATCCTTGAGCTCAAGGCCTTCCTCATCAGCGGTAAGCTTCCCAAGGAGGAATCGGAGGCCAAAAGAATCGTGCGTCAAGCTATGGGATACTGCGTCAAGGACGGTGACTTGTACCGGCGTCGCCCTAGTGGCGTCCTTCTGAAGTGCATCTCGACCCATGAAGGCCAAGAACTCCTCAAGGACATCCACGCCGGCGAGTGTGGGCACCACTCTTCTGCGGGCACGCTTGCAGGGAAGGCGTATCGCATCGGCTTCTACTGGCCATCAACACTCTCAAATGCAGCAGAAATGGTCAAGAGGTGTGAGGCGTGCCAATTCCATGCCAAGCAAATCCACCAACCCGCGCATGAGCTATAGACCATCCCGTTCACTTGGCCCTTTGCTGTTTGGGGGCTGGACATCCTGGGTCCTTTCCCTTGAGCGCAAGAGGGCTACTGCTACCTCTATGTCGCCATCGACAAGTTTACCAAGTGGGTGGAGGTGAAACCGCCAGTTCACCAGCGGACTATTCCGGGAGTACTGCGCATTGGTTGGCATCAAGATCTGCTTCGCCTCGGTCGCCTATCCCAGGAGCAATGGGCGGGCAAAGCATGCAAATGTTGAAGTCCTAAAGGGCCTGAAGACAAAAAGCTTCAACTCCAAGCTCGAGGCCTGGCAAAAAATGGTTCGACAACCTCCAATCCGTCCTATGGTCCATTCGTACCAGTGCAACCAAGCCTACCAGGGAAACGCCTTTCTTCCTGGTCTATGGGGCAGAGGCTGTCCTCCCAACCGACGTCAAGTTCGGATCGCCAAGGGTTCTCGCCTTCAACGAGTCACGTCAAGAGGACCTCATCAGCGATCGCCTCCTCCAGCTTGACGAAGCCTGGTGTCAGGCGGCGCTCCGCGCTTCAAGATACCAGCAGGGCCTATGCCGCTACCATAGTCGCCACATTCAAGCAAGAACCTTGGAGGTCGGCGATCTGGTGCTGAGGAGGATACTCTCTCGCGAGGGCCTTCACAAGTTATCGCCAATATGGGAAGGGCCCTTCAAGGTAACGCACATAGCCAGGCCTAGCTTAGCGTGGCTAGAGACCGCAGAAGGCGTCCCGGTGAGGAACCCGTGAAACATAGCTCATCTGCGAAAGTTCTACCCATAGGTTCCTCACGAGGAGATAAAGACCGTCACTACGACACTCTGTATTAAGTTAAGTTGCTTTTCATCACAAAGACTAAGTTAAAGCGCATATAGCGCCTCTGCTTTGGCATGATGTTGCAATAGCATGAAGTCCATTTATTTTTTGTTGTACTCCACGTGAGGTGGGGGCTAGGCACAGTGTCTATGCTAGGGCCTTCGCCCAGAAAACAGCAAGCCTGAAATAACCAAAAGGGACTGAGCTCTGATCAGGGGCGACGGCCCCAATCTCGATCACCTCCACGTGCCCGTGGTGCTTAGTACATCGCGTGGTGCACTTGAAAATAAAAAATCTTCACAAAAATCCAAGGTGTGCCTAAGGCATCCAATAGGGACAGGTGCCTCGCGAGCATCCCTTGTGAGAGCATTCTGACGCGTCGATGGACTAGCATCTTCAGTAGCCAAGAATCCCCTCTCTCGAGGAAGGCCCTCCGCGGCAGTATAAACGAAGACTAAGGTTGCTCCACTCATCTTGTGAATGAGATGCAGATTTGGAGGTCCGCGCCAGGCCCTTCACCTCGCGAGTAACCCTCGTTTAGGTGTCGTGCGCCTCTGGGCTCTCTTAAGCATCGACGCCTTCGCGTCCGTGAGGGTCCAGCTTCCCTCACGCCGAGGAAGGCCCTGTGAATCGCCATGTGCAGCAATTTGCTCTTAGCTGCTGGCACAGATAGTGTCGCGCTCCCTCATGACAAGGAAGGTCCCTATGCCGGTCACAGGGGCATCTTATCTGCCTTTCTTTTTCTTTTTGTTTTACCGATCCGCCTTTCTGTTTTGAGGGATTTGGGGTTTTTTCTTTCTTTTCCAACTCCGTTTTTCTACTACTTGTTCAGGACGCGCAACCTTCGTCACCGACGCCGACCCTGCCATGAGCTCTGAAGCGCTGGGAGGCCTCCTGCAAGCGCAAGCAACTCGCCAGGGCTCTCAAGCGGGTAGGTGACCGAGGAAAACGCAAGGAGACGAAGACAACAAAGGAGAAACAACGCCTTCATTAACAAATCCCCGAATGGAAAGGAACAAAGCCACGGCGGGGCATACCCCATCGGCGGTGATAGCTAAACAAAAGAGGGGAGGAGAACTATTCTCCTCCCCAGAAGGCCTCCGCGATGGTGCTGCCTCTTCACTCCATCGCCACAGGAAGAGGGTAGGTGTGGCAGACGCCATTAGCGGTGAAGACCCGCACCAAGGCCTCCAGCGCCCCCAGCCAGAAGCGGAAGATGAGGCGGTCGCCGACGTGGAGGCGGTGGCCGAGGGCGAAAGCTCTCCAATGCCCAGAGAGGACGGTGTTGCCGCCGGGGATGAGGTCCATAGGCCAGATCAGCTCTGGCTGCTCTGCTCCACCAGCGTAACCTCACCGGCGGCAAGACCAGGGGCGGAGATGGCCCTCCCAACCGCATCCGGGAGGCAGAGGACGGTGGAGTCCCAGTCCTGGACATCGACGAGGATCTCCAAAAAGCAGGACCTCGGCGTGATGAGGGGTCCTAGGGCCGCCGCAGCCAGGCAGCGAGGAACCATGACCACACCGGTCGCGAAGGGTGCCACCTCTGGTGGCACCGGGTCTTCTAGGGGCCCAAGGGCGGCTCGGCGTCCTAGAGCGCCCGATCGATGCTCCCCTGTAGCGTACCTGTGCTTTATTTGTGCTAGTCCCGGATCGACTGCTAGCACACACAGTTACAAGATGAAATATCAAGAATACAAAGGTCTTTATTACAATGCTTGATCCACAAATAACTTAGTCTTTTACAACTCAAAGAGGCATGAAGCCACAATCTTATTACAACTCAAGAAAATGACTAAGTAAAATAAACTACAAGTCTTCTTTCTTCGTTGATCCGCAGGCAGACGTGTTGGATGAAGACTCGTGACCGTAGCGCAGCAATCTTCAATCTTTGTAGTATCCACCTGCAACATGATACGTTGCAGCCACGGAGGGTCAATACTTTGAATGTATTGGCAAATGTCACTTTGGTGGACTCAATGGCACCTACACGTATATGCTTTTGGCCAGGTGGAGTTTAACTTAGCAAAAGCAAGCCTTTTTCCTATCTTTGTAAAAACTCAAGTTTTCCTTAGCAAAACTTCGTCAAAGAAGCTCTACTACCCAAGTTTACCCATCAAGTTTTAACTTAGAGAAATTGGGGTGGGGAGATTCTTGAACAGCTTCAAAGTGATGTCACTCAGAATTGTCCGTAACCGGGGACACGGCTAAGTACTTAGTTCTAAACACTCTGCAGAGGTGGTGCACCTTTCCCACAAGGCTTAGTTAGCCTATTTTGCCATGAGACTTATTTTGTCTCAAATGGCCAAGGAAAACTAAGACGAGGTCTTTCAGAAGCATTCCCTCAGACCAAATGGATGCGCTCCAACCTATTCACATATACCACCCTCTGTCCGCCTGGCTTGAGTTCTTGCATCTTAATTGACCAAGACAGAGCCCATAATGTCTTGTGGTTGCACTGGAAGCTTCCCGACTTGAACGTCTCCAATTTATTTGCTCCTGGGTGGCCTTCCACAAGTGAGATACACCTGGTGGTTCAGAGGTTCGACGACATGACCCCAGGGAACCACTCAACATAAACCAATCAAGGCCACTTTCACCCAGGTGGTTCATTAACTTAGTTGTTTACTTAGTTTTCCAAAAACTAGTTTTCCAACACTTAGCCAAATTCATGTGTTAACCCTTCCCACAACAAGAACAAAAGCAAAGTCCTATAGCAGCAGCAATTCTACTAGGAGATGCAAAACTAGTTAACTAGACAAAGCTTAGCACAAACTAGCAAGTTAAAGATAAGAAAAACATAAAAGCACCTATTCATGCGTCTTCTACTATAAAAGCTACAAGACCAAAACTTTTAGTAGGACAAGGAAACATGGTGACACTTGCCTTGATGAGGAGAAGAGTTGGTGCACTCGCCACACAGACACTCGTTGCACTCAGCACAATCTACACATGAAATATAGCATTATAAGCACATAACCATCACAAACAATCATGAAAAGAAAGCATGCATGCAAATGTGTTTTTAAACACTTCAAGGACACTTAGCATGTTCTCTGGTTGTTACTATAGGCATGATGACATGATCAAAGTTTTAGAGTTAATTTATAAAACTCAAAACATCAACAACACACACACAAAAAGAACAATAAACAAGCTAAGGTTACAAAAGTATTAAAAAAATTCCAAAAATAGTTTTGGCCATGCTACAGTACTAAGAAATATCAGAGGAACCTAGTCCAAAAGGATTAATTGTAAAAAGAATTTTATAAATATTTTTAATAATCAAAACACAAGATTAAAGCTTGCAGCAATTCACTATTTAAAACCGTTACTATACTTGTTTTTGATACTGCAGCTAGAGTCTACACAATTTTATGAATCTATGGACCCAAAGTTTGCTAAAAACCGACGTGTAGATCTCCATATATGAAATAAACAAGTTTTGAACAAAATCTGTGAATTAAATCGAAATCGAATTCGAATTAAACCCTGTGACGACACGCGTCGCGATCTGATTCGCGGGTACTGTTTCGCGCGGATCGCCATCCTGGACCGCTGGATCTAATGATCAACCAACGGATCTGATCGCCTGATACCGCTTCGCTAAGTGATCTAAAACTAGCCCTAGATCTAAGATCTAACGAACGAAAGAAAAACCAAGGAGCTCACCTGAGAAGTGTCGACGGCGAGGTCCCCGGCGGTTCTGGAAATCAACGGCGAGGTGGCTGCGGCGGTTCCTGGTGGCGATGAAGAACTTGACGACGCTCAGGAGGTCACGGAGTGATCGAAAACGTGATCGGCGGCCTTGATGGCTTCCTGTAACGATGGTGAGGAGCAGCTGGAGGATTAGACCGAGACGGTAGCATGCAGAGCACGGAGGATTGCGGCGAGCAGAGACGAATCTGGGAAACGAGAGTCATACCGGATGATCAGGAGGTCAAGGCGATGCCGGTGGCGAGGTTTGCAGGGGCGAGGTGCTCTGGAACTCCTGCAATCGCTCGTCGGAGCAAGGTCTGGCGGACGGTGAGATTCGGTCGCGGTCGTCCTCGTCGTTCTGGAACTCAAACGAGGAAGAGGGCATGTCAGAGAGGTATGCGAGAGCAAGGGAGAAGAGAAGGTGCAGAGGAGGGAGGTCAGGGCTCACAGTAACCGGCAATGAACTCGAATTCCAGTGGCGGCGCAGCGGGTTCTATGATCGGGCCGCCTGGCAGCTATGAGCCAGGGTTTTGGGTGGGTTGAGAGTGGCGGAGAGGGGGGGTTTTATAGGCGTGGAGTCTTGGAAGAGGGGCAAAGAACCGATCCGAAATCGACGGGGGTTCGATGGAGATCTCCCAGGTGTTTGACGGGTTCGTCCCGGACTCCTCGAGCGGGATGACAAGTGGGGCCAGATCATCAGTGGCTGGAGGCTGGGGCTTGGTACCGCTTCGGAAAAGGAAGAAAACGGGCCATGGGCCATTTCTCTGGCCGGGCTGCTTCACTTCCCCTCAGCTTGTTCTGATTTTCCTATTTTCTTTTCCTTTTTCTTTTCTGTTTTCTTTATTATTTTGCTAAAACAACTCCAATTTGAATTTTGAGACCACTTTTGAATTTGTCAAACTTTTCCCTCTCTTTGGTGAACTTGAGGGAGACTTTTGAAATAGAAAGGCAAACAAAACTAAAAAGAAATGCACATAAAATGATGAATTAGATGCATATGCAATGAATGAAGTTTCATGATTTCATGTGTGTGCAATTTTCAAAATTAACTCAAAATTTGGGATGTTACATCCCCGTGGAGCGGGGAGCCGACATTGCTGCCACCAGCGGCGATGGCGCGACATGGCACCTCCAGGTGCCAGACCCCGCAGGGTCAGTGCAGAGGAGGCCCTCGGGGCGACGGGGTTCTCCAGGCCCCACGCCGGTGCTCCAAGGCGAAGAGGACCTCCAGCTACGGGCGCCCCAATGGCGGGCGCCTTTGGCTTGTTCTTGCTTCCTAGGGGCGCCCACGGCACCTTTTCCCTGGGCCAGAGGATCCGGTAGCGGCGAAGGAAGAAGAGGATCCATGGCGTAGAGAGGACTCTTCTAGGTGCTGGAGTAGTACTGGGGGAGGCAAGTGGAGTGTAGAGGGGATCAAGTGAGCGCCATTTAAAGGGGGCGGCCGACGTCGAAGCGTCATGTCCCAGCGCAGGAATCAGAGCATCGGCGCAGTATTCCTGCAGTAAAGTGATGCGCCATAATGACTGTTTGACACATCGGGGACTGCTGCGTCGCTCGCCACTTTGTCTCGCCAGCCGAGGGCGCGCCATGTGTCCACGGCCTCTGCAGCTTCACATGGTCCTCTGACCGCATGCGTTGACACGTGCCGTTAGAGGGCCCAGCAGCTTCTGGGGGCCCTTGACCCTTCGCTCCCTCGAAGGGGCGTGTTACCGGCCAGGCTCCCGGGGGCTACTGTCGGTGTTCTGGATATCGAGGTATCCCGGTACACCTGCTCCTGGGCCTCTTCAACGGCCCAGCGTCGGCCTGGGAGCACTTTGAAGATTGGATCCCAATAAGGAAGACCCTCGTGAGGAGGAGCCTCATGAGGAGAACGACAATAAAGCGTTAAGGACCAGAAGACCTCCTCGCGAGGAACTCCTCATGCGGGGAGGGACCGGATCTACGCCAGCTCAGCACTGCTCTGCGCTGGTGGGAAGATAAGACAAGAGGGTAGCATACTGCCCACGCTACCATGACAAGGGGGCGACCAGCTCTGACGCACCTGTGTAAAGCGGTGTGGTGGTTGTTGACTCCCCCCCTAAAAATAGGGTGGACGGTGCAGGGCGCCAGGGGGAGGCGTCACCTTTCCCCACCCACTCCTGTGGACCGGCGCCACTTCTCTACGTAGACCAAGACCACCGAAGACTGAAGACAATAGTTGTCCCTCTCCTTGGCCGCATTGTGGCAACCCCTTCCCCAAGTTGATAATGGGAAGGAGGGCCTCGGCGCTATAAAAGGAGGGAAGGCTGCTCCTTAGAAAAGGGACCCCAATTCTCAAGTGCTAGCTAGGCTAAGTAGGTTCTTCTACCTTCGGCCGGTTAGAGCTTGTAACCAAGACCTTCTAACGCCTCGTGAGGTATCGTTGTGCAATACAAGAAGGCAGGATTTAGGGGTTTTACCTCACCACAAGGGCCCTGAACCTGGGTAAGGATCGGTGTCACTCTCTGTCATGCGGTGTGCTCTTCGACGTCGCGAGTCTTGATGACCCACAAGTATCGGGGGTGTATCGTAGTACTTTCGATAAATAAGAGTGTCAAACCCAACGAGGAGCAGAAGGTGTTGATGAGTGGTTTTAATCAAGGATTCACTGTAAATACTAGCAAATGGGTTTTCAGGGGTATTTGGTAATGCAAGTAAATAAAGTACAAGTAAATAAAAGACAGTAATAATAATTGCAGCGAGTGGCCCAATCCTTTTTAGAGCAAAGGACAAGCTGGTTGTGTAACTTATAATAACCAAATGTTCTCGAGGACACACGGGAGTTTCTGTCAAGAGCTTTCGATTCATGCCGTTAAATAATCTTTTCTGGTTTGATAAGTGTTATGGGGGTGAACCTGTGCTAGCGCACTACCCTTACTAGGATAAATACACACTTGTGATTATACCCTTTGCAAGCATCCGCAAATACAAGAAAGTAATTAAGATAAATCTAACCACAGCCTTAAACTCTAAGATCCTACGCTCCCTGGTGCAATGGTTTCCTAATGGAGGTTTAGGTTTCTGTTACTCCAGCAACCCCACGATTAGTAGCCAAATACACAATGCATCTCAGTAGGCCCATAAATGGTGAAGTATTATGTAGTCGATGTTCACATGACACCACTAGTGAAATAGCACCACAACATATAAATATCAAACCATCAAATATTACTCAACAATAATTCACTACTAACATCTTGACTTCTCCCATGTCCTCAAGAACTAAACGAACTACTCACAAGACATCATATGGATCATGATCAGAGGCAAAATAATGGTAAATAACAATCTGAACATAAACCTTAATTCAATGGTTCCACTCAATAGCATCAACTACAAGAGTAAATAACACCGAGAAAGTTTCCCCTAAGAATTTAACAAGATCCAACTCAAGATGTTACAGCGGGATGGAGTGGTGATGGTGAAGATGAAGGTGCTGGTTATGGGGATGATGGTGATGATGATCCCGATGAAGTCTGCTGCGATGGCGATGACGATGGCGATGATCTCCCCTCTCCAGGAAGGAATTTCCCCAGCAGATTCCTGCCTGCCGGAGAGCTTTTCTCTCTCTGGTGTTTTCGCCTCGCAGAGGCGGCGGTGTCTAATTCTGAGCCCCCCCTTGGCTTAGGTTTTCGGGGATGATGAAATACGCGAAGGGGCAATGGCAGAAGTGGGCCAGGGTGGCCTCACACAGGGCTGGCGCGGCCAGGGGTCAAGCCACGCCACCCTGGCGTGAGGGCCCCTCCTGGCTCCTCTCGACTCCTCCTTCTGGCTTCCTGAGTCTTCTGGGAAAATATAATTTCCTGGTATTTTTCTGGAATTTTCCTGATCTTCTAAATATGATGCCTTGATGGTCCTTTTTCCAGCAGAATCCTGACTCCGGCAGCAACTCCTCCAATGATCATCAACATGTAAAAATAGAGGAAATAACATAAGTATCATCTCTAAATATGAAATATATCAATGAATAATAGTAAATTATGATACAAAATAGTGATGCAAAATGGTGTATCAACCCCCCCCCCCAAGCTTAGACCTCGCTTGTCCCCAAGCGAAAACTAAACTCGGTAAACATGACCACAGGTTTATGGAGTGAAGTGTCGATAATCAAAATACGAACAAGAATCATCACATTTACCAAAGAACAAATTATAATAGACAGCAACTTCCCGTTATAAGATATAGACTTGCAATAAGTAAAAGGGAATCACATATAAGGACGCACAAAGTAAACTATAATTGGCAATGGAAAACCTTAGTTCTTGGTAGGAGAATGATAAACGAGCTACACTTTTGTAACACCCTTGAATTTATCACAAATTCGAAGTGCCCGTTATGTATTCCACCACAATCCCAGAATCATTGTTGTGATACACATAACGTAGTTGGTAACCAGTTCCATAGTCATTATAATACGGTGGTTCAAATACAATGGTCATAGTGACCAAGTTCATATTACAACACAATATAGCAGCGGAAATAACGTCTTCGGGTCCATGCCTTCACCCTACAGGCAATGGCGACTCAGGAGACGATCTTAGTTCTGATACTCTTCTTCATAACCTTCCTCCGGATACTCTTCCCCATAGTCTGGCCAAGTTGATAGCCAGGGACACAGCCATGAGTACATTGGATGCACTCGCAAACCATATTATAAAGGAAATGATGAAGTATATATGCAAGGTTGATATGGTGGACTAAGCACTAAGTTTATTTGCAAAAGCTAGTTTTATTTCCCAAGAAGGCTCATTAGTAGAGAAGAAGATTTAGTTCTCTAAGTACATCTAAAGAGGAACTTCAAGTGTGTCAAGATCAATGTCAAGTCAAGTCAAGTCAAGTCAAGTCAAGTCAAGTCATTCACCAAGTTCATCATAGGTTGTTTATATTCTTGACAAAAGTCAAGTACAGCTTGCCAACTGTCCATGACCGCGGACGCGGCTATTCGAATAGTTTTGAAACCTCTGCAGAGGGGTACACTTTACCCACAAGATTCGATACATCTGCCAGGAGAAATCCACGGATCGTCATATGCAAAGTATGCGAGGTTCAGATAATCAAACAAACTCTTTCACTTGCCTACTCTAGTATCGGATCCTTCCCTAAGAGTCCATTCTGGTACTCATAGTTTTGCCCGCTGCAGAGTGCTGCATGAATGGAATTTCCACTCGGTTCGAAAGTACCCGCGCACGGTGTACTCCTATAAAGGATGATACAAGGCCTCCCATACTAGGGTAAACAAGCTACGGACTAAGCCCCTTCCCATTTAGGGGTAATGTGGTCGTACGGTATGGTTGGCTCACATATTACATCACTTAGTATCATTTGACAAACACATTCCATAGTCCTTTGTCAAGATTATTTTCCTTCATAAAACCATCATGTATGAGAGGTCTCCAATTCAAGTTGTCAAGTTCAAGTCACCAAGTTCAAAGGGGGTTCCTCTTAGAGATGGCATCAATTTTATTAGCGACTAAGCAACTACATTGAGGAATGATCCACTAAATAGGGTTTGATAAACTCAGCTTGATGCTCTTGCTAAACAAGATATCACTACACCTCTATCATTCTACTCTAGCAATTCAATCATGCAATTTACTTAAAACAAGTAGAATGCAATAGTAAAACTAGGCATTTGGAGTATGATTCAAAAGATGGCTTGCCTTGGTTGGCAAAGTGTCCGGGGTATTCTTCTTCTTCTTGATAATATTCCCCCTCAATATCCTCCTCAGCAACACTAGCGTCTAATAACGAATAAACACAAAACACACAATCACTACACAATGCTAACCATATACCAAGCACACATACTTGTTTTCAAACAATAGCCTTCATGTTGGATTTTATTTGAATTGGTTTGCAAGTTTCCTTCCAAGTTTGCATTGAGTGTGCAAGTTAAATTTTTCTACCATGTGCCATGTGTGGTTTACTTTTTAAGTATGGGTATGAAGCTAGGGTATTAGGGCTAGTTTAAGTGAGGATTGACTACTTAAGTGAATTGGTATTGAGGGCAAAACTAATTCTAGGTGTATAATAGAAATCTATCATTTTATGTTACCAACTAGGATTGGATTAAGGTCTAGTTGGTACCACTAACAAGGTTTGAGTTGATTAAGGTTGACTAAACAGTAGGGGAGGTAATTAGTGAGTTCACAAACCAAGTTTCATAATTTTAGGAGGCTTAACCAATTTTCTAGAATTTTCCTATGATTAATAAAGCTATGGTCAAAGTATTCTTATTTATTTAAATCCCTAACTCAATTTGAATTCTAACCAGTTTGAGAGGGTAGAGCATTTCCTAAGCTTTCCAACGCATATTCAGTTGCTAAAAATGGATTTCTAAATCGTTCGGAATTAAAGTTTGAAAAACAGATCTGAAACATATTTGAAATAATTCAAACGGGCGGGAAATAAAATAAAAACGAAACGGACCGAATTCTAAACGAACTGGGCCGATTTTCCTACAGAACCCGAACGGGCCGGCCCAAATACCGCTTCGCCCGGGCGGGAGATGTTTTAAAACAAACTGACAGGTGGGGCCTATTGGTCAGATTACTTAACCGCACCAAACCGGTACGCTACCGACGGATTCTAATCCAACGGCGCTGGTGCGTCGTGTTCGACGGCGAGGGCGGAGCTCACCTGCGCACGGCGAGGAAGACGACGGCGACGGTGAGGCGCGTAGAGGAAGCAGGGCTCGATGGCGACGGGCGGACAAGACTCCGGCAGCCCTCCTCCTCCAGTTCCCGGCGTCGGTTCGCCCAGCGGCGGCCCAACGCGGCGGCGCTGCCTGCGCCCAGTGGCTCACCGGCATTGCAGGCTACTTCGAACGAGAGCGAGAGGGAGGGAGAGAAGTTGTCTGGGAGATAGCTGGGAGTGGTGTGAGCTCGTTCGTTTGATCGGCGGGGGTTTTTATAGGCCAGGGAGTCGGGGGCGAGGGCGTCCAGTAGCTCGCCGGTGCGGGGGCCCTGGCGACGTGTGACGGGCAACACCGGGCGTGGCGGCCTTGCTCGCGTGCTGGCTGGGCTTGGTCGCGGCGACGGGGTGCTGTGGGTCGGTGCTGGCGAGGTCGCGATGGTCGGTGACGTGCAGCGAGCAGAGGGAGAAGAGAGGGGGTCCTGGGCGTGTTCTTCTTCTCCTCCACTTCTCATGGCTCGGGTCGGGACAGAGGGAGCTGGGGTCGACCGCGGAGGTGTCCACGAGCATGGCTACAGGGTCAAGACGAACGGCGACAGTGAAGCTCACAGTAAACTCGATTTTCTCGATTTTTGCCTGCCAAGTGCTCGACATAATGCCCGCAAGAAATTCAAATTCGAATTTTTGAAATTTTTACTTTGGGTGGTCCACATATTGGACAATGGTTCCAGAGCTATTTTTGTTCTGAAGAAATAGGATGTTTTGCAGAAATCTTATTTCAAATTTGAAGTTTGGTCACTGATTCAGATTCTAACTTTGGCTGATGTTTGAGTTGAGTTACACTTTGAATTTTGGTTGAGACTTCTTGGTTGAGTTAGTAGGCAACTTGGTCAAGTTCAACCAAACTGACCACACCTTTTGCTTGAGTTATAGATTCTTATTCTAAGGGTCCAAAGTAGGGTAGTCAATAAGATTTCCTAGATCAACTTATTCTTCTCTTTTTCTTTCTTTCCTTTGTTCTGGTTTCTTTGGCTCTTATAATCCTTCTCTAATGCTTTTGTTGGTTAGGTTAGAATTAACTAACTATTTCACAACAAATAATAACACACATGAAATCATAAAGACATATAATGGAAA
>QXEO01001768.1:0-291854 GCA_007115705.1 Dactylis glomerata
GAAGTCCGAGCCCTTTCGGGACATGATGGTGGCCGCGCCGCAGAGGGTCATGGGGCGGTCCTTCTTTTCCTGGGCCGTCTCCGGCGGGTCGTCCTTGCTCCGGGGCGGCTCTTGGACGACTTGCTTCCGCAGTTGGAAGTACTTCGCCCAGCCTTGAGTAAGGGGCTCTATGCCGGCATAGCCCTCGCAAAAAGCAGCGAAGGCGGAGAGGATCATCACGGCATTGGCCGGGATATGATGAGGTTGTAGGTCGTAGGTGTTGAGGAAGTCCCGGAAGAAGTCCGATGCCGGCAGGCCGAAGCCACGCTCGAAGTGGGCGATGAAGACGACGCGTTCGCCAGGTTCAGGTGCCGGCACAGTTTCTCCTGCTGGTAGCCGGCATGCTACGCCCTCCGGGACTCTCCTGGTGGAGGTGACCCAGGATATGTCGGCCGGAGTAACCTCCGACCCCTCCCAGCCGGAGCGTCCTTGGGCTCGGGCCGAGGTATCTTCCTCAGAGGCCGAGGTGCCCGTCATGCTTGAAGATGCCATCTTAGTGGCCGGGACAAGGCGTGAGAGCCGGAGTCCCGTGATGATATTCCTATCAAGGCCGGAGAAAAGAGGGAGGTTAGTCTCTCCAGCATACCACTCTCCCCAAGGTTAGCAGAAATCAAAGATCTACCGAGCCAGTTAAAACAGGAAACAAATAAGGGTAAAAATTCTAAGGAAGAACACCTGTGAGCGCTGTTAGCAATGCTAGTCGAATCCAGAGAGGAACTGCACTAGATCTATGCGGATATGGCTACCAATGAGAAGCTATGAAGAAGCATCAAAGAGGAAGAACAGAGGGAGAGAGGAACTCACCGGAGTTTGGCCGACGGCGAAAGAACGACGACGGCGAGCACACAGAAGAAGATCCAATCTCCCTGCAATGCTGCAGAGAGAAGAGGCGGCGGCGGCGTCGTCAATGGTGATGCCGTGCGTCGTCGGGCGTCGGCGCCGGAGTAGAGCGGGTCATCGGCGGCGCTCCTTCTCTGTCCCTCGGTCCGGCGGCGAAGCGCAAAGGGCAGGAGAGCAGAAGAGGAAGAAGGCACTGTGGCGGGGGTAAAAAGAGCAAGTTTACCCCCACCCCATATTTATACCGAAGAGGCAGGGTCGTGGGGATCGTGGGTAGTGTTCCACTCCCCCGACCGTTCCTGCAGAGAGTCGCCATGTGGCGGCACAGAGTGGGGCGGCGGTTCCGGTAACCGTGCCATGACGCAATGATGGCAAGGAGTAACTGCACTGTGAATCGTCACATCATGGGTGACCGTTCGAGGTGGCAGGACAGTTACAAGTTTCGATGCAAAGCTGTCAGGCATGGCTTCTCGAGGAAGACTCGTCTATATGTCGGATTAACTGCCCGATGTATATGTTCCGTCCGGAATACCCTCGGGACCGGCCGGAATAAGTTTCGGAACAGGAACAGAGGCCGGGATATAATCTGATCACCGGGACATAATGAAGAAAGGTATGTTGAACCTGTCGAGGCTCCACAGCTATGACTGGGGAACCTCGGCAGCTTCGGGGACTAGTGTCGGGGGGATAACCCCCGGTAGGGTCAAGAGACTAGAAAGACACAAAGTCTATGGTTGACTTATGCCGAGTTATCAAGAAAGGGCCTGGCCGGAATATAAGAGCATCGGCCATGCCGGCATATGTGTGTATCCCGGCTAATACTTGGATATGCCGGTATAGCCGGAATACTGGTATATGTGTGCCGGCATATACTTAGATATGCCGGCCTAACCATTTGGTGTGTTGTGCAGGAGCAGGGGAGGCCGGATTACCCGACCCTCGTAGGTCGTTGGTCCGGCATATATGTCCTGGGTATGGCCAACGGTCATATCCGGGATACTTAAGTCAACCAAGGTGTCACATCCCTACAATCAAGGAAGAAAACATCCAAGCATGGTAGCAGAGTAAGATGGCAGGGTGCACAGTGGAGGTTACCTACCCTCACTGTGCACAAGTACGAGCTCACCGCACAGAGGTAAGGCCACAGTTCAAGAGGTACAAGGTCCAGGGATATGGCGTCCCATCGAGAGCAATCAGGGGCGAAGTCAAGGGTCTCTGCCATCGTCACCAGCTCTTGTTTGGAGTGTAGCCCGTGTCTTGTGGTCTTGTATGACCGTTGTAACCCTGGCCACCACTATATAAGGTGGCATAGGGAGCCCTGGTAAAGGGTTGGTCACTCTGTGTTCCTACACTTAGCAGTTCATCTTCCTTCTCTAGCAGAGAGCTTGGAAGCACCATTGTTGTGTACTACATCGACCCAAATATACAATCAGTAGAGCAGGAGTAGGGGTGTTATCTCCTTACGAGAGCCCCGAACCTGGGTAGGTCAGTGTCTCTTTCTGTCATGCTTTTTAGCTCGTTCCCCTCTCCCGAATCCTCCAGCAGCTAGTTCGGCCCCCATTTAAGCCATCCTATGGCATATGTTGTTTCACCACGACGACACGGCCCGTGTTAACGACCGGGACTAAAGGGCGACCCTTAATCCCGGCCTTTAATACGGCCCGGGACTAAAGGCCTTTGCCTACAAAATGGAGCTTCTCTTCCCCCGAGCCTCCCAGTACAGTAATGGTGGTCGGAAGCTTGGCTTGAGTGGGGAGGTCATGCCTAATTTTTTTATCAAAATTATCCAAGATTTTGAGTTATTTCATCTATTCAATTGGTTCAAAAGGTTAGCAACTTCACTCTCTCATCTTTAATTGCTAATTTAGCTCATATAATGCTCTAAATATGGTGAGATTTGTGGCTTTAATTTGGGAGTAATTATGGGAGTTTATTTGATTTATATAGAATTTGAGCTTAAATTAATTCCTTAGTTTGCACATGTGTAGAGGTGGTGTACTTATATGTTGACCAAAATGAGTATGGAGTAGAAATTTGTCATGTACATATATAGCTCTTTTTATCCTCAAAAAAATAGAGGAATTTGTGGAGTAATTAATGTTAGAAAGTAATGTGGGAGTAATTGTGAGCTTATGTGATTTACAATAATAACTTTTGAGTAGGATTTGTTTGCAATAATAACTTGTAAGTATGAGGCATTTTCTTGATTCATTTCCATGCACATAGCTCTTTTTATGCTCAAGAAAATAGAGGGATTTGTGGAGTAATGTTAGAGAGTAATGTGGGAGTATATATGATTTATATGCAATGTGAGTTCATTCCTTATATTAATTTGGTTTATTATATACTTACATAACAATGCAGATGAACCGGCAATGGATGTACGGTAGCCGAGTCTCAAGCGAGTTCATTAGGGGCTTGCAGGGTTTCCTCCTTGTGGCTGATGCGAACAAGCAGAATGGTTTTGTTGTCTGTCCATGTAGTGTGTGTAAGAATCAGAAGAATTACTCTTCCTCAAGAACCCTTCATGTGCACCTGCTTCAGCACGGTTTCATGCCCAGCTACAATTGTTGGACCAAGCACGGAGAAAGAGGTGTTACAATGGAAGACAATGAAGAAGAGGATGATGGCAACTATCCTGGGTTTCCTGAATACGGTGATACTTTCATGGGAGAAGCTGAAGGGGGAGCTAAAGGGGAAGCTGAAGGAGAGACACGTGATGAGCCCCTGATGATCTCGGTCGGACCATTGCTGATGCACGGAGAGAATGCGAAACTAATAAGGAGAGGAAGAAGTTGGATCGCATGTTAGAGGATCACAAAAAGTCCTTATGCCCAAACAACCAAAATGGTCTGAAAAAGCTGGGTAGCACACTTGAATTGCTGAAATGGAAGGCAGAGGAAGGTCTGTCTGACTCCGGATTTGAAAAGTTGCTGAAAATGATGAGGAATATACTTCCAAAGGATAACGAATTGCCCACCAGTACGTACGAAGCCAAGAAGATTGTCTAACCTCTAGGTTTAGAGGTTCAGAAGATACATGCATGTCCTAATGACTGCATCCTCTATCGTGGTGACTACGAGAATTTGACTGAATGCCCGGTATGCACTGCATTGCGGTATAAGATCAGAGAAGATGACGCTGGTGATGTTGAGGGTGAGCCCCCCAGGAAGAGGGTTCCTGCCAAGGTGATGTGGTATGCTCCTATAATATCACGGTTGAAACATTTGTTTCGGTGCAAAGAGCATGCCAAGTTATTGCGATGGCACAAAGATGACCGTTTGTCAGACGGGATGTTGAGACACCCCGCTGATGGGTCTCAATAGAGAAAGATCGACAATAAGTTTAAAGATTTTGCAGGTGACGCAAGGAACATACGGTTTGGACTAAGTACAGATGGCTTCAATCCTTTTGGGGAGCAGAGCTCCAGTCATAGCACCTGGCCCGTGACTCTATGCATTTATAACCTTCCTCCTTGGTTGTGCATGAAGCGGAAGTTCATTATGATGCCAGTGCTCATCCAAGGTCTGAAGCAACCCGGCAACGACATTGATGTGTACCTAAGGCCATTCGTTGATGAACTTTTACAGCTGTGGGCCAAACCAGGTGTACGTGTGTGGGATGAGCACAAACAAGAGGAATTTGACTTACGAGCGTTGTTGTTCGTTACCATCAATGATTGGCCTCCTCTTAGTAACATTTCAGGACAGACAAACAAGGGATACAAGGCATGCACGCGCTATTTACAAGAGACTGAAAGTATATATTTAGCTAATTGTAAGAAGAATGTGTACCTATTGCACCGTCGATTTCTTAGCAAAACTCATGCCGTAAGAAAAAAAAGGCAAGCATTTCAACGGTAAGGCAGATCACCGGGACAAGCCTAAGGAACATACTGGTGATGATGTATTCGATATGGTCAAAGATATAGAAGTAATCTTTGGAAAGGGTCCTGGCGGACAATCTGTTCCGCATGACGCAGACGGACACCGACCCATGTGGAAGAAGAAATCTATATTTTGGGAGCTTGAGTATTGGTAATTCCTAGAAGACCGCTCTGTAATCGACGTGATGCATGTGACGAAGATCTTTGCGTGAGCCTGCTAGGCTTCTTGGGTGTATATGGGAAGACAAAAGATACAAAGGAAGCTCGATAGGACCAGCAACGTGTGAAAGACCCAGAAGACCGACATCTAGAACTGTTTCAAGGTCGCGCCAGCTACGCTCTTACTAAAGAAAAGAAGATCACCTTTTTTGAATGCCTGAACAGTATCAAGGTCCCGGCTGGATTCTCATCGAATATAAAGGGAATAATAAATATGGCAGAGAAAAAGTTCCAAAACCTAAATTCTCATGACTGCCACGTGATTATGACGCACTTGCTTCCAGTTGCATTGAGGGGGCTTCTACCGGAAAATGTTCGACTAGCAATTTTGAAGCTATGTGCATTCTTCAATGCAATATCTCAGAAGGTAATCAATCCAGAAGATCTAGCACGGTTACAGAATGATGTGGCCCAATGTCTTGTCAACTTCAAGATGGTGTTCCCACCATCCTTCTTCAATATTATGACGCACCTCCTGGTTCACCTAGTCGAAGAGATTTCCATTCTCGGACCTGTATTTCTACACAATATGTTCCCCTTTGAGAGGTTCATGGGAGTCTTAAAGAAATATGTTCGTAACCGTGCTAGGCCAGAAGGAAGCATCGTCAAGGGATATGGAACAGAGGAGGTCATTGAGTTTTGTGCTGACTTTGTTCCCGACCTTAAGCCGATTGGTCTTCCTCAATCGCGTCATGAGGAGAGACTGAGTGGAAAAGGCACGATCGGAAAGAAACCAATGATATGTAGGGATGGTCATTCTTTGACTCAAGCACACTACATAGTTCTACAAAATTCCCTCTTGGTGGCTCCGTACAGTGAGGAGTACAAGAATATTGTACGCCAAGCAAACCAAAGGCAGTCTGAGTCCTTTGTTTTATAGCTCCACATGGCGAATTTCGGCGATTGGTTGCAAAGATGTCTCATGAATGACAATGTTGTTGGAGAGCAGCTGTACTTGCTGGCCAAATTAACATCTTCGACTATATTGACTTTCCAAGGGTACGAGATAAATGCGAATATATTTTACACAGTCGCCCAAGATAAAAAGAGCACCAACCAAAACAGTGGTGTCCGCTTTGATGCAGTAACCGGCAAAGGGCGAACAGACACATATTATGGTTACATAGAGGAGATATGGGAGCTTGATTATGGACCTAACTTTAAGGTTCCTTTGTTTCGGTGCAAATGGGTGAAGATGACAGGAGGCGGGGTAAAGTTGGACGAGCAGTATGGAATGACAACGGTGGATCTCAACAATCTAGGGTACCATGATGAACCATTCGTCCTAGCTAAAGATGTGGCTCAGGTTTTCTATGTGAAGGACATGACTAGCAAACCAAGAAAAAGAACCAAAGCGAATACATCATGTGATGAACCAAAGCGCCACATAGTTCTTTCAGGGAAAAGAACCATCGTGGAAGAGTGGAGGACAAGACAGACATGTCACAAGATTATAATCAGTTTGGTGAAATTCCGCCCTTCAGAGTGAACACTGACATAAGCCTCAAATTAAATAATGAAGATGCTCCATGGTTATGCCACAATCATAAGCAAGGGACACTAGCGAAGAAATGATGTGTAATCATGTATTAAACATTTTATGTAATATATTGTTCCAACATTTTGGGTGCACCATGGCATCACAATGAATTACTAATCTCTACTATATTAAATGGGTAGAGGTGATGGATGACTGGCGGTACGTCGTCACCCCACACTCAGCCTGAGAAAACCGTCGCGATTAAACAGTAGCACCCACGCACACGATGTCCAAATCATTTTCTCCACTCTGTTGGTTGCTTTTCCTTCTCATCTCGGCCGCATCGTCCCAACAACCGCCCAGAATCCCCATGCATCTCCCCTGCTTTCCTCGGTCTCTACCGCCGCTCGATTCTCCCCAGCTTTGCTGCCGCAGGCTCCCCAACCACGCAGGAGGCAGGCCCATCACCGCCACCGGCAGGTCCAACACCGCCATCACGCCTATTCCCTTCCGTCGATGACCAGCCATCGGAGCGGAAGGAGGCGGCTGATCCACCTCCGCCGCCACGCCTCCCGTCTAGCCATCGGGGCAGAATGGGATGGGGAGCGACGCCTTGTTGTAGACCACGCCATTGATAGACCTCGAGGGTTAGATTCATTGGCCTCCCAATACCAGATGATATATTCCTCCTCCGATCCTTGTCGCGTTGGGTTTCTTATTGTCTATATTGAGCTTTATGTACTGATATTGAGCTTTATGTACTGAATAAATCGATCGTGGATACTACAGAAGATGTGTAGAGGAGGTTCGCTTCGTCCTTGATGATGGAGGCAGCGAGCTCCCGTGGGGTCGACGGCTTCGACGCGGCCGTCACCATGCGGCACAAGAATATGGGTGAGGATGGTGGAAATGGCCCACCGCCACGCCTACCACCTCCTCCTCATGCTCCCGCTGCGCACGGGCACAGTGGAGAAAATATTGGTTCTGATTCAGATTCCAGCGGAGGCGGAAGGCGGGGAGGATGGGATGGAGGCAGGATGGAAGAGGAGGTTGCCCTGTAGGAGTTGGAGCTATGGTGGCCTCCGTGGGAGGGGCTTCCCTAGCGGTGCAGGCTCATCGGCGACACCTCATCGCCTTCGTCATCTGCAATATGGACAAGGTGCTCTCTCTTGCTGCTACTGTAGCATCTACAACTACTATAGTGCAATGCTTCTGTAGTTCTGCTCTGCACGAGTTGATTTGAGAGTACTGACAAGAGAAAATGAACACCACAAGTCGGTTGTTGTTTGCTCACTGAAGTGCACGTCTGCAACTACTAAGTTGCTAACTTAATCGCTAATATTGCGGGTGCAGTTATTCGCCTGAAGCAACTCACTTGGATTTTTGTTTTTCGTCGGACTGAGAGTGAGCGGGGAGCTTCAGAGGGAGACTCAGGGGCCTGTCAGCACTGTTTCCTCCAATGGCTGGTGGTGGCAGTGACGCTGAGTCAAAGAGGAGTCGTAGCACGCAGGGGAGCTGTCAGAGGGGGGTCGCTGCCATTCTCTTCAGGTGCATCCATGCCAATCCAGATATTAGTAGGTGTTCTGCTCTTGAGAGCACTATGTTTGGCCGAGGATCTAGCATGATGAGATGATCTAGCACTGAAGTGGTTGATTGACTGGGTATAATAGACGTCTGACTTTCAAACTCCATAAATATGCTTACCCATTTTGATTTCTTTGGAGGTGCTTGAATTTCTGCGAGCTAACAGTTTGTAGAACTGGCAGGTTCAAATTCAAAACCACAACAAGCTGGCAAACCTTCGTTTTCCACCGGCGTCCGCCGCTCTGCAACCAGGTCAGTTCCTTTCTGCTACGGGCTCCTGTGGTTGCTCTGACGAGAGTGCCTTTTAGCAATGTTGTCTTTGAATTGGAATAGTCTATATCAGAACTTGATTTCAGATCTGCTGAAACTAATTTGCTACTCTCTGAATTCATGTAATATTTGCATTTCCTATTAAATTATGCTTGTATTTGGAGCTATTCTTTTTCAGTTACTCCTATGTCGCTGAAAGCACTTTGCTAATTTTTGCAGGGTTATACTCTTCTACCTTGGAGAAATTTTCAGCGACCAGCCGCCTGTGCACTCTCCAGTGGATCTGCATGTAAGTAAACGAGCAAGTGCCAGAAGGTTTCGTTGGTTTCACTGCCCAAGCCTGGGCTTGGAGTCAAACTTAGGTCTGAGTTTACTTGAAGTTCTTACGTTGGCATCATGGAAAACCATACATCAGTTCTTCAATGTATTTGCAGTACATTAAAATGTGTGCAGTGTTGTCCTTGTAGTTGATGCTCTCTGTCTGTCTTTTGTCTCTTGTAATGCTATAAATATCAAGTCCATCCTTTCATAAGCCTCACGGCAGAGTTGGGTTGTCCTTGCAGTTGATGCTCTCTATCTATCTTTTGTCTCTTGTAATGCTATAAATGGTCATAGTTAGCTGACCACATTTTTAATCAAAGCCATCCTAATTCCAGGTTTATATTCAATAGTATGATGACAAATAAATAATTCCCCCTGTCCTAGATTAAGCGACTCAACTTTGTCTAGATATATCTCTATCTAGATAAAGTTGAGTTGGTTAATTTGGGACAGAGGATACTTAATTGGTCATAAAACCATTCCTCCAAGGAGGAGGATTGGCTTGCAGGTGTTGCTCTGACTAGGGGAACAAAGGTTTCACATGGATCCAAAGAGATTTACTGGCAGTTTGAAGCTAATATTGCAGGCTTCCATGAATGTATTGAGATCATACGATGTGTAACTTGAAGGTTGTGTAATGGGAAATGATATAGTCTCTTTGGACATATAGAGCCATGTATGTCCATGTCTAACACTCAGATGCGCCTTCCAAATTCCAGTGAGGTCATTCTATAATCAATTGTCACTCCATGACTTTATTTTAGAGCTTGCAATTTATGAGTTGATATGTGACTGTCATTTGCAGCAAAGGCTCCAATTTTTGATTGACCCCTAAACGACTTTTTCATATTTATGTTGACCTAAGTAACCAATCTTCTATATTTTCCTTGTGCCCACTTGGGATATTATCTGATAGGAATTATGTAACTCCGGAACATTGATGTCTTGTCATCGTAGATCTGTTCTTTAAAAGTTGTATTTTTAGTAACCTTTGTCTAATTTTTCAGTTATGGTTTTTTGAACAGACGTAAATGCTAGAGAAATGATATACGCGCCAGAATAAGTGATGTCATTTTGAAATTTTATAAGCAGAATTTTCAACAATTATATAATGTCCTTTTTCTGGCTCAATTTTTCATACTAACTCTGGATAAGTAAGATAAGTCCATTGTGCCTGCGAGTATGCTTAGGGTTTCATCCTTCCGGTTAAAGTTCAATGAAATCCTCTAGGGTTAGGAGTCTATTTTGATCTGAATAATGTCTACTTTATGTGCATGTGCTATTTTTTTGAACGGATAAGGGGTCTAGAAAGACCCCGATGATGCATTACTCAGTCGGTGGAGTACATTTTACAAGAAGGACCTTATAGAAAAGAAAATTACAATGAGGCCCTATGCAATTTGCAGAAAGAACCCAAGACAGCGAGACAGAAACGCCATTGGGCCCTCGTCTTCTAGCTCCAGCTCCAGTTCTTCATCTTATGCAACAGAGATGGCCAACTGCACCACCACCGGGGACGGAACCACTTGGAGTGGTGCAGCGGGAGCACACCGTCTTGGTGCAGAAGATCCTCTTCAGCGGCTTGCAAGCCTGGAGGAAAGACCCGTGCTGCTCGAGCAGCATCCAGGGAGGGAGAGGCTGACATCCAGCCAGAGATTCATCGGTGAGGCGGCGATGTTCCACGATAGGCCTGATGATGGAGATCTCCGAAAAGGGGGGAGCAGTTGCCTTCCAGCTAAGTAAATCGCCGGCGAACTTGCCGACAGAGGCGCTCCAAAGCGACGTAGCACCAGCGTTAGTGAACTCGCCACAACCAAAGCCGACAGAGGCGCTCCAAAGCGACGTAGCACCAGCGATAGATCTCTCGACCTCTCTCCCCGCCACCACGGCCGGCCAGAGAAGGAGAGAAATCCGCACAGAAGCGGAACCAGCGGCGCAGGCCCATCGAGCAGAAAACCAAGCAGGAGCCGCCCCAACTCCTCCCCCCGCCACCATGATGTGTGGTAAATGACCAGCCCGTTGGGAACACCAAGAGGAAGGTGTGATGAGTATAGCAGCTAGTTTTCCCTCAGTTAAGAAACCAAGGTTTATCGTTCAGGAGAAGAGCGGACAATACGACTGAAGGTGATGCTTGCTAGTTTGCGACAGCTTCGGACAATTTATATATGGCGCCTCGTCCAAGCTTTGCTTGCTAGCTGCAACGCGGAACCTGCACACAACACAACCAAGTACTTTGTTCCCAACTTGCGATGAGGTTGTCAATCTCACCGGTTTGCTTGAAACAAAGGTTATGAGCGTATCGAGTGGAAAACAGTAGAAGTATGCGAGTAAAGTAAACCGTGCGAGTAAAGTAAATAGGTGATAGCAATATGATGGAAATAGGACCGGGGTCCACAGTTCACTAGTGGTGTCTCTCCATAAGATAAATAACACATGCTGGGTAAACAAATTACAGTTGGGCAATTGATAGAATAAAGATAAACGTGATATGTCAAGAAGATCACTATGCGATTTACTCTGGGCATTACAACAAAATACATAGACCGCCATCCAACTGCATCTATGACTAATAATCCACTCACGGGGATATCATCCGAACACCCCATGAGTATTAAGTTGCGAACAACAGATAATTGCATTAAGCAAAGTGTGTAATATAAACAAAGCATATGCCCTCGAGCATATGAATGTTGTTTTCTCCCTAGTAGCAACAGCACATCTACAACCTTAGAGGTTTATGTCACTCCCCCAGGTTAAATAGAGGCATGAACCCACTATCGAGCATAAATACCCCCTCTTGGAGTCACTATCAACTACTCGGCCAAGATAGCTACTAACAACGGAGAGCATGCAAGATCATAAACAACATAGAGATAACAAAAGATATATTTCAGTATAGCAACTCAATCATAACACCAATATTCATCGGATCCCAACAAACAAAACATGTAGAATTACATAACGGTGATCTCAATCATGTAGGGCAGCTCATGAGATCTAAACATGAAGCACATGGTGGAGGAGACAACCATCTAGCTACTGCTATGGACCCATAGTCCAAGGTAGACTACTCACTCATCGTGCCGGAGGCAAGCATGGCGATGAAGAAGGCCTCCGGTGGCGATTCCCCTCTCTGGCAGGGTGCCGGGAAGAGCTTCTGGATCCTCCCGATCTCGGGTTGATGACGGCGGCTGATCACGATGTGTTTCTAGAAAATTGATCGGGTACTTAGGTTTTTTCCATCGGGGGGGTCTTTATAGGCGAAGGGGCATCGTCAGAGGTGGCCCGAGGCGACCTCACACATAGGGGGCACGGCCAGGGCCTGGGCCGCGCCGTCCTGGTGTGTGGGGCCCTCGTGGCCCCCCTCCAACTTCTCTTCGGATCTCTGGAAGCTTCCGGGAAAAATAAGACTTTAAGAAGTTGTTTCATCCAATTCCGAGAATATTTCCTGTGTATCACTTCTGAAACACAAAAATAGCAAAAAACAGGGAACTGGCACTGTGGCGACTTGTTAATAGGTTAGTTTCGGAAAATGCATAAAAGTGCCACGAAGTGTAACGAAACAGTAGGCAAATGGTGTAAAAACAAGCATGGAGCATAAAAAATTATAGATACGTTGGAGACGTATCAAGCATCCCCAAGCTTAAGTCCTGCTCGTCCTCGAGTAGGTAAGTGATAACAAAGAATAATTTTTGAGGTGACATGCACCTACACAATATTGATCATATATGTAAGCATTTGTGAGCTGGGATCATAAGAACTTAAAACATGGGCATGAAAATATAATCTTGACAATAAGAACTTAGCAACCATGTTGTAAACATGCAAATGAATACAAACAAAAGATCATGAAAATGAAACAATGAAAGTCAAATGTGTGTACAAATCATAAGGAAAAACATACAAATGGTTTTCAGCTTGTCCTTCATAGAGAGCAAAACATAAATGCATAGGACACCTTCAAGTTTAAGAGGGCGACTAGATACAAATAATTTAAGAACAAGTGAAACCAACAATATGAATCAATCAATGAAAACTTTGGGACAATGCACATTATACTAAGAATGACAACTATGCTCTCTTAATGGTGCATAAATATAGAAGGTGGTGACTCAACATAAAAGTAAAAGAAAGACCCTTCGCGGAGGGAAGCAGTGATTGCAAGTTTTATAGACCTTCAAAAATTATGTTACTTACCGGCTTTGAGCTCTCATTGCCCCCATCATAAGCATCTTGAATGGTTAGAGTTAATGCGAGAACAATTATGATGCATATGCTTGATAAATCATAAGTCGAAAACCTCGTGCCCCGTGAATACGAGTACCCAAACCTCATGCTACTCAACTTAGAGTCCCAAGCAAGGCTCTTGTCATTGTAAGTATATATGTATCATCGAAAACCGCCAACAGGGTACCTCCATGCCCGATGACATGGAACAAGCCCACATCAAAATGACAGGACAAGCAGACAATGAACACCTCGACATCTCTTTTATTTGCCATTTGTTTAGCTTTTTATTGTGAGATGCATCGTCGAATGTCCACCATGGGTATGCTGCAAATTTCCACCATGAATTATGCATGGCTTAGATTGGCGGCCCAGGCGTTTCCCTAACACATATACAAACTCCATGATCCCCACAAGATTTCCAATTCATTTCACACCGCGGGCATCCATAAACAAAAGATCACGATATCAACTCAAATAAGAAATGCAATGTTGAAAGCTTGCCCCATGATAGCATGGATGGGCTAGAATCCAACTTACAACTTGCAAGCATAACAACTCAACATAAGAGACCACAATGTCAAATTTTTAAGAGCAGGAAAAAGTAAAGTGTGCCTTCCGGTTCGTGAGAGCTTTACTGACCAATTTTCGCATAACACTGGTAAGAGTTTAATTTGAAGAGAAGATAAAAGCAAGTCAAATTTACTTAGAATAGCAAATTGCTAATAGGTATGTATGGTGGACACTTTGGAAAACTTGGCTTTTAGGAGTTGGATGCATGAGTAGAGCTCATATTCAGTACAAGGCGAGGGCTAGCAAAAGACTGGGAGCGACCAACTAAGAGAGCAATAATGGCCATAATCATGCAAAGCGACAAAGCGACATTAAAAGAAGCATAAGATGGCATCAAAAGTAAAAAACTAAATGATCATAGAGGCTATTGGCGACTTTGTAAGAGTCTAACATGTGTGAGCATGCGCCAAGTCAACCCAAATAAAGCATCAAGGAGAAAACCAAAATAATGCTTCCAAACAATAAAAACAACGCATGATTTTTTCAAAGGCTCAATAAGCAATCTCAGTTATTTGAGACAAGTCATGCTACAGCAAAACCACTAAGCATACTATCAAAAAGACATCAAGCATGACATGAAAAAGCCTAAGCCGCAGTCTACACAAGCTCCTTCTTGTACCACTTTTTTTGCACAAAGCTTTTTCTCTTTTCCAACACCATTTGAAATTTTTAAGACACCTCTTTTGATGCAAACATCAGAGGCAAAAATACACCTTGATGAAAAGATATGACAAGATCTGGATGCAAATCAAGGCGAAAAACCAAAAGCAGTAGCAGTAGCAGAAAAAGAAGAACACTCAGTTTTTGATAAGAGTGAAAACTAGAGCGTTCTTGGCAAATGAAAAGCAAGGCAACTTCTCCAAAGGAAATTTGTTGGGGTCCAACCATTTATTGCAGCAAACAAAACTAAACTAACTAAGAAAACTAAAACAACTGACGCTCCAAGAAAAACACATAGTGCATGAAGCAATAAAAATATAGTGTCTTGAAAGGTGACCTGATTTTTGCCGATGAAGAAGGGGTGCCTCGGGGGCATCCCCAAGCTTTGACGCTTGTACTTCTTGGATATTTCTTAGGGTGATGCATGGGCATCCCCAAGCTTGAGCTTTTGTCCATTCTTCAACTCATCTCATCATTCTCCAATCCCTACACTTGAAAACTTCCTTCATACAAAACTAAACACAAATCTATTAGCAACATTAATGTAAGCATAACATATAATCAACCTCTTTTTGCTTCAAGTTTCAACCCAAAACCACCACATATATAGCATATACTACTGTAGCAACTTCCCCGAAAGTTCCGTGATCAAAAGAACTCAAAAGAAAGCGATAAAGCGGCAAACACAAATATTGGCAGAAATCTGTCAAAACAGAACAGCTGACAAAGGTAGAATTTTTGAGGGGTTTTCTGTTGCTCAAATCAAAAACTGTTCAACTAACAAAAGTTTGGATATAACCTGGGGCATATGCTCAAGAAATCTCAGGTCCAAAAGATATACAGATAATTTATACGAATTTTTACGGTGCAGCACCGAAAACAGTTTCAGGACAGCAACATCCCCAAATCTTTACCTCACTCGAATTAGAGGCTTCTCTTGGCACAACAATAAAATAAAAGGATAAGGAGAGGTCATTACAGTAGTAATGACTTACAAGACTCAAATAAAAGAAAAAGTACTGGAAATAAAACATTGGGCTATCTCCCAAGAGTGCTTTTCTTTAACGCCTTTGAGCTAGGCTCAGTAATTTGAGAAGATGCTCACATAAGAAATATGAATGGAAGCCAAAAAGAGCATCAAGGAGCAAATATAAAACACATTTAAGTCTAACCCACTTCCTATGCATAGGAATCTTGTAAGAAAATAAATAAAAGAAGCACATAGTCACAAGTATGGGTAGATAAAACAAGAGCAACTTTGGAACTTTCAATATAAAGAGAGGTGTTTTAGTAACATGAGAATTCCAACAACTATATTTTCCTCTCTCATAATAATTTTCAGTAGCATCATGAACAAACTCAACAATATAAGTATCACACTCACCCTCCTTTGTTAAGCATGGAGGGTGATCAAATAAGGTATTAGTTAAAGAGTTACTCTTATTGGGAGGTAGACATGGGTAGCTCCATTCTTCCTCCTCTTGATCATCACTCTCCTCCTCTTTTTCATCCAGTGAGCTTCCAGTTTCAGCAATTTCTTCTTCCATAGGCTCCTTTAAGGCATTAGTATTTTCCGTTGGAGAGCATCTATTAAGATATTTAAGAATATAGCAATTTCCTTCCTTGTAATTATCAAAGCAAAACTTAAGTATATCATAAACCTCATATTTATAAGGTGCATCATCAGTATTTTCAAGAAAATAAGCAAGTTCGAATGCACCCTTCCAAGCAATAAATTCTTCAATTTGTTCCACATCATAAAAGTTATAATTTCCATTAATATAAGAAGATATGGTAAAATCATCGTTATACTCACATTGAAAAGGGAGGTGTTTATACCTCCTACAGCAATAAGATTCATCAAAGCAATAAGTAACATTATAAGTAGAGCACACATTTCTAGCAATGATATACAATCTATTGATTTGTTCCCATAAGTGTTTCCCTTTTTGTGACAAGCGGTGTTCCTCATAATAATTTTGCTGCTCTTCCGTGAACCCACCTTGCCAAAAAGATTTAGTTTCAAAGAAACCAACCATTGATAGAAAGCATGATAAAACAAGACAATAACAGACCAACAAAAATAACAACTATATTAGGAACTAATTTTTTTGTATTTTTGATAAAACAATGCAAGTAAAAGTAAAGTAAAGCAAAACTTAAAACAAAGTAAAGGATGTGCATGCGAAAAACTCCCCTTGCAGAGGTCTTCCACTTCTTCCCCGGCAATGGCGCCAGAAAACTGTGCTTGATGCGTGGTAAATGACCAGCCCGTTGGGAACCCCAAGAGGAAGGTGTGATGAGTATAGCAGCTAGTTTTCCCTCAGTTAAGAAACCAAGGTTTATCGTTCAGGAAAAGAGCGGACAATACGACTGAAGGTGATGCTTGCTAGTTTGTGACAGCTTCGGACAATTTATATATGGCGCCTCGTCCAAGCTTTGCTTGCTAGCTGCAACGCGGAACCTGCACACAACACAACCAAGTACTTTATTCCCAACTTGCAATGAGGTTGTCAATCTCACCGGTTTGCTTGAAATAAAGGTTATGAGCGTATCGAGTGGAAAACAGTAGAATTATGCGAGTAAAGTAAACAGTGCGAGTAAAGTAAACAGGTGATAGCAATATGATGGAAATAGGACCAGCGTCCACAGTTCACTAGTGGTGTCTCTCCATAAGATAAATAACACATGCTAGGTAAACAAATTACAGTTGGGCAATTGATAGAATAAAGATAAATGTGATATGTCAACAAGATCACTATGCGATTTACTCTGGGCATTACAACAAAATACATAGACCGCCATCCAACTGCATCTATGACTAATAATCCACTCACGGGGATATCATCCGAACACCCCATGAGTATTAAGTTGCAAACAACAGATAATTGCATTAAGCAAAGTGTGTAATGTAAAAAAGCATATGCCCTCGAGCATATGAATGTTGTTTTCTCCCTAGTAGTAATAGCACATCTACAACCTTAGAGGTTTCTGTCACTCCCCCAGGTTAAATAGAGGCATGAACTCACTATCGAGCATAAATACCCCCTCTTGGAGTCACTAGCAACTACTCTGCCAAGATAGCTACTAACAACGGAGAGCATGCAAGATCATAAACAACATAGAGATAACAAAAGATATATTTCAGTATAGCAACTCAATCATAACACCAATATTCATCGGATCCCAACAAACTAAACATGTAGAATTACATAACGGTGATCTCAATCATGTAGGGCAGCTCATGAGATCTAAATATGAAGCACATGGTGGAGGAGACAACCATCTAGCTACTTCTATGGACCCATAGTCCAAGGTAGACTACTCACTCATCATGCCGGAGGCAAGCATGGCGATGAAGAAGGCCTCCGGTGGCGATTCCCCTCTCCGGCAGGGTGCCGGGAAGAGCTTCTGGACCCTCCCAATCTCGGGTTAACGACGGCGGCGGATCGTGATGTGTTTCTGGAAAATTGATCGGGTACTTAGGTTTTTTCCGTCGGGGGGTCTTTATAGGCGAAGGGGCATCGTCAGAGGTGGCCCGAGGTGACCTCACACATAGGGGGCACAGCCAGGGCCTGGGCCACGCCGCCCTGGTGTGTGGGGCCCTCGTGGCCCCCCCTCCAACTTCTCTTCGGATCTCTGGAAGCTTCCGGGAAAAATAAGACTTCAGGAACTTGTTTCGTCCAATTCCGAGAATATTTCCTATGTATCACTTCTGAAACACAAAAACAGCAAAAAAACAGGGAACTGGCACTGTGGCGACTTGTTAATAGGTTAGTTCCGGAAAATGCATAAAAGTGCTACGAAGTGTAAGGAAACAGTAGGCAAATGGTGTAAAAACAAGCATGGAGCATCAAAAATTATAGATACGTTGGAGACGTATCACACCACGGCCGGCCGAAGGATACTCGGCGACTCCCGCAGCTTGCTTCAGCTCCTGGATCCGCATCTCCAACTTATTCAGGCAAGCGTGCCCACAACCACCAGCCACCAGCTCCGACCGGAGAAGCAGGGAGGCGACGGCGAGGACCCCTAAGATCCAGATCCGGAGACCGAGATCTGAACCATCATTCAAAACTATGGGCAAAAGGCCCAGCCTAAAACTACAGCTAGAAAAAACAAAACCAGCGGCGACTCCCCTTCCCACTCCGGCCGGCCGAGCCGCCGGAGGAGAGGGAGAGAAGCCTCGGGAAGGCTCTGGAGGCTCTCAACGGAGGCGGAGAGGAGAGAGAGGAGGGGGAAAAATACAGGGCAGTACTACATTGTGCATGTGTTAAACAGTGGGGAAGAGCGAGACAAAGGCTAAAGAGATGGGGTGGGGAGCTAGGGCAAGAGGAGAGTAGCGACATGGAAGAAATAAGAGGGGCAAGGATCAGTGGACAACTTATGATGGATGCAACAGAGTCCGAAATTGATGTATTTTGTTGAATTTTATATGTTACATTGGATAATAAAAATGCAAATTTTCATAAGTGACAAAAGATAAAATATGCAATGATCCGTAGCAACGTACGGGCATTCAACTAGTGCATTTTAGTATTAATGAGCAAGTTAATAATGTTGAATACTTATATAATTAATTACTTAACCATTTTAATAACAAATATAGCCTTATTTGAGCATATTTCAAATTATAGCAAAGTGTATGAATAAATAAAATGAGCAATTTATGAATATACAAATTAGAGGTTTATAAATCTAAATAAGAAAGTTAATAATGTTTAATACTTATATAACAAATTACTATGTAACAAATACATCCTTACTTAAGCATAAATTAAAAACAAGACTAATACAATTGGTTTCACTAAATTTAGATTTGTAAATCTTTAGATATGAATTTTCAAAGTTTCTATAAGCATATTTGGAGTATTTTAATTATGTAAAATTATTGAATTATCATACAAATATGGGAACAGTGGCATTTGATAGATATTTACATTTGTGATTTGTAGGATTTTGAATCACTCGATTTGCAGTTGTAGATTTCTCAGAAATTTAATTCAAATTTTCAGTCAAGTTATGAATTGCAATTTGTTAAGTTTATTCAAAATACCCTTTAGTCCCGGTTGGTAAAACGACCCGGGACTAAAGGTCCCTGCGTGCGCAAACTTTGGAAACCGTCCAAAATGGACCTTTAGTCCCGGGTCGTTTTACCAACCGGGACTAAAGGGGGACCTTTAGTCCCAGTTGGTAACATGACCCGGAACTAAAGGGTCTCTAGTCCCGGCTCGTATTACCAACCGGGACTAAAGGTCCTGGGGTATATAACGCACGCACCGCCCCGTGCCTTCTCCATCTCGATCCAGACGACGAAGACGAAGGGCGAGCACACAGAGAAAGCTTTGGCGGAAGCGAACCGCCGTCGCCGTCCCGCGCGCCGCCGTCCAACGCACCACCATCGCCCACACTGTCGTCGCCCACGCCACCGTCGCCCGATCGAAGCCGCCACCGCCGTCGTTGTCCCGCACGCCGCCGCCGTTGTCTGATCCGATCGAGCGAAGCCGGCCATCCCGCGCGCCGCCGTCGTCCACGCCGTCGCCGTCCCGCACGTCGCCGTCCCGCGCGCCGCCGTTCGGCGGAAGCTGTCGCCGCCGTCCGAAGCCGTGCGCCGCCGCCGCCGTCTTCGCAGGTATGGCCGCCGCCGCCCTCTCTCTCTGTTATGAATTTATAGTTAGAAATTTTACTGTTAGTGTTTTACTGTTAGAAATTTACTGTTAGGAATTTACTGTTAGGATTTTACTGTTAGGAGTTTACTGTTAGTGTTAGGAATTTATAGTGTTAGGAATAGTTAGAAAAAAAATTAGAAAAAATAGTTAGAAATAGTTAGAAGAAATAGTTAGAAACAAAGTTAGAAAAATTAGTTAGAAATAGTTAGAAGAAATAGTTAGAAAAATTAGTTAATAGAATTGTTACTAAATAAGCGGGGCGTTGGCCGGACGTCGACGCGGTGAGGGGGTCTTCCCCCACCACGTCGGCGTCCGGCCAACGCCCATTTTTTTGCATATTGTTCAAATATATGTACCAAATGGGGGCGTTGGTCGGACGCCGACGCGGTGAGGGGGTCTTCCCTCACCGCGTCGGCGCCCGACCAACGCCCCCTTTTTTTGGTTATTAATCAAATATATATACCAAATGGGGGCGTTGGCCGGACGCCGACGCGGTGAGGGGGTCTTCCCTCACCGCGTCGGCGCCCGGCCAACGCCCCCTTTTTTTGGTTATTGATCAAATATGTGTACTAAAAGGGGGCGTTGGCCGGGCGCCAACGCGGTGAGGGGGTCTTCCCCCCACCGCGTCAGCGCTCGGCCAACGCCCCCTTTTTTGGTTATTGATCAAATATATGTACCAAATGGGGGCGTTGGCCGGACACCGACGTGGTGATGGAGTCTTTCCCCACCGCGTCGGTACTCGGCCAACGCCCATTTTTTTTGGTTATTAATCAAATATGTGACACTAACTTGTTTTACCTGTCTTTAGAAGAGACATGGATGGTGAAAATGACCCAAGCCACCCTGAAGAATTCTTATATGGCATGATACGCGATGAGAATGTATATGTGCATCAAGAAGGTGCCGACCGAGAAGACCCCGGAGTAGCCGGCCGAGAAGGTGCGGCCGAGAAGGTGCTAGAGAAGCTGAACTTGAAGAAGATGTTTCGTCGTTTCTTAACCCTTCCGGTGACGGAATGGAGATAGAAACATTTGACGATGAAAGGCAAACAAACACCGATGCCGAACGACAATTGCAAACAAACGCCGATGGCGAGGTATATAGATTTAGCTTTTGGTGATACGAAGGGAATATGCATATATGTATTAACGACTCTTTCTTTTTTCAGCCCTCCAGATCGAGCAAATTGTATTCTAAACGAGGTCTGAGCCAAAAGCTGAATGTGAATCAGAAGCTGAGCATCGATGTAGTATCTCCAGATGGATTGTTAGGCACATGATCTCGATCACGGTTCAAGAATGGAACGAGCCAAAGAAGGCACGTCTTGGAGCTACTTTTGTGAACAAAAGATCCAAGAAAGACCTTTGGAGGAAGCTCACGGCAAATTTCATTCTACCTCCGGAGTACTCCAAGATGGATGATGATAGTCATGAAATTCCGGGTGGACGTGAAAGGAGGAGGAAATTCAAACAGTACGCTCTCAAGAAGATGGGTGAAGCATTCCGGAGCTTCAAGAAAATGTTATACGCGAAGTATATCGCAAAACAGAAAACTCCAGTATTCAAAGCAGCATACGAGAAGTTGAGACAACAGTGGCCTAAATTTGTGGCATTCAAGGCTTTTGAGAGAGCCAAGGAAATGTCAGAAAAAAATAAGGCAAATGCTGACAAGAAGGCACATCACCATATTTTGGGGCCAGACGGCTACAAGAGTGCAGTGCCTAAGTGGGAAGCTATGGAGAATGAACTGAGGAATAAAGGAATCACTCTAGGTACAGAGGGATGGCCCGAAAGGGCCAAGCACTGGTGGTACGGACATGGAGGATCGTTAGACCCGGCAACAGGGGAGTGTGTTCATCGGAAAAAGACCTTTACTCCCATAGCAAAACTTGTTAAGGCAATGGAGGATGCTCAAGCGGGATTGATCCGTGTCGACCGAGAGAACGATGAGCTGACACACGACCTCGGGAATCCTGAACACACAGGACGAACAAGAGGCAAAGGCGTCGGTGTTCCATGGAAGGAAGGGTTTTCTCAGCACGAAGATCCGTATGGTTACAAAAGCCGTAAGAGAAAGAAGGATCAAGAAGCAGATCGGATCGGCAAGTTAAAATGTGAATTAGCCGACATGAAGAGTATGATACATCAACTTAGCCAGGGAGGCGGATCTCGGCTGCAGGAAGATCCAGCATTGGATCTTAATAGTCAGCGGAGAAGCAGCGTGGCTTCCACGGAGGTCCCAGCTGATGAGCATGATGCACGGATTATCGATGATGCACCGGGGTCTCGCTACCCCGTGGATGATGTTAGGGAGATGACAAATTGTGAGCTACATCAGCCAATGAAGAACATGACCTTCAAGGTGGCGAGCGGTGACGCTTTACCTTGTCTACCTAAAGCACTCCACCATGGGAACCCGATACCGGCTGGCTATGCTCGTGTCTCGGTGCTTGACATAGTCAGCTCGTTCGAGGACCTAGAGCTTGATTTTGCTACACCTGAAGGGGATCAGAGACTTGGAGATGTCAAGCACCAAATCGTTTTATGGCAAAAGAAATACATCAAGTTTCCAGGCTCAGCGCCAAGGCCACCGACTCCGAGGAATCCAAGTCCACCCTCCCCCGGTGAACGTCGTCCACCTACGCCGCCCTCGAGTCCACCTCGAGCGCTGCGTCAGCCGACGCCACCCCCGAGTCCACCTCGGGCGCCGCGTCAGCCGACGCCACCCCCGAGTCCAGCTCGGGCGCCGCATCAGCCGACGCCACCCCCGAGTCCACCTCGGGCGCCGTGTTAGCCAATGCCGCCCCCTAGTGCACCTCCCGCGCGTCAGCCCACGTCGTCCTCCAGTGCACCTCTCACGCGTCAGGCGAAGCTCCCCCCAATACTACTCAGACGGGGAAAAAGCAGAGCAGGGCCGCTATAGTTAGTACTACTGATAAGGTAGTACATAAGTCAACAAAGATACCAGGGCCATCGCTAAAGCCTCTTCCCCAGAGAGCAGGCGAATGGACTTACGAGGAAAACAAAGTGATATCAGACGCCGAAGTGAAGGCCCATTTTGCACCGAAAGAGCCTGAGCCCAAGCCGACATATAATGATAAAGACAAGAAGTGGGCTTTCGGTATGCTTACTGCAGAGCCCCAATATAAGAAAAGTCTGCCATCAGACTATAAACGCGAAATTGAAAGGCAAAGTGACTTGGCCAAGGCAAAAAGAAGCGGGAAACAAATTCCCCAGCTTGGAGAACAGAAGAATCAATCGGTCCCCCCGCTCATAGTCGCCCCCCCCCCCCCCCCCCGATATCCATACGTCCTTCAGTGCCGATTTGGATAATGACCAATTGTTATTGGACCCCAGGGAGCTACACAACTATTGGGTATAACTGTAATGCAGGCCAAAGAGACAGCGGAAGGATTGAATATGCCTCTTCTAGCTTTGTTAGGCCTTGAAGAAGCGCCAGTGGGAGAGATAGTAGAACAATATGTTATGGGGGGGGGCTCTGATCAAGCCTGAGGAAATGCGGTCTATCAACAAATATGTGAAATCTGCTCGGCTGGTACAAGGCGCACATAGGAAAAAAGGACTTCAAACGTTTTATCCTCTTGGACGTTAGAGAGGAGCAGTACTTCAAAAGATATATGTTACATATTCCATTGGACGAATTATTTCAGATATTCAATCAGCGCGAACTCGACAAGTCTACCATCAGTTGCTATTGTCTGTAAGTGATTTATATTCAAGTATCTAGCTAAGCTCGTTCATTGCCTGTAATATATTATCTTAATTAACTATATGATTTTTGTACGCTATTATGCAGATTTAAGATGTTCGAATGCAAACAAAAGGGAATCTATGACGTTGGGTTCATTGACCCATATATCATTAATGAAAGGATGTTACAAGATCACCCCAGAGACGTGGAGAATGACCTCTTCAGGTTTTTTGCCAAGCAATGTCTTAAAAGAGAACTTCTATTTCCTTACAACTTCAAGTGAGTGTTTCTATCTTGTACACATTCTTTTTTGCTTACTCGATGTTAAGTGTAATTGATGAGTTATGCATGCGTGTCTGCAGTTTCCACTGGATTCTGCTAAAGATTCAATTTGACACATCAACTGTTCAAATATTGGACTCAATGGATTAGCCCGAAGTCCTGTTTAGCGACATGAAAGCAATGCTGCATAAGTAATTTCAATCATTACCCGACTATATCAGCTCCTTTCATTAATTTCCTGATATCAAGTATTTAATAACTCATTTGTTCATTTTCTTTGCCCTGTAGCGTTTGGACACGTTTCAGAAGGTCGGTAGTAGGTGAATTCAAAGAACAACTAACTTTTAAAAAGATAAAGGGTTTGGAGCAACCATCGGGGACCAATCTCTGTGGATTCTATGTCTGCGAGTTCATCCGGTGGTACACCAGTGAGCGGAGAGCACATTCCACGGACTTTGATGTACGTAAATAATATTCACAGTTTTCTTTTATTATAATCAATTGTGTTGAGTTTCATCCAACTTATATATATCCATATCGATCTTCTTAAAGTTGTATGTGATGCGGGAGAAGCTCCTACCAACCCAGCGCATAAAAGCAATTCAAGAGGAGCTGGCGGGATTCATGCTGAGGGAGGTCCTCCGTGAGAAAGGAGAACACTATGTGGAGGATGACGAACGCTATCTGTAATTTAGTGATCTCCATGTAATTAACTTAGCTTGTTTGAAACTTGTTTGAAAAATAGATGTACATAGACTTGTTTGAAATTGTAGTATATACAGTCGCAAGACATCGTATGTAATATTATATATGCATGTACCAACGTGTAATGTGTATGTACTAGTCATAGAACATGGGTACGGAAACTCGCTTGAAATTAAAATGAACCCTAATTAATAATAAACCCTAAACCTATAATCTGAAAGAGAAATAAATAAAAACCTCTTTAGTCCCGGTTTCTGTTACGAACCGGGACTAAAGGTCCCCGGAGCAGGCGCTCTCAGCCGTGCCCACGTGGACGGCCATTAGTCCTGGTTTATTTGCAACCGGGACTAAAGGGTGGAGGCCTTTAATCCCGCTTTGCTAGTCCCGGTTGGGCAATCGGGACTAATGGCAGTTACGGACCGGGATTAATGGCCCTTTTTCCACCAGTGACGAGTCCCCATACAACTAGGCACCAATTACAAAACAGTGCATGCAACTGTATTACGGTAGGCTTCAGTAATAATACTAGTTTATATTATTTTTGGTAAGGACTTTTAATATGTGTTTCGAAGTTTGTAGAGGCTTGCATCGTTTATGATTTTAGTGCAACTCTTATATAACTTGTCAGGTTAATTAGCAATAGCTACCAAATTATTCAGCAATAATGATCAGGTTAATTAGCTATAACTACCATATTATTTAGCAGTAATTATCATGTTAAATAGCTATAGCTACCATCTTATATTTACTAATTGGAGGCACCATACGAGCCTCCACGTTAATCCTAGAGGTTAATTTTTTTTGTCCATCCCAATTAACTGATAAGCTATCTGAAGCCGTTAGATCAAATAGTATGCTCGGACGATTTCCTCTGCAAGTTGGGCAGACGTCGTGGCGCATGACTCTTTGTTTCGTATCTTTTTAGGTCTATAATTGGCGAGGGTAATCTGGCTGTCTTCTACTAATTTTCCAACCTCGCCGGACGACGGCCGCCGGGTTAAATCCACCGAAGGTGCAAGATGCGTGACCTCGGGTACGACAATAGTTGACCTCGGGCTAAATCCGGCCGCTGCGTCTACTAAACTGGATCGATCTGACAATAGTTGACCTCGGGTAAGTATGCATCTCTCCTTTTAATCAAATTTACAAGCTGCTATGCTGATTACCTCAGCGTCACCAGCTACATCCGCCCTTGTGATGTGATCTTGGACGATTCAATTGCATGTACGTTGCTGATGTCACACATGTTCCACTGATCGATTTTCCAACCTATGCTGATTTGCGGCAACTTGGACACAACGGCCTGTGATATTAAGTATGGCCTCTCATGTTTCTTGCTAATCAGATTTGCTCCTAGAGTATACTGACAGATCACATCACCAACTATCTCCAGGCTCCAACAATAATTTAATCGAAAAATCAAATTGCATGCAGCACTAAAAGCCTTGGCGACATCCAGTGATGAGTTTTGCAACTGTGGCTCACGCTTAGTTTTATCTCATCACTGTAACACAGAGGTCATATCTGCAATCCATTCTAGGGATGTGGTTGTCGGTCACGACAATTGGGCACGGCGGCGACAAACTCTCCATCGACGAATTGCCTAATGCCGCTCATCATTATGCAGCAGATTTGCATAGAAGCGTTTCAGAATTAAGTAAGCGAATTCTTTCTGGTCTCTCTTACTCTCAAAATTATATACTATCAAAATATTTCATGTAATTTCGTGCAGAGTGGCATAAATAAATAATTCACCTATGTTTGTCTATATACTTTCTCCAGAATTATTTAATTTCATGGTGTTATTACTATATCATATTACCAATGATCAACAAGCAACCATGTAAGTTACAAATATAAATGAGGCCAGACGGGGAACAGAATGACGGTGTAGTCTAGCAGTAATAAAATAGATAACTATATCATTTACCAGAAGAAGCATTTGATATGATCACTTAGTAAATTAAACACACAATTAATAATTTATAGGGTAATCCAGAATCTATTTTGTGTCAGTGTAGTAATTTATAATGGCTCAGATTGACTATCAAATTTGCGTTTAAATTTGTTTCACCTGTGATGAAGGCATTTTCTCATCTAGGTATATATGGTACGTCTCAATTTCATCTACTCTTGGGTTTGCATAGGGACACCATATACATGATTTTCTCCACTATTTCTATAATGTTTTTGTATAACTATTGCATCCATAATATAAATTAATGGTGGTTCATTTGGGGTGGACAAAAGCGGAAACCACGCTGAATCCAGTTAATGGTGGTTCATTTGGTTGCATTATTTATTAAATTATCTTATATTTACTAATTGGAGGTACCGTAGGAAGCACCATGTTAATTCTAGAAGTTACGAATTTCTGACCGTCTAATTAATGTTGTGATGCGTCCGCATCCATTTGATAAATATCTAGACGCGACCTGCTTTCTCCCACGCGCGTGAGTCGTTGTATCCTTGGTCTCTCCCTTTTCTCACGGCAAACGAAAGATGAATTGAAAAATCTGAACGCCATCTGCTCCTAAATTTGGCCATGAGAAGTCGTCGTTTCCTTGATCTCTCCCCTTTCTCTCAGAAAACGAAAACTGAATTGAAAAAAAAGAACACATCTGCTCCTAAATTTGGCCCTTCCTACATAGAGAAAATCTATAGCACGCCGTCGGCAGCCGCCCGGCACTGCCGTAATGTCGATCCTGATCACGCACAGAGCAGGTAATGCTCACCATCGATGGTTGTTTGATGTTGCTGTGCAGGAATCAAACGATGCATGTTAATGACTACATGGTTAGTACTCACGAGCGGCAGAGACTAACGAATGCTAGCATGAAATTTGATCTTCTCTTGATTTATTTGTTTATCCGACGGACATACATGATTCAGTTAAGAAAGGATTGCTTCCCCTTTCTGTTCATGGCCCAGGTTGTATCCTAACAATCCTAAGTAATTGTTCAGGTAAAGAATATATTTTTTGCTCAAATTGTATTTATATCTACAGATTTTTATAAAGATTTTACAGTATTTTTAGGGCGATTTCTAATACTCCATATTTTATACCAACTTTGCTCCGAATAGGAGAAGCCCCAAGCCGGACTGCTGCCTGAGGAGATGCATATATATGATGTCAAGGTTGTCTTTTTTCTAAAACAAGGATCACTTCCATATTATCTATGGGCGTTCATCGGTTACAATTTTCTCTCCAGTTACGTCTCCTGTGTGTTTTCTTCCGTTCTAAAGGTCTTGGTAAGGTATGTGCCTACCTGAAATGAATTAAGCTTATAGTGAGTGATTTAGTTTTCTAGAGATTGGGCATCACTTATAGGAGACGCAGGCATTGTATGTTCATGTTATGTTTTGTTTAACATAAGAAAAATTGGTGTACATAGACAACTATCTGTTTGATAACTATATATGATGCACAATCTGATGGTATTATTTGCTCTAGCCAGCCATGTAGATGGTTCAATCTGAGAAGTGGGACAGAAATCATATAAGAAATGTCATGTGTATAGCAATTCTCTACACCTAGATAGCCATACAAAGTGCATGCATTTATATCGCTACATTGCAGATACGGAAACCTGACAAATACTAAGAACTAAACTGGATCATGAATTTAGATGGCTATACATCTTGAATGAATTTATAGCACACCTTGCTGGAATATCAGTATTACTTGGTGAAATTATTGTAGTTTAGCCCTAACATTGTGCCCCGCGACACATTATTTCCAAAGGTATTAGTTCTGGCTATGTGGTATAGTATTCCTTTATCTATGTCGAAGACCGTGATACGTCGCTTGCCCTTCATAATAGAAAGGAAAATAATAGAATCATTTAATGGTGGTGAAACTAGAGTTTGTTTCAATTAGAAGACAGAAAACTATAAAATATATCATTTACTTATTTCTTCTCATCTACCACGATTATCCAAGATTTTACATCCATAACAGATGGCAGATGCCCATGACATATCATTTTTTTTGTGTGGGTGTAATTTATGATTTTGTGATAGTACTCTCTCAGCCAAACAGTGTGCCTACCAATATTCATTTTATATTCTGCTATCACATGAATATAGTCATCTTAATATGTACGTGTTCTCTTTCTTTATAGGTGGTATAAATGAAGGAGATGTGCCTAGAGAGTCGAGATGCTTCTGTTAGAGAATGGTGATAGAAAACTAAGGTTTCATTTGCCGAGAACATAGTTCATATAGATCAGTTAAGAGCCTTTCACTTGCTTAGAAAGTTTATATGGGCATTATTAATATTCACATATTGCCGAGGAAACTACTTATTTTCTCCTTCTAATTAGTTTTTCACTTTTTATTAACGAGTAAATTTGTGAAAAAGAAAAATAAAATTATTACAAAGTTGGGTTACCATAAATTAGAGATCTGATCACGTTCTATGTGATGTCATTCTCTTCATCCTCATATGTGATGATGTTCTTCCAAAAACAACACAAACTATTATGTGTTTTAGTATAAATATTTCATACACACAACTCAAACAATATTTAAAAATATGTATTGAAGTTTAAGTATATTTTTTTAATAAATACATCAATACTTACTATTAGCTACAAAATAGAGCAACTAGCCCGTGCTGGTGCACGGGTTGATGACTAGTATTATTTAGTAGTAACTATCAGGTTAATTAGCTAATAGCAACCATATTATTTAGCAATAGCTGTCAGATTTTAAAAATAATAATTATCAGGTTCTCTAATGCATTTATTAGATTACTTAGTAATAGCCACCGGATAATTTAGCAATAGCTACCACATTATTTAATAATAGGTACCAGATTATTTAGCAATAGCTACCAGGTCTTCCAAAACAAATCGATTTTGTCAAATACAGTTAACTATTTATTTAGTAATACTTACCAAGTTATTTATCTACGGCTACCATATTATTTAACCACAGCGACCATATTATTTTAAAAATAGCTATCGGGCTTTCCAAACAAATACCAAATTAAGAAGTGACTATCAAATTGTTTACAAATACCTACTCCCTACTAAATCAACGACACATATTATGGATTAAAGGGAGTACCCTATTTTTCTGAAGAAGCTACAGATCTATCGCATGCAGTGGTTGTTCTAAATACAATCAAGTTTTCTGAAATCAACTGCCAAGTTTTTTAATGAATATGTCGTACATTTTGCAAAACAGCTACAAAAACTTGAAACAACTAGAGGAACTATTGAGTAATTTATCATCATTTAATTAAATTGTGTACAAAGCTAAGAGAGTTGTTGTAAAAAAAAAGGCAAAAAAATATGTTTATTGGCCACACGTAAGCAGGTTATAAGGTCCTAGAAGGTTCCCACGTGCTAGAAGGAAAAAAATTACATAATCAAGTGATAAGATCCTAGAAGGTTTAGACGTATTGTGTTATTTAATTTAGGAATAAATATGGTTTGCCGTTTGCACAGAACAAAAATGCATGGTGTAAGCTAGGCATAACGATAGATATTGTAGCGATACTGTAGTAGTACTTCGTAGGTCTTGTCCATTTAAGAGTAGTATTAGCATTTACTAGCTTTTTCAGCTGTTCAATGTAGTAGGAGACGAGCAGAAGACGTTGGAGCGAGCGCGCTGCACGTGCACGTCAGGACTAAGTGGGGCCGCACAACCCCCTCTGCGTCGCGTCCGCGAGATAAAGCCGTCCGGAAAGTTTTCTGAATCTTCGCGCGCCGCACGAGCAGGCACAGATGCGGCGCCTCTAAGTAGATTTTTCCAAGAATAAATTTAGGTCCGTGCCATACCACTCAACAGACAGATCGATATAAAGATTAGACAGACCACAGAGGCAGAGCAAAATTTCCTCTCTTGTACCGAGGGTACAAAGCGCAAGGTATTATTATTGATCACTGCCAGTGCTACATCTCCACTACATTGGTCTTCCTATATAAGTTAATCGAAGCAGTTTCAGCTTAAGCTTAGGTTATGGTCCATTCCCCTCTGACAAAACTGGAGCTTGATCCACGGCAAAACTGACAGCCTGCAAAAATTACCAGACAACATCTGGACCTCTTCCAGTAAAAACATGCTGATCGCTGATTAATTTGATCCTCTAAGTTGCACCATAACCTACGAGCCCAAAGCTCGAGTGAGCAGCGGATCTGGGGTGTGTCATGTTTCTACAATGAAGGCAGTAAACTCTATCCTTGGAGCAAAATCCCGGTCATGACATGTGCCTTTGGTGAAGAGCATACTTGACGACCTCGTAGAAGGAAATGACAATTCCAACTGATGGGCCAGCGCGTGCGACGCGTGGACCAACACCAGTGAACAAGCCTTTTGGACCTCCAGACCTAGCAGGATAATAAATTAGAGTGAGCAAACTACGTGAACAATGATACTACAAGGTTTGAGTCAAATTCCCCTGCTACGAGCTCTCTAAGTTCATTGATTTAGAAAGGCAACAGAAAAAAAGGCTTCCAGATGATTTTGTACTATACAAATTGGATCATGAACCAAACCAGCTAACAAAGGCAAATCGTTTGGGTGGGACGCAACACAAAAGCTCAAACTAAGTTACGTATCTCCAGTAGCAAAGCCTCCACCAAAATCAAGACGTGGCCAGTGATTGTGGATTAGACATTTGTTGGAAACAACCATGCTTACCATAATACCCATACCCATCAAATAAATGTCTTATCATTATGGATCACTTCTTCCACTTCTTTTCATCAAAACATGTTGCCAATCTAGAATAAACTCCCAACTATTCCGACAGTGTAAAAACGTTGTCATTTCAGAGAGTTGGTTTTCGTCCGTAATATCATTTTGTTGCTTGGAGGCAACATTTCCACCAAATGCAACTATTAAATGTTTATCAGTGGCGGTGGTGTGGTTGGTAGTACACAAACTTGCTACTACTAGGTGAAACTATGTCAAAAGCTATCATATATTTTTCTTCATAATTCTATGTGGCGTGGAGCTAAAACGTCCATAATTAGACTAGGGAAAGTGTAACTCATTTGTTTAAATGTTGTTTTTTCACACTGTTCTAGTCTACCTTTTTCCTTTGTGGAATTCCCCCCTCGGTTGTTGGTCCAATTTCTGCAATCCAACTTAACTCTTATAAGCTCCCTCCAGTTCACATCTGATTGAATGCTTTTTTTGCTCTCAGTCTATTATTCTATTTGTATTTCCCTTGTTCCTTTTTTGTTGGTTCAATTTCCACAGGCCATCCCAACTCTTTACGATCCCTCCAGTTCACAAAAACAGTTATAAGCCCGGTTGATCATTCCTAGATTGGGTCTCAGCCACCCAAGCAGAGATGGATCTTTTTATACTTGTTTGGAATGAAATGCCTCTAAACACTTCAGAGTATATGGAAGACATACCTCCATATATCAATAAGTGTTTGCCTCGTGGTCATCTTCATTGCCTTCTCAGCATCCTTCTGAAACAAAACAAAAAATATATAAGAGGAAAAGCAAGGAATGAATGGAACATTCGAAATCGGAGGCAGATGAATATTGAATGGTGCTTTGTGGGGAATATTATCGTGATTATTTTCAGAAATAGAACAGAAAATACGAAATACACAAACCTCTATCTGTCTCCTTGTCTTGGCAACATCTAAAGGGCATGTAACACCAGCAGCGACACTACCTGCCACAAAACCAGCAGCAAAGTTCGCACCCACCACACTAGCTGCATCCCCATCTTCTCCAACAAGACCAAGCAGCTTTCTTCGAATCTACATGGTAACCCTAACAAGCTAAGATGGGTACGACGTAACTTTGAAACAGCATATCTAAGAGATAGACAACAGACTCACCGGTTCCAGTGTTGACCAGCATATAGCAGAGAACGGAACATCCCGAGCAAGCTGTGCACCCACACCCGTCCACAGAACACGATAGTTTTGCACTGTTTCAGCACTAATTAATTAATCAACCAAAGCAACTATTTCCTTGAAAATAATTTTTGATTCTTGGAATGACTACTGGAAATTAAAAAAAAATTGCCAACAAAGAACATGATATAAATACGAACCAGTATAATAATACATATAAAACAAATAACACCAGTATACCATTCTGACTTGAACTTGCATGTGGTGAAAGAACACCAAGCAATGTTTTCCACATTCCAGGAGGCTTTACTCCGGGCTGAAATTCCTTATACGCCTGTTAACATAAAATAGTTACCTATAGTGACTATTTGATACTTTCAAAAAAATGGGGAAGAAAATGTATTACGTAGACACCTAAATTGTGCAAAAAAAAAAACATCCACAATATCATTTATCTGAAATGAAATGAAATATAGTAACTAGATATCTCCAGGTTCCAACAATGGCCTACCTGCATCCGTGTCCTTGTCAATTCAATTGGGGAACAAGCAATGCATGCTAACGAACGTGCAACAGATCCTGCTATTAGTGGTGGGGCATATGGTGTCAAAGCAGGAGCATTGCTCCTTGTAAAATCTTCAATCTTGTTGCGGAATATATCATAGCAAGGCAAATATATTCCAACCTGTTTATGTTCAAACTAGATAAATATTTGCAAGCTAGATAAACTTCCTTTAAGTCTTTTAACAAAAAGAATATTTGAGCCAAAGGACACAAATGATGATGTTTAACATTATTAGAACATGGGAGTTATTTGCTCATGGAAACTATTCAAGCAAATTAACAAAAGTTAAACCACATATAGCTTCTTCTATTAAGATGAGTTATACATGTATCAGCACATATAAATGCAATGACACTGAATTTTCCCTTGAAATACAGGTGCAAGTGACAAAGAGAAGCACAAGCATTGCCTACTCCACACACACCTGAGGTTGGAACTACTAAAGTGATTATCCATATTTGACAGGCGAAAACAAAAATTAACATAACACAACAAAGAGCACAACATAATATATTGTAAGCGAGTAAGAGACTCACAGTTGGTATAGCTAATGCCAAGCCTGCATTTGTACCTCTCCATAATCTACCAAATCCCTCCTGAAACAACAGATTAACAAAAAAAATTGAGTGTGTCCATCTACAGTATAACATAAGAAACTAGCAAAGGCATTTGCACTGTGTTACCTGTCTAACAACTTTGAAGAATACGTCAAGTGTTCCCTTGTACTGAAAGCAATCAGGGGGGCAAATAGGTTCACTTCCCAAAATGATACCACGTGTGCATGATGGAGAGCATCTGAACTCAGATAGTATCTGGAAGGAATTACAAGGCATGAGCACCATTCCTCTAGTAATGCAAAGAAATAAATGTTATTTATATGATGGCTAGCTCGAAAGAACAATGGAACCGGTTGACTAGTGATTCAAACTATTAATATGAATAAGCATTTCGTAAATGAAAAGTTCTTATAATGAACCAATAAACATGAATAACTTGGGTTCTCGAATATGATTGCAGTGAAGGTTTGAATATCGTTCACATCCCACAAAGTTGCTTATCAGTAAGATGACTAAATCAACTGTCAAAATTACCATTACTTCTCCTATCAGCATGTAGTGTTGCAGCTTATCCAGTCATAACTTCTCTTATCGAATATGATTGGCAGTGTTGCATCTTATTCAGTCATCTTCTAATATAAGATAGTGAATGTTGTAGTATTCCCCTCCACCTCGGTTCATTGCCAAACAGCAACACAGCCAACGTGACCAACCCTCCACATCTCACATTGCGCAACCACAGAAGACCCTTATGATGTTACCATCAACTGTTTGCCGAACAATTAGATGTATAGAAACTTCCAAACTGGTTGAAATGCATATGGTCTGGGTTGGCAAGGTATATTCAGCAGCAAACTTACCAAGCAACGTTGCCAGCAGTTCTAGCCAAGTACGAATTTTGAGAAAACCAAGTTCTGAAGCATGCTTGTTTTTCGCCCAAACAAGCAATTGTCTACACTAAACCTATAAAATCCAGCAGTAATCGCACACATAAAACCTGATCTACACATCTTAATGTATTGCATCATGTCCTTTTTCATCTCTCCTCTCTCAGGTATTTCGGGTTTGCCATGTGTACTTCAGTTCCCTGCTTTTAACTGAAGCTGGTTGCGACAGAGAGTGGTCCCTTTCTTCCAGAACGGATTGTATAATCCACGCTTCAAATTACAGCCTACAGGCAACAAAACCAGTAGAGCAAGCGGCACGCAGTAAGAAGAGATGCGATTTGTTACCGTATCCGGGCCGAGCGCCGCCATCTGGGATGGTTGGTAGTAAGGCACCCCCGCCGCCTGCGCCTGCAACCTCGTCTGCAAGAGGGCACGGAAAGCACCTATTAGCCCACGACGAATCACGACGGAGAAGGCTCCCCTTACCTAATAATAGACAAATTACGAGAGCGAGCCCAGACCTTGGCGACGTCGAGGGGATTGACGATGATAGCGGAGATGAAGGCGGCGCTGGCGGCGGAGAGAGAGCGCTCGACCATCCCGAGGTCCTGGTCCCCCACCGCCGCCCCCAAGGTCCCGGGATGGGACGGCTGCGAGCCGTACGAGGCGCCGCCGCCGTCGCCGCCGCCGCCGCCGCCGGAGAGGTCGACGCGCGCGGCGGCGGCGGTCATCCAGGCGGGAAAGCCGCCTCTAGAGCCGCCCGCCATGGCTCCGAGGAGCGCAGCTGGATCAATGGTTGAAGGTAGCGTTGGCCGTTGGACGGACTCGGCGGTGGCGCGGGGCGTCGCGGCTGTGACCTCCCTCTCTCTCTTTCTCTCTGGATGGAGAGGAGAGGAGGGGTTCCTGAAAGAGAGGAGGGGGAGAAGGGTTGGTGTCTCTTTCCAGAAGAGTCCTTTGGGTTTTTCTTTTGAGAATGTGGTATTAAGAGCATCTTCAGCCATGAACAGATCAGGCCTCGGCAGCACTTTTTTTCATCCAGACGGGGAAAAACAGTCTAGTCCTGCTCCTCGTTCTTCGTTTTCCCCCGGATTTGGGTCTTCATCTATCTGGAGAGCTCAGGCCATCCCCGGCCCCCCGGAGTGCGCTCGGGGACTCCAGACAAGAGAAAAAGGGGACGGGCCCGCTCTGTCGGCGAGAGAACACGTGAACTCCACTTTCTCGTTGCAAATCCTCCTCCCCCTCCCCTCGTTGCTCTGTCGCCGCCGGCATCACCCCTCGCCAATCCGCCGGTCGGTTGCCTACACTCCACCGTCCCTCCTCCCACCAGCCTATATTCCGTCGTCCGGCGTACCGTCTGCCTATATTTCGTCGTCGGGCAACTCCTTCCGTCGCGCCTCGTCGACACGCCCGGCAGGTGTTCGTCCATTTGCCTGGGCGGGCGGACATGGACTCGGACGACGAGGAGGAGCAGATGTTCGCCGAGCTTTTTGAAGAAGAGATGGCAGCCGCTGCCTAAGACGAGGAGCATATGTTGATCCTAGCTTGCCTGTCGGGCTTGTACGCAGAGACGGCCATTAGTCGCCGTGGTGGGTCGGCACCAGGTCGCCGGAAGTGCAAGCCGAGGCAGCGAATGGAGGGCTACTGCATACTCTACGTCGACTACTTCGCCGACAATCCATTGCACGGTGAGACTGTTTTTAGGCGTTGTTTCAGGATGAGCCAGAAGCTCTTCCTGAAAATTGTCTATGCCCTTCGAGACTATGACTCCTATTTCAGATGCAAGTTGGATTGCACCGGCATGGCAGGGTTTTCCGCCCTCCAATAGTGCACGGTGGCTATGCGGATGCTGGCATATGGAGCTCCTGGTGATTCTATCGATGACTATCTTTGGATGGCGGAGTCCACCGCCTTTGATTGTTTCTACCGGTTCTGCAGGGCGGTGATAGCAGTGTTTGGGGACATCTACTTGAGATCACCCACTGTCCAAGACACTGCTCAGATCCTCGCTTTCAATGAAGCTCAAGGATTTCCGGGGATGCTTGAAAGCATTGACTGCATGCATTGGAAATGGAAGAACTGTCCGTTTTCCTGGCAGGAAATGTACAGGGGTCACAAAAAAGGCTGCACTATGATACTTGAGGCAGTGGCTACCCATGATCTCTGGATTTGGCACTCCTTCTTTGGTATGCCGGGATCCAACAATGACATCAACGTCTTGCAGTGCTCGTCGATCTTCTCCAAGCTTGTTGAGGGTCATGCTCCCCCGGTTGACTTTGTGATCAATGGCCGGCACTACAACAAGGGATATTATCTTGCAGACGGTATCTATCCGAAGTGGGCAACATTTGTGAAGACTATCTCAAGCCCCATCCTCCTAAAAGGTGGAGTTTGTCAAGGCACAAGAAGGTTGTCGAAAGGACGTCGAGCGTGCATTTGGTGCCCTCCAGCAGAGATTTGCTGTAGTCCGGTTCCCCGCTATGAGTTGGTCCAAAGATCAGATGTGGGAGGTGATGAACTGTTGTGTGTGCTTACACAACATGATTGTTGAGAATGAGCGAAAGTATCCGGTTCCTCTGAGCGAACAAGTTGCACCATATGAGAGAGAGGGTCCTCTTGTACAGCCTAATCACCAGGTGTCGACATCGTGGGTTGCGTTCATCGCTATGCGTCAGGAGATTCGAGACTCCACAATGCATCAACTGTTGCAGGATGATCTGGTGGAGCACATATGGAGGCTTCGAGGCAACACAAACTAGTTTCCATTTGATTTGTTTGAAAACTTGTCAAATTATTTGCTTATTTTGTTGAACTGTAACGTTTATTTGTAAAAATAAGCCAAATATTGGCAAACTTTATCAAATTCGCCGAACTGTAACATTTATTTGTAAAAATAAGCCAAAAACGCCGATCTCCGGGCGTCTACCTGGGAAGACGTCTGGAAGTTCGACGTTCCTCACGCCAAAGTTTCGTCCAATCCGGCGCTATTTAGCGCCGGATTTGACCGTGGGAAACGCCAACGGCTTGAGATGCTCTAAGCAACATTATTACGGAGTTCCTCCCCAATCAGCACCGAGATTACACCGACCGAAAAATTACAAACTAAAGGCTCTCAAAATAAGCTAACTTATGTGCTACCACATTCGTTACATGACTAGAAAATATGAAATAACAGGACTCAAAGTCCGTCTTCAGTGACTTGATATCTACGATCACCGCACCCAGGGTAGAACGGTCGCGACGATTCCCAAGATCCGCTTCACCAGAGAGACAATCGGATACGAGGACAACTTTTGAAAAACCCCGATCCTTTACCATAGCCAGTGCGTTCCTTCCCGCCACTGCCTGTGCCATCTCCAGTTCAAGGAAGCCAGGTACCCCTTCGCTGCAAGACAAAAGGAAAGTGCTCTTGTGATCCCAAACAACTGAACCCCATCCCATGCTCTTCCTCTTAGCAAATAGAGCAGCGTCCACATTGATACACACAAAACCACTGGGGATGGGGGAACCCAGCACTGTTCTGGAGACGATGTTGGCCGAGTCTTTAGTGATTTCACCTTGAAAGAATGGATCATGATCATCTCAAGATAGGCCAGTGTCTTGGTGGCAACACGAGGAGGATCCCACAAAAAAACATTGTTAATGAACTCATTCCGAGCTTCCCACACATGCCAACAAGTGACCACCAAGACAATAGCATTGACTGCAGAGTCCCTGTGCAGAAATTTTGAGCACCATTGTTTGAAACTGACAATACTACGATGATAGAGCCGAAGATAGTAAGTTTATTTGACAACATCCCAAACAGCCCTAGCATATGGGCAAAGGAGAAACAGGTGTTCAGCCCTCTCCATCTGTCCGCAGAACTTGCACTGGTCATTTGAAGGAATATGGCGGGTGACTAGCTGATGCCCAGTGGGAAGACAGTCATGGATCATCCGCCATAGAACAATCTTCATTTTATTTGGAGCATGAATCTTCCAAACAGTCTTCCAAAGTTTCTCCTCCCCAGATCGATCTGAACCAGACCCACGGCCAACTGAAGCCTGTTCAGAGAAAAAGGAGGACGTCCTTGCCAAATTGTAGGCTAGTCTAACTGTATGTTGCCCTTGCTTGTCATGCTTCCAAGATGCAAAATCATCACCACCCAGCCGGCTAATTGGCACTTGCAAAATCGTCTCCACTAGATCTTCATGGAAGAAAGCCCGTATAGTATCAATCTCCCAGGTTGTCCCTTCATCATTCATGAGAAAGCAAACACGTGCAGTATTAGGAATCAATGAGAGGTTTGAAGGATCCAGTCGGATACCCCGGAATCCAGTTGTCCTTGATAGTGCTAACATGCTCTCCATTGCCAATACCCCAACTCATCCCTTGAAGGAAAAGCTCGCAACCGAATAGGATTGAACGCCAAGTGAACGAAGCTGATCTTGGTTTCCCTGCTGACAAGAAATCAGTGTTTGGAAATTAACGTCCTTTTAGCACCCCGAGCACACAAGGAGGATGATTCCGTGACTAGCCTCCAACACTGTTTGCCTAGCATTCCCTGGTTAAACACACTGAAATCTCTGAAGCCCATCCCACCTAGGGATTTTGGAGCAGAAATCTAATTCCAAGAACGCTAGTGCATTTTCTGGTTCCCATCCTCGAAGCCCCACCAGTGATCTACGACAGAGGACTGCATCTTGCCACAGGTAGCATTAGGAACCTGATGCAGCGCATCACATAGTTGGGGATGGCTTGGACCACCGCCTTTAGCCAAGTCTCTTTCCCTGCACGAGATAGAGGCCGACCAGAAATACTACTGACACTACGTAACACCCTTTCAACCAGGAATTTGAAGGATGCAGTAGTAGCCTGGGCGATCTTTGTGGGCATTCCAATGTAAGTGTCCTGAAGGATTTCATTGGACACCTCCAATTTCTCTTTCACAAAAGCCTTGACACTACTGCTAGGAAAAGGCTTATAGCCGCGACAGCCCCCATGACACTCAAGTGAAAGTCCGTCGCTGGTTGCCCATAGCACTGACGGGCCCCAAAAAATACATCATCGATAAGTCGCTGGATGGTCTTCGACCCACCTAACACCGACGTGCGAAATAAAAAGGCGTCATTGGTACATGTTTCCTGGGCTGAGATTTTTGGTTGAGAAACTTGGTGACAGTGCACATTTTATGGGCGTCACAGCTTTAGTAATGAACGGAGACGATAGAGAAAATTTGTTTGCCGTAGGTTAGTCTCCAAAACTGGCGACATACTTGTTTTTGTAGATCGTCAGTGCTTCTAAATAACGATGATGATCATTTATAGTCTTTTGGTTGTTCGATTGTGAAAGTTAGTCACGACCTATGCAGTATCTACTTCCTCGGCCAGACAGGATGTATAAATGACGAGCAAACGGAGAAACATCGTTGGGTTTTGGTAGAGAATGGCTTACAAGATGACACAAAACAGGAAATAGAAGGCATCGGCCAGATCAAAAATTTGAACACACATAAACTTCTACATACTGAAAACAAAGACAATCCTACACTTGGACACATTCGTATTATCTTAATTACTCCCCATCGCTTCGTATGAGTTCATCCCAGTCAATATCCATATAAAAGGGATCGTATTTGTCTTGCTCGATCACCGCCGAGGGTGCTGTATCGTCTTCCTTCTTCACCTCAGATTTTTTCTTCTTCATCGCGCCCCTCGCAGCAAAGAACTCATACTCCGCCTATACCTCCTCCGGATGCTCTTCTCTATACCTTGCCATGGCCACCTCATCGGATTCATGGGCGTCGATCTGCCACATGATTTCCTTCAGCTCTTCTTCCTCCTTCTCCTCGATTTTCTTCTCCGCCGCATTCCTCGCAGCAAATAACTCATACTCCGTCTGCACTTCATTTGGATGCTCTTGTCTATACCTAGACATGACCACCTCATCGGACTCATCGGCCTCGAGCTGCCACATGGCGCGGCGGTGTTCCTTCACCTCTTTGCGAGACGCCACTCACACTTCGGAAGCTAGGAACTCCGCCTCCTGCCGGCTCTGCACCTCCGGGAAATTGAGATCCCTCTTCTGCCGACCGAACCTCCACACAACGAGCTCCGACATGTCAAAGGTGCTGAGCCAAACCCTCTCTTGGTCGACGGTGATCTCCGCCCCGTAGCGGTCGGAATCCCGATGACGAACACCACAGTAGCCGGCAACGCTCTTGTTGCAGCGCCGCCGCGGGGCCATCCCGAGGGGTTGCAGGCGGCGGCGGTGTTGAATCGATGGCTACGGATCTAAATCGACATCAATTGATGGGGAACAGTGCAGCGGTGCCAAGGGCAGCCAGATCTGCTGCTGGTTCAGCGCTGCCTGGGTTGTGGCGGCTGGAATTGGCAGGAAGGCGGACCGGATCAGAGGTGGCTGCTGGGGGAGGAGGGGAAAGATTCAGCGGGATGTGCAAATTTGGTTCGCGCGCTTGGTGCCTGAATTTTTGCAGCAGGAGGAGCCTTCCTAGGTCTGCCCAAAAAACATACATGTTAGCGATACATCATACATTCGAGATGATTATTTTGGCCTATAGAACCGTAAAGATAAGTTTATTCCATGGGTAAAATTAACATCTCTCTTTTGAACTCAATTTTGTGTAGTTTTCAGTAAAAGCATGTAATATCCCAGGATTAGAGGTCACAAAAATAGAGGCAACAGATGTGTGCATTGCATTTGTGCATAAGAAAATTTGAGTAATTTTCACACTTTTAAATAAAATATATCAAAGTGATTGGAGTTTCACTTGAGTTGATGGAATTGAAGTAGCTCATCAACTGGAGCGCGATAAATTTCAACATGACCTTTGTTATAACCTTGTTTTGGGTGGAGGTATAACAATAGTTAAAAGAGAGTAAAGTGAGGTACAACAATAGTATCATCACATCATATTATGAACCCAGGTATTCATTAAACTTAAATCGATGAACCATATATACCATAAAGTAATTCAATACATGTCTTATCTTCAACTCCTTATCTATCTTTTATTCTCAAATATCTAAATCTATTCTTCTTCTGAACAAGAAGAAAGAACCCATATCCATTTATTGTTATCCTCATCTTATGGGATACAACCCTAGGGCATATTTTGAAACTCAATAGTAGGAGAGGTTAACCTAGTACCAAATTGATTAGAAGAGTAATAACAACTTTAAGGGATATGTAAACCACAAGGAGATTAGAACCATTCTTAGGATGTATAGACTTATGGAGTTATGGAGTAGAAGTAGATCCATTATGAGAGTCGATGAAGGAAATAAGATGATCATGTCATGTACATGATTTTGTTTGTTGATGAGAGATAGTTAGGTTATCTTGAAACCTAATGTGATAAGCAGACATCGTCCTAAAATCAAAAGTGGAATAGGAACCCGACTAGAATATATGTCACTTAGGAGATACCCATCTTATGGAAGCCACATGGGAAACCTTGATTTGTGCACAAGTTTTCATTAAGCAAAGCAACCAGGCATAGGTGGAGGAAATCACAAGCTCAAGCCCTAGATTCCTATTTAGCTTATAGAACCTTTACCACATTGATCACATCTTAGAGAAGAACACTATTTTCTTGATGAATGTAATAACATTCTATCAAATTATATATCCTATTGTTCATTTATTTGGAGATTCATTCCAAAATATCATTCTAACTTATATATCATATTGTGATCATAAGCAAAGCCCTAGAACCATTTACTGTCTCCAAATCCAAGAATCGTGTTAATACTTCTAAGTCCAAATTTCATTCATCACATTAGTGATCAACTTATCAATATGGAACAAATCTTGATCTCAAGTAGATCTTCTTTGAATGAGACATGTGACATCATTAGGTAATTCAAAGTCATAAGAATATAAAATAATTCACATTAGGTAGATCTCAAGTAGTTATACAGGACCTAGGAAAATAATTCCAACCCTAATATGAAAATATAAAAAAATCATGCCATTAAGATTCCATTCAACCCTAACAAAAATACAACTTAATAGATGTGCAAATGACCATTTAAAATTCCTATAATACAATTTATGGGACAAGAAGTATACTAGATCTATTTCAGAAAAAATCATAAACTCAAAACCTGCAAAACAAATTAGCAAATTTGTGTTAGTGATTAAAGCACAAACAGAAAAAGAATAACTAAAAGAAACAGATAAAAAAGAGAGTTAGCTTACCAGACCAAGCTGGCCCACTAGCACAGCCCAACAACATCCGGCCCAACTTACCCCTTGGTCGTTGACAAGGGTATAGCTAATAAGGCCCATTATCTTAGTACCCCTGGGGCCCATTAGGAAGGCCTAAGCATAAATATAGTCAAAATACGAGATGACATCGTATACAGACATTGTAATTTGTATTGAACCCAACCGGTTCCTTGAGACCTGGCCACCTATATAAAGGGGCCAGGAGAGGCCGACCAGGGACAGATTGAGATTGAGCCAATTGAGTAGTACGCTTATTCTCGACACACATCAAACCTTGCCTTGTTTGTCTGATCTTTACCTTCGAGTTCATCTGACGCCCTCTTCCCCTGATCCTAAGTCCTTCATCTAGGACATTTGCCAAGTTAACCCTTATCAGTTGGCGCCGACCGTGGGGAGCTTGGGCGTTGGAATCATGAATTTGACAGCTTTTTCGCTTCCAGCCAACAGCAAATCAAAAGTCGACGGAAACCAGATCCTTTGGGACCATAGATTTTCGACCTCATCCACCAACCCTTACTCCGGTCTTTGCAAGCTTGGATCAGGAGATGGATGATGACACACAAGTATAGGGGGTGTATCGTAGCACTTTCGATAAATAAGAGTGTCGAACCCAACGAGGAGCAGAAGGTGTTGACAAGCATTTTTGATCAAGGATTCACTGTAAATACTAGCAAACGGGTTTTCAGGGGTATTTGATAATGCAAGTAAATAAATTACAAGTAAATTAAAGACAATAATAATAATTGCTACGAGCGGCCCAATCCTTCTTAGAGCAAAGGACAAGCCAGTTGTGTAACTTATGATTACTAAATGTTCCTGAGGACACACGGGAGTTTCTGTCAAGTGCTTTCGCTTCATACAGCTAAGTAATCTTCATTGGTTTGTGATACGTCCATTTTTCATCACTATTTTGTATCATAACTTGCTGTTATTCATTGATATATTTCACATTTAGAGATGATACTTATATTGTTTTCTCTGTTTTAACATGTTTAATGATCATTGGAGGATTTGCTGTCGGAGTCAGGATTCTGCTGGAAAAAGGACTGTCAAGACACCATGTTTTAGAAGATCAGAATATTCTAGAAAAATACCACGAAATTATATTTTGCCAGAAGATTGAAGAAGCCAAAAGGAGGAGGCGAGATGAGCCACAGGGCGGGCTCACCACCAGGGGGCGCGGGCCCACCCCTGGCCGCGCCTGCCTATGGTGAGGCCACCCTAGCCCACTTTTGCTATCGTCCCTTCGCGTATATCATCGTCCCCAAAAACCTAAGTGAGGGGGGGGGGGCTCAGAGATAGACACCGCCGCCTCTGCGGGGTGAAAAACACCAGAGAGAGAAAAGCTCTCCGGCAGGCAGGAATCAGCCGGGGAAATTCCTTCCCGGAGAAGGGAGATCGTCGCCATCGTCATCACCATCACACCGGACTTCATTGGGATCATCATGATCATCATCTCCATCACCAGCACCTTCATCTTCACCATCACCATTCCATCCCGCTGTAACATCTTGAGTTGAATCTTGTTAAATTCTTAGGGGAAACTTTCCTGGTGTTGATTACTCTTGTGGTTGATGCTATTGAGTGGAACCGTTGAATTAAGGTTTATGTTCAGATTGTTATGTACCATTATTTCACCTCTGATCATGATCCATATGATGTCTTGTGAGTAGTTCGTTTAGTTCTTGAGGACATGTGACAAGGGTATAGCTAATAGAGCCCGTTAGTTGAGTACCCCTGAGGCCCGTTGTGCTAGGCCCAATTGTAATGATAGTCGAATACGAGTTATTACCGTATGTCGATATTTGTAATCTGTATCGAACTCGACCCGATCCTCGAGACCTGGCCACCTATATATAGGGGCCAGGAGGGGACGGTGTGGGACAGATTGAAAGCAAGCCAGGTTGAACACCCAAGTTTACTTTCGATACACACCTATTTCGACTAACTTTACCTTCGAGTTCTCTGATGCCCTATCTCCCCGATCCTAAGTCCTTCATCTAGGACATTTGTCGAGTTAACCCTCGTCAATTGGCGCCGACCGTGGGGACTTTGGGCATTGGAATCATGAATTCGACGGCTTTTTCGCTTTTAGCCAACAGCAGTTCAGAAGTCGACGGAAGTCAAGAAGTAGAACTAACCATTGGAAGTTTGAGCATCTACATCGGGCCGTCGGGTTCATCTCGCCTTTCGGATCCGACGAAACAAGATCCGTCGGCAAACGAGTCTGAAGCAACAACAATAATGGAGTATTCGACGGCTCATCCAGCGAGGTAAACTCGCCGGTCAGCCTAGAAGAAGTGCAAATAGGGAAAATTGCAGAAGACAACAAAGCAAAGGATAACTTCAATGCAGAAATCCAACTCGACGATCTCATGATCTGCCTCAAAGACATCTCAGACAACTCAACAGATACATGGAAGACAGGGTTAGAGCTTTCTGAAGATGGCGACTCGATCTTCTCAAGCTTTAATAGCAACATCGGCAAGCAATGCCAGGTACTCGCCATTGTGGGCGACAACTCAGAAGAATTCGATGAAAATAACAACCCAGTGATAAACCCAGCGAACATCGATAGAGGAGCAAATCACTTATCAGAAGGACAAATAGTGGAATCCCTCGCAGCCAGGGAAAAAATTTGACTATCAGTCGACGAGTGGAAAATAATAAGAGAAGCCGTAGAACACGGCACACCAATACCATCCAATTCCAGCAAAGACATGCTTTTTGGGTATCATTACACCCTAAGGCAGCAAGCAAAGCAGTTAGCAAAGGAAAAGTCAGAGATACAAAGAAGGAAAAATTCAGCCATTGCAGCTAGCGAAGCTGCTCGCAAAGCACGAAGCGACGCATCATACAGCAACGCGAGGAAAAATCGTCGACATGGCTCAAGGTATGACAATCTCTAGTACTCCGACAGGCAAAGTATCTCGAAAAACCTAGACTCGTCCTTCCTATCGGTCGACGAGCAGGGGAACATCCTACCAAAAACACCTGAAGCAGCATTAGTAGCAGCGCAGGCATATCTGCTCACAACTCGACCAAATCCAGGAGATCCTAGGGAGCACATGCACAGAGCAGCATTGAACGGACTCAATATGGTGGGCCACAAGCTATCAGCAAAAGGAGAAGAAGCTCATCATCACAAGGAAGCACACAAAGCAAGGTCACCTCGCCGTCACAATAGTCCTCGGCATAGAAGCAGCAAACACCGATCTCGATCGCCATCACCAAAACAGCACGGGGGAACTCGAAGATCGCGATCCCCAAATGAAAGGCGCGATTATGAAGACGACGAAAAAGAGATGGGGGCATCGTGCTTTACCCGTAGGGTTCGCACCACTCCAGTTCCTAAGGGATTCAAGCTACCTCATGATCAGCAAAAATACGACGGATCACAGGAACCACAATCATGGCTCGCAGACTACTTACAAGCAGTTCAAATACTAGGAGGAACCAAAGAAACAGCAATGCAAAGTTTGCAACTACACCTCACCGGCGCAGCAAGGTCATGGTTGAGCAAACTAGAGAAAGAATCCATTGGAAGTTGGGAAGATCTCACAAAGCAATTTACAAGTAACTTCAGGTCGACATATAAACGACCAGCATCAATAGAAGAAGTCAAGGCATGCGTGCAGCAACGCGACGAAACACTACGGGCATACATCCAAAGATGGAGACTCATCAAAAATTCAGCAGTCGAAGTTTCAGACGAAAGAGCAATAGACGCGTTCATCATTGGACTAAGGCGAAGAGACCTAGTCGAAGAGACAGGTAGAATCAAGCCTAAAACGGTGTCAGATCTCATGGACACAGCAAACAGATTTGCAGATGGAGAAGATGCGTGCAACAACAAACGGACACGATCTCCAGAGGACGACAGAAGAAACAGATATGGAAGCCAAAGGAGACGATCCCGAAACTACGACACCTACGGCTCTCATAGCCAAGTAGCTGCAGGATATAAAGACAACAGTTATCAAGGAAACAATCGCAGAAGCTCGGGATATCGCAGCTACGGAAGAGAGGACTACAAGAAGTTCCCACCAAGAGAATCCAGAGAGTACAACCCATCACCAGAAGATATGCTCAACGGGCCTTGTCACATACACTCAGCGTTTGTCGACGGAAAGCGAGTATCAAGGCACGCAATGAAAGACTGCACAACATTCTTAAAGCTACAAGAAGCAGCAATCAATAAACAAACCGAAGCAAGGCGACAAGGATTCGAAGGGAGTAACAATCCTCCGACAAGCCAGCAAGGAAACAACGGAGCTCCTCAAGGGCAAGACCAGCAAAACAAGGGACACGACGACGACGACGAAGGGTATGTCCCATCAAAAGGACACATCACAGCAATGATACAACCTGTGCCCAAGTCGAACAAAGAAGAAAAGAGTATAACTCGACAAGTTAATCTAGCAGTCCTGTCGCCTCCAGCTACAACAGAATATCTGCATTGGTCAGAGCAACCAATTGAGTTCAACAGAGAAGATCACCCTATAACAGTACCTCGGCCAGGAAACGCGCCTTTGGTACTCAAAGCTCAAATCGGCGCGTATGATGTCGACAGAATATTCATGGATGCAGGGAGTGGAATTAACTTGATATACGCGAAAACACTCCGAGCAATGCATATATCACTAGAGTTTCTGAAGCCAACAGACTGTTCCTTCCATGGAATCATACCAGGAAGTGCCAATTACCCGCTGGGTCGAATAGCACTCAATGTTTGCTTCGGCAACCGACAAAATTATAGAAGAGAAAAACTGGACTTCGAAGTCATGGATTGGCCATCACAGTATCACGCGATCCTCGGACGACCCACGTTTTTGCGATTCATGGCAGTACCTCACTATACATATTTGGTACTTAAAATGCCAGGACCAAGAGGGATAATTACAGTCAAGGGAAGTTTTGAAGTCTCAGATCTTTGCGACAGGGAGTTCCACAAGATGGCGCAAAACTTTGGCATGATAGCCAACTATGCAGAAAAAGTGAAAAGCACGACTACAGAAGGCATCAAGCTACTCAAAGGACGCGTCGCGGAGCCCGAGGCAAAGAAACCACGAGTAGGAACACCAGGGGAAAGCAAAAGCGCAGGAGAAGAAGGGAAAATGGCGACGTCACAGACATAGAGAAGAGCAGGACACAATGGCTAAAAAAGCCACGAGTTATACCAGGGGCAATGCCCTCTAGATCCAGAACACAGGTCATAGGCCGGATCTCTTGGGTCACCCCATGTATCTTATATTACAAGTATACATAAAGATAAATCGTTCCTCATATTCGAGTTTACGAGTCCTTTTTTTTCAAAGGAAAAATGCGGCAAACGCACGACTTACACAAACAACGCTTTGAGAATAAACTTTTCGACACAATAGTCGCAAAAGAAGACACTCTCGCGTTCCGTATATACAAAACATTACAACAACGGGTTGTCAGAGTCATCTACGCCTAAAGGGTCCAAATAATGGTACTCGCGAAAAAACGCAGCGTCCGCTTCCAGAAGCCTAGCTACGAGTCTTCGAGCAGGCTGCAGCGTGTTCTCCATATGAACTCAAAGGCTAGCTCCACCCGGAGCCAAACTCAGGGACATAGTGCTATAATTCAACCTCGGGTGCCATTTACGTATCCACCCGAGAGCAAAATTGGCACCTGCCACTAAGTTCAGCTCTATCAACCTATGAATACGATGACTTGATCTGAAAGCATCAAGAAGAAGGGGGAAAGTTGCAGGCAAAGGATTACGAGGAAGCATGATGGAGTGCATAGTTGTGAGAGCTCGTCGGCAACCATCAACTGACTCGCCAGTGTGCTGGGCACGATCTTGGAGCAGTACAATAGCGCTTCGGCGTCGAGAATCATACCACAAAGTCTCGTAACCAGTCGACATCTTCTCCAAAGCAGCATTTCGCTCAGCAACTCGACGCTCTTCAGCAGCAAAATCCAAACAAGTACCTGCGACAGCAACTATATCACAAAAGCAGCAATGCACAAGAAGTCAAAGAAGGAGTCGAAAGAAAACTCACATCGCAACAGCTCGCAAGCAGACTCGACAATGCCAAGAATGAAAGACTCGCACTCTTCATTATGAACAACCTTCGCCGTCAAGCTGGAAACCTTTTCTTCAAGGGAAGAGATCTTCTTCATATAGCCACTGGCCTGGCTAGCCTTCTTAATAGCCATCTGTGCTTGGCGTTTAGCCAAGGATAGGCGAGTTTCAAGGCCGGAAATCCTGGAAGAGTATTCCAAGCACTGACTGCATCGACTAGTAGTCGAAGAAATCTGGGGATCGAACCCACGAGCAGAAGAAGGAGCAGGATCATGAGTCAAAGGATCATGAACGCGCATCGACTACAATAGAAAAAGAAAAGAGAAACAATTTCAGAAAGGAAGCATGAAAACTCCATACGAAGAGTATATATTTACATAAGAGTACAACCCTATGGCTAAAGTTCTCGGGTTGCACTTTACAATCAAAAGGAGAAAACTAAAAAGCTACAAAGAAGCTGAGTCTACGCCACCTCAACATTCTGATCCGTGGTAGAAGGGGGCGCGGCCGGTTCCTCGCAAGAAGTCGACGGTGGCACTGGTGCTTTCGGTGCTAGAGGTGGTGCAGCAGGCACAGCAGAGGCCGCCGAAGGAGAAATCATTGTCAGCAGTGCAGGCGCTAACTTCTTTGCCTTCTCGAAAAACACCTTCATCTCGTCACGGGTGTAGCCATGAGGGGAGTTAACTTTCTCCCAGTCAAAGTCTGTACCATGCGCAAGAGAAAGGGCAATGGCACCTTCGGCGCCACGCTTAATGGACAGCCCCTTCAGATGGAGAGTAGGGTCTTCATCGCTGTCAAAAGTCTTGGCGAGTTCAGTCAGGTTGCCCTTCGGGATTGCCATCTTTTTCTTCGGCCACAACCCGGCAAATAGCCGTGACAGAACGCGGCCAACCAACTCAAAAGTTTCCTGGATAGATATCCAGTTTTCTTCGAGTAGGTTAACCGCATCCATAAGAGGATCATCGTTCGTTTGCAGGGACGACGGAGATACCCCTGAGAATTCTAAGCAATAGAAAAGAAAAGAAGAGGCAAGTGTCAACAAATACACCAGTGCAACAGGGGACAAAAAACAGAAGACAAGTCGAAGAACTTACTTTCGGCAGCAGTAGACATGGTGTGAAGACGCTCTGCTACGGCTTGCTCTCGTTGAGCATGCTCTTTGTTGGCATCTGCTAACGCCCTCTCAGCCTTCTTCGCCTTGGCAAGCGCAGATTTCTGCGACTTCTCAGCAATTGCCTTAGCAGCGGTCGCAGCATCATAAGCTTTTTGCGAAGCTTTGAGCTCCGCTTCCAGCGACGCAATGCGAGCATCGGCTGTCGCTAAAGCATCTGTGAAAACAGACGAAAGGAAGTCAGATAAACAGCAAAAGAGAAAGGGCAGAAGAAAAGTAATGATTGAATACCAAAATCGTACCTTCAGAAGATTTTGCAACCTTTAGGTACCCCGCACACTCCGTGCCCAGGGCGATAAATCTCTTCACCAAAGCCTGATAAAAGAAGAGTGTAAGAGTATAAGTGCATGAAAGGAAAGAAGGGAAAAAAGAATCGCTCACATCATCAGAAGAAACTGTAGAAACATGGGCCTCCAGAGAAACCTCGGCTTCTTTGGTCTTCCTCGCGCGTTTGAGGTTTCGGGCTTGAGTTTGAGAAACCTTCTTTACAGAGGCCCTGGTAGTCCTCGGAGCAACATATGGTTCGACAGGCTCATCAATCGCCACAGGAGAAGGTGGTGGAGCAACCGTCGCACATGTTGGTGGTTCATCATCGTCACTGCATGAAAAGTATAAGTTATAAGCAAGAAGCAAGAGACAAAGCAATTGAAAAGTTCGACTACAATACTTACGATGCAAGCATGTCAAAGTACTCCATATCTTCTGCAAGAGCGGGGGTTTTTCCAGCCGCTGCAGAACTCGATGAAGCAATTTCGTCGACACGTTTCCGTTTTTTGTCGACACCAACATCTTCAGCAATAGCAGGAGGAGAAGACGTTGACGAGCTAGTCTCATCTTCTGATTCTTCGACATCATCTCTGTCCTGACTTTCGTCAGCCTCGGGGGCTTCAGATGCAGGAGATGCTAGATCAGCAGGAAGGGGCTCTGCCTCCGGAAGAGGAGGACGAGAAACAATAAATTCGTGACCCTGCATATTAATAAATCAGTAGAGTGCAGAGGCAAAGAATAATGCAAGTCGAAATTAAGAAAAGTTTGGCAAAAAGTGGATGCAGCAATGCATACCTCAGGAATAGGGTGCACGGAGTCGAAGAAATCTGCCTTCAAGTCAGCAACTGAATGTTCCTTGGTGAGCTTGGTAAGATTCCTGACTCGTTTATCGACATCTTCTTTCGACATCAGATCTTCAGATACGCGAGTAGGATCTTCCAAGCCAGAGTAAGTCCAAAGCTTGGTGAGGCGGTGCTGTAGGGGTTGAACTCGACGTTGTATGAAAAACGCCATGAGTTGGATACCCGATAAAGCACCTCCTAGGCCTGTTTTCAGAGTTTGAATGCGGGATAGAAGAGAAAGAATTTGTGCAACTTCTGAATCTGAGGGAAGAGAGTCCCATGATTTCAATTTTTTCACTTCCTGAGAAGCGTCAAAGGGAGGAAGGCCGAATTCATCTTCAGGAGAGGATTTGCGATCCTGGATATAGAACCACTTTGTCCTCCACCCTTGGACAGATGCGGCCATAGAAAATTCAAGATATTGCGCCTCAGGGCGCACAGAAACGACGGCTCCGCCCAGTTCGGGTTTCCTTGCCAGAGAAACATTGGGGCGGAGTCGAAAGATCGATCTCCAGAGAGCAAAGTGAGGCTCAATGCCCAAAAATGACTCGCAAAGAGTCACGAAGCAAGCAATATGCAGAAGGGAATTTGGTGTGAGCTGATGAAGCTGCACACCGTAAACAAATAGAAGCCCACGGAGAAACTCATGGGCAGGAAGGGAGAAGCCGCGAAGAAGGAAAGCAAGGAACATTACCCGATAACCGCTCGGGGGCTTCGGGATCCATTCAGTACTGGGGAACTTGATAGAGTCCTGGGCGGCGATAAGTCCGTCCGCCGTGGCCTTCTCCACCTCCTTCTTGGTGATGGTGGAGCGAACCCAATTGGTGGCAGAGGACTTGGCCATATCGCTCTTGGTGGCCAGATGCTTCACGCGCATTCAGCACAAAAGCGCGCTTGGGGGCTCCGCAAGAGAGGAAGAGGCAGAGGAGATCGGCAATGGAGGTGGCGGAGGTAACGAGCTGGTAAACAGTACGATTCCTCATTATGCCATTTATATATCTTCTGGGAGAAGGATCGTGGGTTGAGACGTGGCGCAAAGATCGGAAACGGCAGCCCACCAACGGTCAAAAATCGTGCAGCCCGTTAAACGGTCATAAAATCGCGGAAGTTACAGTGTTACCCATAAAATGGTTTGCACTGATGAAGAGCTACGTCATCATTGACACGATAAAGTAAATATATAAAGATAAAAGGATGGCGCCGACAAATGCTGAATTTATGGAAAGGATCATCTATGAAGGATTTTTGGTTATAGCTTTGGGGGCTGTTACTTTCAAAACAGTCGAATACAACTCTTCATTAAAATGGTGGACTAATACTCGACGACAAGGTGTTCTTGAAAGTATCTCAAGTTGAAGAACTTCGAAGTTGAAGTGTTTCAAGTTAAAGTATGACGAACTACATTATGTCTTGAGCCTATACTCGAAAAAATCCTTTTTTCGACTATAGCCTAGGGGGCTACTCCCATCGGGAGCGCTGAGCGCGCACCCGACGATATTCATTGGTAAAGCATTCGAGATTGGAGAAGTGTTACTCCCATCGGGAGCAAGTTTTATGGTTGTAGAAACCCGAATATTTTCAGTCAAAATTTGACTGCGACGTAAGATTCTCGAGTTGCGTTATCGCAACGAAACTCGAATGCCGTGACTTGTCACGAAGGTAAGACGCCGGGATCCGTCCTGTGTGGCCTGGTATACGCACATGGATGCGCTCTGCTGGTATGTATCTGTGTCTACGACGCGAAGAAAATCCTGGTGGACGCACTGGGTACCCTGAGAACCACTGGGATTCATTCTTTGTAAGTCCTAAATGCGGCAAAAGAATGGATTTGACCGGTATCCCGAATTCAAGTCCAAGGGGATTGAATTTGAAGTAGGTGGCAAGTATCTGTTCCGGCAGTTAACTGACCTCTTGATCCGTCAGAGTTGTCAGGCTTGATCATCAAAACCCCTTGCGAGCAGATTGTTATCATGAAGTATAAGTCGAAAGACCAAGTCGAAGATTTGAAGATATGAAGAAATTGATCAAGTCGAAGATTTGAAGATTAGAGATTCAACCTGAATCTACAATTCTGGTAGAATCTCAGGGGCTACTGACAAGGGTATAGCTAATAGAGCCCGTTAGTTGAGTACCCCTGAGGCCCGTTGTGCTAGGCCCAATTGTAATGATAGTCGAATACGAGTTATTACCGTATGTCGATATTTGTAATCTGTATCGAACTCGACCCGATCCTCGAGACCTGGCCACCTATATATAGGGGCCAGGAGGGGACGGTGTGGGACAGATTGAAAGCAAGCCAGGTTGAACACCCAAGTTTACTTTCGATACACACCTATTTCGACTAACTTTACCTTCGAGTTCATCCGACGCCCTATCTCCCCGATCCTAAGTCCTTCATCTAGGACATTTGTCGAGTTAACCCTCGTCAACATGGGAGAAGTCAAGATGTTAGTAGTGGAATTATGTTAAATAATATTTAATGGTTTGATATTTATTTGTTGTGGTGCTATTTCACTAGTGGTGTCATGTGAACATCGACTACATGATACTTCACCATTTATGGGCCTAGTGAGATGCATTGTGTATTTGGCTACTAATTGTGGGGTTGCTGAAGTGACAGATCCTAAACCTCCGTTAGGAAACCATTGCACCAGGGAGCGTAGGATCTTAGAGTTGAAGGTTGTGGTTAGATTTATCTTAATTACCTTCTTGTAGTTGCGGATGCTTGCAAGGGGTATAATCACAAGTGTGTATTTATCCTAGAAAGGGTAGTGCGCTAGCACAGGTTCACCCCCATAACACTTATCAAATCAATAAAGATTATTTAGCGGCATGAAGCGAAAGCTCTTGACAGAAACTCCCGTGTGTCCTCGAGAATGTTTGGTCATCATAAGTTACACGACCGGCTTGTCCTTTGCTCTAGAAAGGATTGGGCCACTTGCTAAAATTGTTATCACTATCTTTTATTTACTCGTACTTTATTTATTTGCATTACCAAATACCCCTGAAAACCTGTTTGCTAGTATTTACAGTGAATCCTTGATCAAAACCACTTGTCAACACCTTCTGCTCCTTGTTGGGTTCGACACTCTTATTTATCGAAAGTACTACGATACACCCCCTATACTTGTGGGTCATCAAGACTATTTTCTGGCGCCGTTGCCGGGGAGTGAAGCGCTATTGAAGAGTGGAATTGGTAAAGGTAACCGTCACTGTGAGTATTGTTTTTATTTTTATTTTTGTCTTTTATTTTTATTTTATTTTGCTATGGAGAGTTCTCCATTTGGGTTCCTATTCAGGAACACTACTATCACTGTTGCGGATGTGGATGAACCACAACCACCTCCTGCTCAATTAGATCCTTTTAAAATACCTATGAAAATTGTTGAACGTGTTATGGATAACTGCTATTTAGGAGATGGAACTGTCCATCCGGGTGATCACTTACTCTTTATACATGAATTATGCGAGTTGTTCAAGTGTGCAGGTATTTCATCGAGCTAGGTTAAGAGGAAGCTATTCTCTTTATCATTGAAAGGCGGAGCTGAGGAGTGGTATCGGCTGCTAAAAGATGGTCCATCTATTGCTTGGGAGGAAATTGTACCCCTCTTTTATTCCAAATTTTATCCTCCAAGTGAAATTCATAAAGATCGTAATCGAATATATAAATTTTGGCCTTATGATGGAGAGAGTATTGCCCAAGTGTGGGGGAGATTGAAGTCACTAATGCTCAAATGCCCCACTTATGAGCTCCCCAGTAATATTGTTATTAATAATTTTTATGCAAGGCTCGCTCTTCACGATAAGGATTTATTGGATGCTTCTTGCTCTGGATCATTTACATGCATGAAAGAAGATGCTAAGTGGGATCTTCTTGACCGTACTCAAGAAAATGCTGAAGGATGGGGAAACGACAAAGGTAGGAAGTCAGGTATAAATTATGATTATGAATGCATTAAAGCTTTCATGGGAACCGATGACTTTCATAATGTTGGCACTGTTTATGGTCTTGATTCTCAGATACTTGCTAACTGTTTTAAAGCCTTTGCCTCTTATCTTGATGTTCCAAAGAAAGATTGGAACAAGGCGCCTTATAAAGATTCTATTAGTTGTATTCCTGCTAAAACTACTGAAGTTTGTACTGTTGATCGCATTTTGCCTGAACTTTATTTTGAGAAGACGCCTTTCCCTGCTAAGGTAAAGGAGCATTCTACTCTGGTAAGTGTGCTTAATAAAAGTACTAAGAAAGCTGCAGAACCTGATGAGCAAATTACTATTAAGTCTCCTATAGCTATAGTGAAGGACCTTGTTACTAAAGATGTAGGAGATGAAAATATTGTCTTTTGTGAAGTTGCTTCTAACATTGTTTCACATCCTAGTAGGCGTAGGAAAACAAGTGTTCCTGTTATTTCTGTCAGGATTGGCGATCATTGCTATTATGGTTTATGTGACATTGGTGCAAGTTCAAGTGCTATTCCTATAGATCTTTATAGAGAAATTATGCATGAGATTGCCCCTTGTGAATTAGAGGAGATTGATGTGGTTATTCAGCTTGCTAACAGAGAGACCATCTTGCCACTTGGTATTGTTCGAGATGTGGAAGTTTTATGCGGTAAGACTAAATATCCTACTGATTTTCTAGTACTTGGTAAGGAAGCTAGTAAAACTTGTCCTATTATTTTTGGTAGACCCTTTTTGAATACTTGTGGCGCTGTGATAGATTGTAAGAAGGAGAATTTTTTTTACTAAGTTTGATGGAGAATCTTATGAGTTTAATTTTTCTAAGTTTGTTAAAACTCCTTTTGAAAGTGAATTGCCTGATGAAAATTTTCGAGTTGAACAGCTTGCCTCTATTGCACTTGCTCCTAACAATGCTTTGCAGTAATTTATGGAGGACCATGAAAGTGATATTTTCAGGAAGGAAAGAGAAGAGATTGACGATATTCTTCTTTGTCAACCACTATTGATTAAGCACAATTTACCTGTGGAGGATCTTGGTACCACTTTGCCACCTAAGGAAGATCCTGTTTTTGAATTAAAACCTTTACCTGATGATCTTAAGTATGCTTATATAGATGATAAGAAAATATATCCTGTTATTATCAGTTCTAAACTTTCAGGAAAGGAAGAAGAAAGGTTATTGGAGATATTGAGGAAACACCGAGGAGCTATGGGATACACTCTTGATGATTTGAAAGGGATTTCTCCCACTATATGTCAGCATGCTATTAACATGGAGGAAGATGCAAAGCCAGTTGTCGAACATCAACGCCGCTTAATTCCCAAGATGAAGGAAGTGGTAAGAAATGAGGTATTGAATCTCCTTGATGCTGGTATTATTTATCCTATTGCTGATAGTAGATGGGTTAGTCATGTTCATTGTGTTCCTAAGAAAGGAGGTATCACTGTTGTGCCTAATGAGAATAATGAGCTTATTCCTCAAAGGGTAGTAGTTGGCTATAGGATGTGCATTGATTTTAGAAAGGTAAACAAAGTTACTAAGAAAGATCATTATCCTTTATCGTTTATAGATCAAATGTTAGAGAGGTTATCTAAGAAGACTCATTTTTGTTTTCTTGATGGTTATTCTGGTTTCTCTCAGATTGCTGTTAAACCGCAAGATCAAGAGAAAACCACTTTTACTTATCCTTATGGAACTTATGCTTGTAGACGTATGCCGTTTGGTTTGTGCAATGCTCCTGCTACTTTTCAAAGATGCATGTCTGCTATTTTTCATGGCTTTTGTGAAGAAATTGTGGAAGTTTTCATGGACGATTTCTCTATCTATGGAACTTCTTTTGATAATTGTTTACACAATCTTGATAAAGTTTTGCAGAGGTGTGAAGAAACTAATCTTGTTCTTAATTGGGAGAAATGCCACTTTATGGTGAATAAAGGAATTGTTCTTGGACATAAAATTTCTGAAAGAGGTATTGAAGTTGACAGAGCAAAGGTTGAAGCAATCGAGAAAATGCCCTATCCCAGAGATGTTAAAGGTATTCGTAGTATTCTTGGCCATGCTGGTTTCTATAGGAGGTCTATTAAAGATTTCTCTAAGATTTCAAAGCCTCTTACTAATCTTCTTCAAAAAGATGTACCATTTGTCTTTGATGATGATTGTAAGGAAGCTTTTGAAACTCTTAAGAAGGATTTAACTACTGCTCCTATTGTTCAACCACCTGATTGGAATTTACCCTTTGAAATTATGTGTGATGCTAGTGATTTTTCTATTGGTGCTGTTCTTGGACAGCGCGTAGATAAGAAGTTAAATGTTATTCATTATGCTAGTAAGACTCTTGATGCTGCTTGTCGTGGGGATGACTAATGGGGCATGCCACGGGCCGAGCTAAATGCAGGCTGGCGTCCCAGGAGTTCTCACGGCTCTAGGACGAGAAGACCGGCTCCACCCGAAGGGCCGGCTGGCGCCTCCACCGAGGAGAGCCGGAGCCGGGCGATGAAGACAAAAGCCTCCCAATGGCTGTTTTGCCGAAAGTGGGCTGGCCCCGACAAGAGCGACAGAGGCCAAGGATGGGAGTGACGAGCGCCACGACCGGCCTCGGCCAATCAGCGATCAAAGACCCTTCCCCACGACGGGATCCGAGGTAAAATGGAGGGGATATGCCTCCCAAATGCCGGTCCAGGGGAAAGGCGCTTTATAAAGCGCCTTTGTCAGAGCAGGGCGAGAGGATGACGCCAAGGATGCCGCCGCCGAGGAGCCAGCAGCCGGCCGAACCGCAACCTAACCTGTAACCAGGCCCCCGCCTATATAAGGGGGCCTGGACCCTTAGTCTAGGGGGATCCGATCTTCTTCTTCCTCCTCTAGCCCGAACAGCTCGAGGAGCACTGTAATCGCTACTGTCTAGTCAATACGAAGTAGGCAGGAAGTAGGGGCTTTACCTCCACCCGGGAGGGCCCTGAACCTGGGTAAACTGAGGTGTCTCCGTTGGCACAATCCCGAGCCAGACCCATCGTCACCACCGTCGAGCCCCCACGATAAGCCACCCCATGGCTACTGTCTCTAAATTCCCACGACAGTTGGCGCCCACCATGGGGCAAAGCGCGGCGGCGAGTGGAGTCAAGTTCCGGCCGGGATCCCCATCAATCCCCGGCGAGAGGGTCGCCTCCGGCCTCGTCTGGAGGTTCGGCGCCCTCGAATGCATCAGCGACAACTTGGACTGCTTCGGAGACGGCTTTGGCAGCGGCTCCTTCCTCGACATCGGCAGCCACTTCTTCTACGTCGCCAAGCCCTTCCCGGAGGAGGTAACCGATGTGCTTGACCCTCTCTGTGACGCAGACTTCGACGACGGCGAAAGCAGCAACTTTTGCAACATGGTTGAAGTGCTGACCCTGGAGGAGGATGGTGGCGGCGAACTACCGCGCTCCGCGCGCCCGCCGGTTGAACGCCCACTTCCACCGGAACAAGATCTTCCACCTCCAGAGCGGGATGTGTTGGACGCAGCCATCACAGACCTGCGCGCTCCACTCAACCTCACCGCGGATCCAGTCAAGGTCTCCGAGGATCTGGAGCGGATGCGCCGCAACCTTCTTAAGGAAGTGGTCGACATCGAAGACACTCGTCGGCACGTCCTCTCCACGATCCAAGAGTACAACACCGCCCATGGCTTCACTCCGGCTGGAGACGGCCCTAGCCGAGCGGGACAAGTTCGTCAACGAGGCCGCGAGCTAGGCGCGGAGCTGAACCAGGCAGCGCCCTCGGCGAAGCTGCCACCGATCATCGCCAAGCCCACTTACAGCACGCCCATGAAGAACCTCCACGCCACGCGCTACATCACTTCTGAACTGGATGGACTGCAAGGCGAGGACTTGCGAGAGAAGCAAGCCCGGATCCAAGAACTCCTGAACGCTGCCGATCTACAGCAGCAGGCGATGGAGCTGCGCGGAGAGGCGAGCGGCACACGATACGAGAACCGCATCGTCATGGCCGGCCAGAACAAGTCGCAGGGACAAGCTTCGTCGCCCAACCACGGCCCGGCGGAGCACAGCCGGAGCAACCGAGCTCCTGGCAAAAGCGGTGGAAACCATCGCACCCAGCACTCTGGCCACCACAACCAGCAGCCCCGAGATCCAGCCGCGGTTACCAGCAAGCCGCGTCACCCTCCTCGGGCAGATGCGGTGGAACCGGCGCGCGGCAAGTCCGCGGCGCAAGCCCAGCCGGCTCAAGGAGCCGGCCAAGGCGCTCAAGGTCATCAGCCAGCTCGCTCGCACGTGAGCCAGAGGATCGGGGAACGCGTCGACCCGCCAAAGGATGATGCCCGCCATCGGCTCAACCAGCTGGCGGATTCCAAGTTCGATGAGGAGGAATCTTCAGCGGGGCCGGTCTGCTTCGGCCCTCGCATCCGCAACGAGCCCTTTCCGGCCAAGTTCGCGCTCCCGCGCGACATGCCCAAATATACCGGGGCGGTGAAGCCGGAAGACTGGCTATCGGACTACGTCACCGCCGTCGACATCGCGGGCGGCAACAAGAGGACAGCGGTGCGCTACACGCTAGTCATGCTGACCGGATCTGCTTGGACGTGGCTCAACAGCCTGCCGGCTTTGCAGATCAACTCCTGGCATGATTTCCAAGAAGCATTCATCAAGAACTTCACAGGAACCTACAAGCAACCGCCCCGCCCACGATAGCTGGCCCTCTGCAAGCAAGGCCCAGATGAGCCAGATCGCGACTACCTCACGAGATGGTCCGAGCTGCGCAACTCATGCGAAGGAGTGGGTGAGGAGCAAGCTATTGGTTACTTCACGGACGGATGCAGAGAAGGAACCCTATTGAAGCATAAGCTTCACCGGGCTGAGCCGAAGTCAATGGCGGACTTCATGGCGATAGCGGACAAGTACGCTTCCGCTGACTCCGCCGCAAGAGTGCAATATGTTGAGCCAGCGCCGGCTGAGGGCCAATCTCAGCCGGCAGCCGGTCAAGGAGGACATCACAACCGTGATCGACACAGCAAGAGGAAGGATGAGCGCCGGGACAGCAAGTACGGCTCCTAGCAAGTGGCATCTGTCCAAGGAAGCCCGGGGGCTATGGGTGGAAGCCAGAAGCGCAAAGGAGACAAATTCAACAAGGACAAGTACACCATCGAGGTGATGCTAGATCAACCCTGCAAGTTCCATACCGTTTTGGGCAAGCCGGCAGCGCATACCACTCGCCAGTGCAGTTTCACTAGGGATCTGGAGCAGGGCAGCCTCCAATTACCAGGTCCCCCGCCAGGTCTGCCAGCTGAAGCGCAAGGAAACAAGAATCGGCAACTGGCTAAAGCAGCTGGGGACTACCCCGATGAAGCAAATGTGGAACAGTATCACGTGTTCACTTCCCAGATGGAGGATCCAAAGGATGAGCCATGGTTTGGTGTCGAAGTGAATGCAGTCATACAAGTTGGACCGCAGTACATGCACTAGTCTGATGCGTCTATCACTTGGGGGCGCGAAGACCATCCACCACTCATGCCGAGACCCGGGGGCTACGCGCTGGTCTTGGATCCGATTGTGTTCTCAGAGACGCACACCTGCCGATTCTCGCGCGTGCTCATCGATGGAGGTAGCAGCATCAACCTGCTCTATCACATTTTGATGGAGAAGCTCGGGATCCCAGAGATCCAGCTGAAGCCAACCAAGCTAACCTTCCATGGGATCGTGCCGGGACACTCTTGCACGCCGATGGGGAGGATCGAATTGGAAGTGCTGTTCGGCGGGAAGGACAATCATCATCGCGAGCCAATCTGGTTCGAGGTGGTAGACCTCAACAGCCCCTACCATGCGCTGCTTGGTCGACCTGCCCTGGCCAAGTTCATGGCAGTTCCGCACTATGCCTACTTGAAGATGAAGCTCCCAGGCCCTCGTGGGGTGATCACTGTCACCGGGTGCTACAAGAAGTCAATAGAGTGCGCAAGAGCCAGTTCTAAGCTGGCGGAGGCCTTGGTCATCGCTGAGGAGAAGCGTCAGCTGCTGTTGCGGGTGGCGGCGGTCCAGCCGGGCCGCCCGGCATCGAGCCTACCGACTCCCCACCTCAAGCCGGCAAACAGCGCCAAGGAAGTCCCGCCCGAAGCGGGCAAGGAGGCAGAAGCTTTTGTCTCAGGGGCTGGCCCTTCCTCGAGGTTGGAGGGAGCACCTCACAGCTTCGCTCGAGACAAGTCGAAACGTCGATCGCTTAAGACCTTCGGCTAAGCCAAGGCAAAAACCTTGTATCTCAAACAAGTACTGATGAATAAAATAAAGTTGGGTGGCATACGGCTGATCCCGGGAAAATGTGCTTTAAAGTACCTTTTTTTTTCTTTCTAAGCGTTATTCGCGGGGGCTGGAAACCGGCTCCAGACGGGAGCCGGCAGCCCCAACCCGACGAACCGACCCTCTTGTCAGATGAACGAGTACTGTGTCCGGGCCAGACCCCGAGCCTAACCTCTGTCCCACGTCGCGCGAGATGGAGCCGGCAGGTCACCCACCTAGGAAAATCGCTAAGAGGAAACCGGCTCCAGACGGGAGCCGGCAGCCCCAACCCGATGAACCGACCCTCTTGTCAGACGAACGAGTACTGTGTGCGGGCCAGACCCCGAGCCTAACCTCTGTCCCGCGTCGCGCGAGATGGAGCCGGCAGGTCACCCACCTAGGAAAATCGCTAAGAGGGAACGCCCGCAACCCGACGAACCGAATCTCTTGTCAGATGAATGAGTACTATGTGCGGATCGGACCCCGTGCCCAACCTCCACCCCAAACCGCGGGCGATGGAGCCGGCAGGTCACCCACATGGGAAAATCGCTAAGAGGACAAGACGTGAAAACGTTAACGAGCATTCACCCAGAAACCGCGCGCATTGGTCGATAGTTGTGCGTGGACCGGACCAACCGGATCTCTTACACACCGAAGTACTACTCCTCATCCCGCGGCACGCTCCCACCCTAGGTCCAAGGGAGACCAGCCGGCACCAGGCTACCGGCTGGGGGTAGAAGGGCCGAAGGATGGGGAGACAAAGGAAAAAGTCGAAAGAGGTCAGGCCAAATCCGGTTCGCAAATAACTAGAAACCAGTACGTAAGAGACTCAGGGTGAAATGTTATCGATGTACACGAACGAAATGACATTGGGCACGGCATAAGTTCAACGTACATACAAACAAATAAGGAAATCCTGACACAGTCAGGGGGCGCTTGGTGAGCCAACCGGCTCCAGCGGAGCAGCGTCGCTAGTTCGAGATGCCAAGACAAAGTCATCGCCACTGGGGGACAAAGGAATGGAGTTGTCAGCAAGATCCTCGGGGGCTTTCTGTGGCTCTTCCGCGGAACTGGGCTCCTCGAAGTCCATGCCGTCTAGGGATTCGTCACTATCCCCAGCGTCGAAAAGCATGTCGGTCTCGGCACACTCGGCGATGGCACAAGCGCGTTGGCGGAGCTTGACTTTGTCGAGGCCTGCTAATCCGCCTTCACGAAGATTATCCAGTTGGTCCAGGTTGACGCCTGGATACCATGAGAGCATGAACTCCAGAGCCTGTTCAGCGCCGGCTCGAGCTGCGGACTCTTTCCAGACATCGATTCGGTTGGACGCGAGAGGGATCCACTTGAGGAGCGCCTGGATCTCATCAGGCACCGCTCGTCCTGGCCACAAGGTTTCAAAGATAGAAACAATGGCTCGGCGGAGATCCCCGCCCAGTTTAGCGACTGGATGAAGCCGGCCTTTAGCCAACGCAACCAGTTCTCCTGAGGAAAGCTGGGCCTTGGGGTCATCGCTAGGGACGATCTTCTGCTCCGTCCTATACTCCTCCAGCGCCGCGGCGGCGGCCCTGTTGGAATCGGGGAAAGCTCCTGCAGGGGCAATCAGAGAATGAGGAGGCGATGTGAAAAAGCAAGAGCTGAGAAGCAGGAAGAAAAGTATACCACAAAGAGCCTCTTGCAGCCCCAGCAGGCCGGATTGGACCCTGCAGTCGCGGGCGCGCCAAACGCCGATCTCCTTGTCATGACGCTCACTGTCAAGCTTCCGGAGAGTCTCCAGCTTGCTGATCTGGGCGTCGCAGCTCTCGACTTTGCTCTACAGGGACGCGTGAAGCTCGTTCATCTCCCTATCGTACTTCGCAGAGAGGATTCTTTTCTCCTCGGCCAGCTGGCGATCAAACTCCAGCCGCAGCGATGACTCCGCCCCTCAAACCTTCGCCAGCTCAGTTTCCAACTCTTGAGCCCGGGCAGCTTGAGCTCGCAGGCCTTGAAGCTCCTCTGCGTGCTTTTGTTTGAGCGACTCAACTGCATCGGCCGACACCGTGTTGGCTAACTGGGACTCAAGCGAAGCGATGAGCGAGGCAGCATCTGAGAATGGAAGTGTGAGGGCGGAAGGGGCAGTAGCAGCATGTCAAAGCGAAGGGTCTTGAGCTTACCGGATAGCTTCTCCAGCTCCCTTTTCAGATCCTGATACTAAACCTTGCCAGTACGGTACTTCGCCAGCAGCTTCTGGAAGACATTGGCTCGAAGCGCGTTCAGATCCTGTAGAAGACAGAAAGGCGATGATTCTTAATGAAATTCATTTTCAAGCCAGCTGCCTCTACAGCTACCTCAAAACTCGGGGTCTAGGGTGTATGGTGAAATGGGCCGCAGAGCTGCAAGCCTCGTCTCTCAACTAGCAGAAGAAGTCAGAGGCTAAGGGCGCGATACTTACATTGGTCGTCCGCATAGCATCGAGGAACTGGAGGCCGACGTTCTGTAGCGACTCCTTGACGGTAGAGAACTGTTTGTTCAGCTCTGCCAGGGTCGGCTTGCTACCCTGAACCTTGAGTTTTCCCCCAGCATCAACGCTCGAGGCAGTGTCTGCCCATTCTTGCTGAAGCTGGCTGGCAGAGCTCAAACTCCCAACGCCGGACCCAGCCACAGTAGCAGGAGCCTTTCCCCCTGAGGCGTCCTTGGTCGCAACTTCAGGAGCTGGGGAGGTTTCACCGTGCTTACTCCTTGCCACCCGAGTGGTGAGGGGTCCTTGGAAAGCTTCGCCAGAATTGTAGGCCAGCCCGAAGAGAAGGGGACCAGCGGTCACGCCAGCCCGTGCCCCAAGTGCAGGCACCGCAGCCTACACGCTCGGCGCGAGCCTGGGGCTGGAAGAGGCCCGGGCAGCCGGCTCTGGGGGCTCCGTTGACCCCGCATGCACCGGGGCTCCTTCCGTTGTTTCCGCTGTGGCCTCGCGCATGCCTTCTTGGCTGGGCGAGTCAGAGGACGCGTGGGCAGCGGCGTCATTCCCCGCCGCGGCATCTTCGGCAGCAGGAGGAGGAGGCGTAGCAGCCCCCGCCAGAGTGATTTCCCCGGCGGGCATAGGGTCGGCCTCAGTTGCGGTAGTCGGGCTAGAAACAGCATCTGCGGGCGCCTCCGGGCAGGCAGGCTCCTCTGCCCCAGCTTCGCTCGCTGTAGGCTCCAACCGCGGGGAGTGGCGGTCTTCTTCGACGCGACCCAAGTCGCTGCCAGTGTCCTCCCTGCGCGCCCGCTTGTTGCACGAGAGGTCAGGAGCCGAGATCACGGCTCCCCCGGAAGCGGGAGCGGGGGGAGGCTGTATAACCAGATCAATGGAAAGGGGAGACCTACAAAGAAGGCGCCCCACGATTGAGTCAACCAGAGCCGCGGCGGCCAGTAACGATAAGAAGCACTGAGGCGGGAAGCTTACCCGGCCACAGCGGTAGCTCGCCGTTTAGTCACTTTCTTCATCTTCGGACGGGGCGGGTCCTTCCACTACAAGAAATGTGTTGACTAGTGACCAACTCATAGTGACCACCGAAAAATTAGTCATAGATTTATGACCAACTCGGATCAAATGGTCGTAAGCCGTTTCAGAGGGTTTAAGGTCTTAATCCTCATGACCAATTTAGTCCAAAAGGTCATAATGCTCAGACACGAAATGGTCATAACCTATATAATCGAATTTAGCACATTATTTTTAATTGATTTTATGCCGATTATGACCAATTTAAATGGTCATACCACTATAACCAGTGTGACTAGATGTCCACCTCAGCAATTCTGCCTATGTGTCAACGTGTAGGTGTCATTAACGCCTACGTGTCAATGTCTAGGTGGCATTGATGCCTACGTGTCAATGCTCTGACGACTGGGACCCATTGTAATATTGACTCTTTGACTAATATGATGGGTGGGTCCCACCCCTACCCCACCTGTCCCCCTACCCCACCTGCCCTAACCCACCCCTACCCCTACCCCACCCGTCAGTGGGTCCCACCCGCCCTACCCCACCTGCCAGGTGGGTCCCAGCCGCCCTACCCCACCTGCCAGGTGGGTCCTAGCCGCCCTACCCCACCCCTACCCCTACCCCACCCGTCAGTGGGTCCCACCTGCCCTACCCCACCCCTACCTCTACCCCATCCGTTAGTGGGTCCCACCCGCCCTACCCCACCCCTACCCCTACCCCACCTGTCAGTGGGTCCCACCCGCACTACCCCACCCCTACCCCTACCCCACCTGCCAGGTGGGTCCCACCCACCCCCATGTGGGTCCCACATGTCATATGGACAAGGAAAATATTTCTCGCAAAATATGCATCTAGGAGGATTCGAACTCAAGACCTCCAACATCTTGGTCATCCACCATCCCCTACCACTACACCACCAAATCACTTGTGTCAAACAATGCTTTCAGTCCATTATATGCCTAATCGAATCTGTTGGGCCTGGGACTATATAGAACTTGACCGGCCCATCAAGTATCCCCCATTAATAGTATGGGCTGGCAAATGGTTTCGGCCCAAATAGCTTCCTAAAAAGAATTCATTATGAATAATTTAAGAACTACTTGAGTAATTGGACCACAAAATTTGCATATAAGCTCGGATTGAAATGATCCAAAAAGTAACTTTGTTCAACTCGCTTAGACTCATAATTTTCATGTTGGTGAGTTATTCATATATGTAAGTATTCTTTTTATCTTTATTAATTCTCTTATGTTATTTCTAGAATATCTTTAAAATGGTGGGCATGACCACACTTAGCTAGGGGTTTAATCTTGCAAAAATATTTATGGATTTCTATTGAAATAGCAACTTATGCATCTAAAAATCAATTTTTTAAAAAATTATGTGAAAACTATTAAGCACTTGTAGTTCAAATTGGGCCCGCTTCCTGCTGAATCGGCAGAACAGTGTCAGAAAATTAAAAAATACCTATAAATGGTTTATTATTTAACTAAGTGCTGAATTTTAAACTCTATGTGTCCTAATATTTTCTGAGATTGTTTTGGCCCAATTTTCAAATTGGATTTTGGTAGCTCCTTCACTAAAACATCGATTTGCGCCACTTAGAAAAATGAAAAATGAGTTTTTTGTGGAAAAAAAATGAAAACTTCCTTCTTAAATATTGTTTGTCATTCCGAGTCGAACACTTTTGCACAATATAGGATCATTTGAACAAACTATGCCATGATTGTGGCTATGACATCGGTAGTTTAGCTTAAAACTCAAGAATCTTCATACATGGTAGCTCTTTTTGTAGATATGGGTGGAATCTTGCGAAACTTTCGGTAGATCTCTGATAAAATAGCAACTTGTGCATCTAAAAATATTTTTTTTAAAAAATCATGAGCAAACTATGAAGCACTTGTAGTTCAAATTGGGCCCGCTTCCTGCTGAATCGGCTGAAAGTTGTCAGAAAATTAAAAAATACCTATAAATGTTTTTTTGTTCAACCAAGTGCTGAATTTTAAACCCTAAGTGTTCTAATATTTTTTGAGATTGTTTTGGCCCAATTTTCAAATTGAATTTTGGTAGCTCCTTCACTAAAACATCGATTTGTATCACTCAGAAAATGAAAAATGAGATTTTTGTGCAAAAAAAATGAAAACTTCCTTCTGCAACATTGTTTGTCATTCCGAGTCGAACACTTTTGCACAATATAGGATCATTTGAACAAACTATGTCATGGTTGTGGCTAGAACATTAGTAGTTTGACTTAAAAGTTAGGAATCTTCATACATGATAGCTCTGTTTTGAGAACACTTTAAAAAAAAATATTCGAAGTTTATTATTTTTCCTTGTAACTAGGTCACATAACATGATGCAATGCAAAGGTTTTTTATTTTTTTTGATTTTTTTTGAATTTCTTATGTCAATTTTAAAATGCATTCAAAACAGCGGCGCGACTGTTCTTAGATTGGGGTGGAATCTTCTAAAACTTTTTGTAGATCTATGATGAAATAGCAACTTGTGAAACTAAAAATAACTTTTTCAAAAAATCATGAGCAAACTATGAAGCACTTGTAGTTCAAATTGGGTCCGTTTCGAGCCGAATTGGCAAAAAGTTATCGAAAAAATTAAAAAATACATACAAATAGGATATTGCTCAACAAAGTGCTGAATTGCAAACCCTAAGTGATCTACTATTTTTGGAGATTGTTTCGGTCCAATTCTCAAATTGAATTTTGGTAGCTTCTTCACAAAAATATCGATTTGTGGCACTTAGAAAATAAAAAATGATTTTTTCTTGCAAAGAAAATGAAAACTTACTTCAGTAACATTGTTTGTCATTCAAAGTCGCATACTTTTGTATAATATAGTATCCTTTTATCAGCTACGAAAACCCTAATTTTTATGTATTTGTTTTTGCCGTTTATAAGAATATAGGGAAACTTGTTTTCAGCCAATTAGAGGACAGATCCAGACAACCCACGGATCAGCCCACCGAACACGCCTAAACCGTCAGATGATCTCCATCCAATGACCCATATTCTCCTCCTTGCCCGAGCTCACCAACCCACCTAACAAAACCGGATCCGCAAAGCCTAGCCGGGCGGCCGAGCCACATCTCGCCTCCACCCTCCCCCTCCGCCCAGATCCAGATCCGCCGCCACCCATCTTGCCCCTCCGCCCAGGCCGCGCCTCTCGACGCCAAGCCCTCCGACCCTGTACCCTCCGGTCATGAGGGGCGATGGCGGTGGCGGGGGACGGGGCGGCGGCGGGAGGCCGGAGCAGCAGCCCCGCGCGTCCTCGAGTGTATCCTCGGCCTGGGCCAGCCTCGTCGCCCCCCTCGGCCATCACAACGACCTCAACCCTCCCCCATTCTCCGCACGGCCCGACCATGGTGAGCCGAGGCTGCCGCCGTTGGCTCGCCCCGCTGCATCCCCTCGCCATCCTCCTCCTTCTCCGCAGCGGGATCCCATGATCGGACCGCCGCCCCCGTGAGGCCGCCACTCACGCTCTCCTACCCCAACGCGAGCCGGCAGTGACGTCTTCCAGGTCCAGGCGGGGGCTCGCCGAAGGAGGCCGCCCCACCGCCCACAGGCGCCTCCACGATGATCTCCTCACCAACAGTGCGGCAACCACCAGGTTGAGCTTTCAATCCTACTCTGCTTCTCTCTTCAGTTACCACTTTGAAACTTTGTTTGATTATGATTAGATTTAATTTGGATAGATCCCGCACAAGTTGAAAATCTGGTCTCGTTTTCTGATATGTGTAGCTAACTAGGGGGTGCTGCTAGTTTGATTCAATGAGTATTGGTAGTGTTCATCGAATCAGAAGCCTTTCTGGTTTAGATGGTGGTGCCTCGTGATGTAAGCAGGTTCAATTTAGTGCCGGCTCTGGATGTGTGTGTGCTCTTTTAGCCCTATGTTTGTTGCAGATATAGGATGGTTGCTATTCACACTAAGTATCTTATTCCATTGCTGACTAAAGTGGCTGTTGTGTGAAGATTGCACCTTTGTAAAACGTCCCTGGTTTCATCTGGATCTATAACTCGTTGCTGTTACCAATTATGCAAGTAATACTTATTCCTACCAGACTAGATTCCAAAACAACGAATTTGATATTCTAAGCTCAATCTGTAGATGTGTTACTGCTTGAGTTTGTACTGCATAATCTACTATGATTGGTTATTTTGATTGTTCACTATGAAATGCTCGTATTGCATTCCAAGCAGTATACTTGCAGATCCCTTTTTTCCTTGACATTTGGTTACAACAGTAGTAGTGCCCAGGAGAAGTACATGAAGGATGATGGCATCGCGCAACAAAGATTCATGTATTTCTGGTATTTAGGATCAAGCACTGCTTGCCCAACAACAAGCAGGTCTCTGTTATATTTCTGTTGCTTGGTAGGAACTTGATTTCTTTTCATTACTCCTAATGCTCCATGTATGCTAATATTGTACTACAAACTTTCTTGGAAATATTTATCTAGTTATGATAATTAGATATACGCATATGGGTGTGGCATGAGCGCAGTTCTATGATGGCATGTATCCCTTTCTTCTTCGTTTTGATACTGTTGTTGTTGAGAACTTCCGGTTGACATTCTGGGAGTCACCTGTTATAACAATATAACATATCTATATATGTTGACTGAATTCACATGTTCTTGTTCCTGCGATGATCTCCATTTCATTTCTTCAAGTGGTGTTAGTAGCTGAAATATTGGCTCCATTTTACATTTTCCTCAACCTTCCATTGTTGGTTAACTAAAAAGCAACAATGGAAGCTGATTTCTAAGTACCAATTATGCAACTTATCATATTTTTACCAAAAGTATGCACCGTCTTATCATATTTTTGACTGTTTGATGATGTTGTTTCGTTTTTATTTATTGCTGGTGTGTGTCACGTTCTCATATACGTTTCTGGTGTGCTTTGTGCTTTATATGCTAACTAAAGTGGCTGTTGTGTGAAGATTGCACCTTTGTAAAACGTCCCTGGTTTCATCTGGATCTATAACACGTTGTTCTTTAACTAATAGAGTATTTGCTGATTGTAGTTACAAGGAATTATTATGTATAGTATCTAGAGAGAATAAATTATAGTTGTATTGAGCTAAACGAAGATGATGCATGCTATGGATATGTCTGTCCTTATTGTCTTATGTAACTTTCTAGATGCCATTGATGCATGCAGCATGCCATCAATGAACATGTTCTTGTATCCAGCATAAGCTGTCTGTTAATTGTGTTTTACTTGCTACACTCATGTTAGCTTTTTAACTAGATGAGCATGTTCTCTCTCTGCAGGTACCTCAGACTTGAGGGTTGAACTCCACAACAGCCTTGAGTGAATCCGGCATCTACACCTCAGTTACAGCAGATGGTTGCGAGAGACAATGGGTAGGCATATGACTTTTTATTTGACTGGTACTATAAAATGGGTAGCTAGTGCTGGTAATTGTGCAGTAATACGGCAACTACATTAGACAATCTGGTAGCCTCCACATGATATGGATGCATGTATAATAGCATGTGCTATATTGCTATAGAATGTGCTATATTGCTATAGAATGTGCTATATTGCTCATTTTAGTCAGCTCCTTTCATGGTTAATAGCATGAGCTCTGTCCCTCAACTCCACATGATATGGATGCATGTATAATGTTTGCATGTTCTGGTAGCTAGCTTAGTTGAAGCCTGAATCTTTGATGCTTAGCTGCTTGTCTGGACAAATGCATGCTGCTATATGTTCATGCTATATCTTTACATTCTTAAAGATTGATGTATTTCATATCTGGATATATTTGGTGTGATATAGTTTGATCCTTAGTACACTAGCTGATGGTATTTTACTATTACTTTTCGAGGCAATATGTGTGCTATTTCTTAGTTTGATCTTCTATAAGCTTTTGATCTGTGATCCTTCTAATGATAGGTGATTTGTTATTTGGAAATTGGAGGAAGGCGAAGAAGTGCTGGTGTCTTCTATTAAGTGTAGAAGAATTCTGTTGTCTATTTATTTGCTTGGTCTGTTTAATCTTTTGGTACTGGATATGTAATTATTTGTAATATGTAATTATTTCTAAAATGGTTGTGCAAATATTTGGTACTGATATTGATATTTATTTGCAATATTATTGAAATGTGTGATCTGTTGTGATATTTGTGACTAGTGTGGTCAACTTATAAATAAATTCTATCATTTTCGACCTTCCTGACATATGGGGTCAACATCTGAGATTATTATGACTAGTGGGACCAACCTGACTAGTGGGGCGCACCTGACTAGTGGGACTCACCTGACTACTGGGCCAGCTTATAAATAAAAAAGAATGAAAATAGGGAAAATTTGGACTTTAAAAAGGCTGTAGCCCAGAAAATAAATAGGCCAAATGTTGGGCTTGGCCCATTTAGCTAACCAGATATGAGATAAAAAAAGAAGATAAAAGGGCTGATTTTTGGGCTTGGCCCATGTAGGTGGCTGAGTTGGACTGGGCTGAATTCATATTACAACCCTGCCACGTAGGATCAGCCACGTAGGATCCGACGTGGCCTGGCCAAATTGCCCGTGACCAATTTTTTGGTCATAATGCTTATGACCATCTATTTTGGTCATAATCGCTTATGACCAATTAGAAAAATTGGTCATCGTAGGCGGTCAGTGATGCTCAACTGCCGACCAATTGTTTTTGGTCAGAAGAGGGTCATAAGTTGAACAACAGTGACCATCTAGTGACCAAAATGAAGGGTCACTAGTCAACAGATTTCTTGTAGTGTTCGTAGCCGGCTCCGGTTTCCTACGCTTCTCGGCCGGCTCGCTCGGAGCCGGCTGAGCCCTCCTCTTGGCGCCAGCTGGCTTGCCCCCAGCCTCTTCATGGTCTGCCAGCTCTGAAGCAACAGGATGTTGAGGGGCTTGAGCTCCGGCGGTGGCAGCGGTGGCTACATGAAGGGCTGCGCCCCCGAGGGTGGCAACCGATCCTATGTCATCATCATCATCTTCGGACCAGTCTCTTAAGAAGGAGGAACATGGAAACTTACTAGAGTGGCTGAGGGGCTCGCCCGAGTCTGCGAGCTCTTCACTCCCTTCGTCGCCATGAGTGGCGCTTGAGCTCTCGACGGCGGACTGGGAGCCAGCGTCCTCCTCCTTCTCAGCTTCATCCCAAGCGACCTCGTCGTCCGAATCCGTTCTATCAGCAGCAAAGCCGGCTCGGTGCTGGGCCGAATTCTCCGCGGTCTGCAGAGCAAACAAGCTCTGGCCGGGCCAAATAAACCAAGGTCAGATGATCAGAATAGCAAGGGGTGAGAGACAGAGGCCAAACCCGGCGAGCTCACCTCAGCAATTGGGTTATCTCGGTCATGAGGTTCCAGACCCCACGTCCACGAGGCCTGAAGCTTGACATCAGCAATGCGGTTCGCCTTCCGTGCCACCTCCAACGCCGACAGTGTCCTAGAGGAATGACGGGTAGGATCCCTGGCTGATCCTAGGAAGCACATCTTGTGCGAGCGGCGCTGGAGGGGCGACACGCGGGCAACCAGAAAGGCAAGCAGGAGGTCGGGTGGCTGTAGGCCGCCCTCCGTCTGCAGAGTGGAGATCCGCTGGAGAATCTTCTCCATCTCCGGTGCGGGACGAGGTAGAGCGGCACTCCAGCTGTCCCGCTCAAGCCCGTTCACGTCGAAGGGCGGCAGATTGATGTGGTCTGCGCCCTCCTTCAGATTCTTCACATAGAAGAAGGAGCGCTGCCACTTCTTGCAAGACTCTTTCCCCTTTATGCCCGGGAAGTCCGCGGTCTTGCGCGCTTAGAAGGAGGCAGTACCACATATCACCGGGACCGTCTCCACCGTCTAGGTCTTGAAGTAAATCAGCCGGCGGAACAACTCGACGTTGGGCCAGATACCCAAATACGCCTCACAAAGGGTCGCAAACGCTGCCAGCGTCATCATCGCATTCGCCCCGATGTGGTGCGGCTGCAGGCGAAAGTGGTCCAGGAATCGGCACAGGAAGCTGCTAACGGGAAGCGTGAAGCCTCGGGGGAAATGGTCATAGAAGACCACTGTCTCCCCCAGCCCAGGAGTGGGGACTCGCTCGTCACCGGCAGGACGGCAGCCCACGAGATCCGCAGGCGGGAGCACTCGACCTCGGCGTAGCAGCTCGATCTGTTTCTCCCTCACCCAAGAGCCTTCCCAGGATCCCTTTAGCAAGGCGGGTGGAGCGGCATCCTTGTTCGAGGCTGCGCCCTTCCCTTTGGGCCGGGAAACTTTGGGAGCCATCCAGGTGCGGATCTGGATGAGCGGAATGGTGGCGGAGCGAGCAGAAAACCCTAATCCCTTGGGGACGAAGCTTGGGAACAGAGGAGTTCAGGTGGAGCGAATGCCGAAGGAAGAAGAGAAGCGGGCGACTGATGCTCTGTTTCCGGAACGACCCCCAGTTTAAAAGTGAGGGGGTGGGTCAGTTGCGTATTTCACCCACGATGGGCCGGCAACTAACCCCTTTCATCACGAGCCACGACCGCATAAAGATCGGGCAACCGCCGCGGTTGCCGTAAAAGATCGTGGGACCGGGGCCGATCGGACGTGACGCGACGGCGTGCAGACAAGTGGTGCCTGGGTCCAGTCCCCGAGGGAGCAAGTCCCAAGGAGCCGGACAACGGCGGACGGCTGCGTGGCGGTTGATACGTCTCCAACGTATCTATAATTTTTGATGCTCCATGCTTGTTTTTACACCATTTGCCTATTGTTTCGTTACACTTCGTGGCACTTTTATGCATTTTCCGGAACTAACCTATTAACAAGTGCCACAGTGCCAGTTTCCTGTTTTCTGCTGTTTTTGTGTTTCAGAAGTGATACACAGGAAATATTCTCGGAATTGGACGAAACCTCATCCTGAAGTCTTATTTTACCCGGAAGCTTCCAGAGATCCGAAGAGGAGTAGGAGGTGGGCCACAGGGGCCCCACATGCAGGGGTGGCGCGGCCAGGCCCCTGGCCGCGCCAGCCATGCGTGAGGGCGCCTGGTCCCACCCCTCACGACGCCCCTTCACCTATATAAAGCCTCGGGACGGAAAACCCTAAAAGATTCGGCAATTTTTTCCAGAAAGAGTTCCGCAGTTCCGCCGCCGCCACCGACGAATTTCGGGGGACAGAAGTCTCTGTTCCGGCACCCTGCCGGGATGGGGAAGTGCCCCCGGAGCCATCTCCATCGATCTCCATCGCCGTCTCCGCCGTCTCCATCGACCTCACCGCCATCTCCATCAACCTTGCTGTCTCCTATGATGAGGAGGGAGTAGTTCATCCCCGGGGCTGAGGGCTCTACCGGTAGCTATGTGGTTCACCTCTCTCTCCCATGATGTGATCTTTATGTGATCATGAGCTTTGTATCATGTTGAACAAGTACATGTTATTATTCAGATATTTTGTGTACTCTAGCAATGTTATTAAAGTAATCTATTCCTCCTGCTATGGTGTAACGGTGACAGTGCGTGCATCATGGTGGTACTTGGTTTAGGCTATGATTGTGATCTCTTGTGGATTATGAGAATAATTATTGCTATGATAGTTTGAGTGATCTATTCCTCCTTTCATGGTGTAATGTTGACAGTGTGTGCACCGTGTTAGTACTTGGTTTAAGTTGCAATGATTTCTATCTTGAATTGTGATTTGATTTGGATATCTCTATGAGTGGTGTTTGTCAAGTACTTGATGAACTTTAAGGGGTGCTTCTGTAGCCACTACACAATGATTAGTGTTATTCAATAGGAGAGTAATTCAGAGTGCCTTAGCAAAGAGAAGTTATTTGTTCAATCATGTTATATTGTTGGGAGTGTGTCCATTAGTGAAAGTATGATCCCTAGGCCTTGTTTCCAAGCTTTTCATACCGTTTACTTGCTATTTTGTTACTTGTTTGCTCGCAGCGATATTTATTTCACATCACGTTTGCTACTTATAATCATCTATACCACTTGTATTTCACTATCTCTTCGCCGAACTAGTGCACCTATACATCTGACAAGTGTATTGGGTGTGTTGGGGACACAAGAGACTTTCTGTATCATAATTGCAGGGTTGCTTGAGAGGGATAGCTTTGACCTCTAACCTCCCTGAGTTCGATAAACCTTGGGTGATCCACTTAAGGGAAACTTGCTGCTGTTCTACAAACCTCTGCACTTGGAGGCCCAACAAGTGTCTACAAGAATAGAAATGCGTAGACATCAAGCTCTTTTCTGGCGCCGTTGCCGGGGAGGTAAGGTAAAAGGTACTTGCATCCTCCTGTGTGAGTGCTCGGAGTTATTTCCTTTAGATTCTGCAATTATATCTTTTTGTTTCTTGTTTTTATTTTCACTAGTTAGGCTTAAATGGAAAACAATGAGTTCTGTAGTCTTTTTCCTGAGTTTAGATATGAAGTGTTTGAAGAGAAAATTGAAAAACCTTTGGAGCTTAATTTGCATGCTAATAGTGTTGTTAGTATGAATGCTTTGAACACCGTTGTTGCTAATGCTATAGAAAAGTCTAAGCTTGGGGAACCTGGTTTTGTTAAGCATGATATTTTTAGTTCCCTAGCTTTAGTGGAGAAAGTTTGTTCTGATGATATTTTATCTCCCATATGTGATGTTCCTTCTTATGATGATATGTTTGAAGAATATGCTTTGCGAAATAGTTGCTCTCTAGCTTGTGATGATACTAAATCTCTAGTTTATGATGGCTATGATGATGAGTATAATATTTTCAGTTTACCTACTATTCAGGATAAAATTAGTTATGATTACAATATGCCTCCTATTTATGATGATTATGGTGATGAGAATAATTATTCTGTTGAATCTGCTCCTACTACTATTGTTCATGTGGGGATTATTAATCCTTTTATGCATGTGGCTCATGATAGGGATGCTATATGTGATAGTTATATTGTTGGTTCTATTCATGATGCTACTGAAAGTTATTATGAGAGAGGGAAACATGGTTTGATGGATCTTAACAATATTAAGTTTCCCCTCTTTATGTTGCAAATCTTGAAGTGGCACTTGTTTTATCTATCCATGCTTGCTACTATGTGCCTCGTTGATTTATTTTCTTACAAGATTCCTATGCATAGGAAGTGGTTCAGATATAAATGTCTTTCACATTTGCTTTTTGATGCTCTCTTTTGATTTAAGTTCCTATATGGCGCCTTTGCCTCAAGCTCTTATATGGCGCTCACATGAGCATCTTTGCAAATTACTGCGCCTAGCTCAAAGGCGTTAAAGAAAAGCTCTCTTGGGAGATAACCCATTGTTTATTTTTCAGTACTTTTTCTTTTATTTGAGTCTTGGAAGTTATTACTACTGTAATAACCGCTCCTTATCCTTTTTATTTTGTTTTTGTGCCAAGAGAAGCCTCTAATTTGAGTGAGGTAAAGATTTGGGGATGTTGCTGTCCTGAAACTGTTTTCGGTGCTGCACCGTAAAAATTCGTAAAAATTCTCTGTATACCTTTTGGACCTGCGATTTCTTGTGCATATGCCCCAGGTTATATCCAAACTTTCGTTAGTTGAACACTTTTTGATTTGAGCAACAGAAAACCCCTCAAAAATTCGACTTTTGACAGTTGTTCTGTTTTGACAGATTTCTGCCTATATTTGTGTTTGCCGCTTTATCGCTTTCTTTTGAGTTCTTTTGATCACGGAACTTTTGGGGAGGTTGCTACAGTAGTATTTGCTATATATGTGGTGGTTTTGAGTTGAAACCTGAAGCAAAAAGAGGATTGATTATATGTTATGCTTGCACTAATGTTGCTAATAGATTTGTGTTTAGTTTTGTATGAAGTTTTCAAGTGTAGGGATTGGAGAATGATGAGATGAGTTGAAGAATGGACAAAAGCTCAAGCTTGGGGATTCCCATGCATCACCCCAAGAAATATCCAAGAAGTACAAGCATCAAAGCTTGGGGATGCCCCCGAGGCACCCCTTCTTCATCGGCAAAAATCAGGTCACCTTTCAAGACACTATATTTTTATTGCTTCATGCACTATGTGTTTTTCTTGGAGCGTCAGTTGTTTTTGTTTTCAGTATTAGTTTAGTTTAGTTTAGTTTGCTGCAATAAATGGTTAGATCACATCATGTTTTTTTGGAGGAGATGAACTCGTTTTCATTTGCCATGAACACTCTATTTTTCACTCTTATCGTTTCAATGAGTGTTCTCTTTTTCTGCTACTGCTTTTGGTTTTCGTTTTCGCCTTGATTTGCGTTTAGACCTTGTCATATCTTTTTATCAAGGTGTATTTTTGCCTCTGATCTTTATTGGTTTTCATCAAAAGAGGTGTCTTTAAAAATTTCAAATGGTGTTGGAAAAGAGAAAAAGCTTTATGCAAAATAGTGGTACAAGAAGGAGCTTGTGTAGACTGTGGCTTAGGCTTTTTCATGTCATGCTTGATGTCTTTTTGATAGTATGCTTAGTGGTTTTGCTGTAGCATGACTTGTCTCAAATAACTGAGATTGCTTAATGAGCCTTTGAAAAAATCATGCGTTGTTTTTATCGTATGGAAGCATTATTTTGGTTTTCTCCTTGATGCTTTATTTGGGTTGACTTGGCGCATGCTCACACATGTTAGACTCTTACAAAGTCGCCAATAGCCTTCATGATCATTTAGTTTTTGACTTTTGATGCCATCGTATGCTTCTTTTAATGTCGCTTTGTCGCTTTGCATGATTATGGCCATTATTGCTCTCTTAGTTGGTCGCTCCCAGTCTTTTGCTAGCCCTCGCCTTGTACTGAGTATGAGCTCTACTCGTGCATCCAACTCCTAAAAGCCAAAGTTTGCCATTGTGTCCACTATAAACTCCTATGCATGGTATTTGTAAGCCATTCCAAAGTAAATTTTCATGTGCTACCTTTCAAAAACCTTCAAAACACTTCTCGTTTTGTGACACTGTTTTCAGCTCATGGGGACGTAGTGGTCGGATTTGCTATCTTCCATATTGCTTATTCCAAAAAGAAAAAAAAAGAGAAAAAGAAAGAAAAAAAGGCACTCCTCCATGGAATGTGAATGTTGGTGGGCACCCGATGGAATCGGTTAGCCATGGTTTGTGAAAGGAAAAAAAAGGTGGGGAGGAGTGCCAAGCTTTATAAAAGAGCACAAAAGTGCCAATCTCTCTCTCAAAAACTTGCTTCATTTTTGTATGGAAGATAGTAAGAACCCCATTGCCAGTCGTTGACAAAGACAACCACCTCTCAAAACCAATTTTTATCTCTCTGTTTTACAAATGAAAAGCTCTAGCACATGTTTAATCACTGCTTCCCTCTGCGAAGGGCCTTTCTTTTACTTTTATGTTGAGTCACCACCTTCTACCTTTATGCACCATTAAGAGAGCATAGTTGTCATTCTGAGTATAATGTGCATTGTCCCAAAGTTTTCATTGATTGATTCATGATCATGGTTTCACTTGTTCTCAAATTACTTGTATCTAGTCGCCCTCTTAAACTTGAAGGTGTCCTATGCATTTATGTTTTGCTCTCTATGAAGGACAAGATGAAAACCATTTGTATGTTTTTCCTTATGATTTGAACACACGTTTGACTTTCATTGTTTCATTTTCATGATCTTTTGTTTGTGTTCATTTGCATGTTATAACATGGTTGCTAAGTTTCTATTGTCAAGATTATATCTTTCATGCCCATGTTTTAAGTTCTTATGATCCCAGCTCACAATGCTTACATTTATGATCAAGATTGTGTAGGTGCATGTCACCTCAAAAATTATTTCTTTTGTTATCACTTACCTACTCGAGGACGAGCAGGAGTTAAGCTTGGGGATGCTGATACGTCTCCAACGTATCTATAATTTTTGATGCTCCATGCTTGTTTTTACACCATTTGCCTATTGTTTCGTTACACTTCGTGGCACTTTATGCATTTTCCGGAACTAACCTATTAACAAGTGCCACAGTGCCAGTTTCCTGTTTTCTGCTGTTTTTATGTTTCAGAAGTGATACACAGGAAATATTCTCGGAATTGGATGAAACCTCATCCTGAAGTCTTATTTTACCCGGAAGCTTCCAGAGATCCGAAGAGGAGTAGGAGGTGGGCCACAGGGGCCCCACATGCAGGGGTGGCGCGGCCAGGCCCCTGGCCGCGCCAGCCATGCGTGAGGGCGCCTGGTCCCACCCCTCACGACGCCCCTTCGCCTATATAAAGCCTCGGGACGGAAAACCCTAAAAGATTCGGCAATTTTTTCCAGAAAGAGTTCCGCAGTTCCGCCGCCGCCACCGACGAATTTCGGGGGACAGAAGTCTCTGTTCCGGCACCCTGCCGGGATGGGGAAGTGCCCCCGGAGCCATCTCCATCGATCTCCATCACCGTCTCCGCCGTCTCCATCGACCTCACCGCCATCTCCATCAACCTTGCTGTCTCCTATGATGAGGAGGGAGTAGTTCATCCCCGGGGCTGAGGGCTCTACCGGTAGCTATGTGGTTCACCTCTCTCTCCCATGATGTGATCTTTATGTGATCGTGAGCTTTGTATCATGTTGAACAAGTACATGTTATTATTCAGATATTTTGTGTACTCTAGCAATGTTATTAAAGTAATCTATTCCTCCTGCTATGGTGTAACGGTGACAGTGCGTGCATCATGGTGGTACTTGGTTTAGGCTATGATTGTGATCTCTTGTGGATTATGAGAATAATTATTGCTATGATAGTTTGAGTGATCTATTCCTCCTTTCATGGTGTAATGTTGACAGTGTGTGCACCGTGTTAGTACTTGGTTTAAGTTGCAATGATTTCTATCTTGAATTGTGATTTGATTTGGATATCTCTATGAGTGGTGTTTGTCAAGTACTTGATGAACTTTAAGGGGTGCTTCTGTAGCCACTACACAATGATTAGTGTTATTCAATAGGAGAGTAATTCAGAGTGCCTTAGCAAAGAGAAGTTATTTGTTCAATCATGTTATATTGTTGGGAGTGTGTCCATTAGTGAAAGTATGATCCCTAGGCCTTGTTTCCAAGCTTTGCATACCGTTTACTTGCTATTTTGTTACTTGTTTGCTCGCAGCGATATTTATTTCACATCACGTTTGCTACTTATAATCATCTATACCACTTGTATTTCACTATCTCTTCGCCGAACTAGTGCACCTATACATCTGACAAGTGTATTGGGTGTGTTGGGGACACAAGAGACTTTCTGTATCATAATTGCAGGGTTGCTTGAGAGGGATAGCTTTGACCTCTAACCTCCCTGAGTTCGATAAACCTTGGGTGATCCACTTAAGGGAAACTTGCTGCTGTTCTACAAACCTCTGCACTTGGAGGCCCAACAAGTGTCTACAAGAATAGAAGTGCGTAGACATCAGCGGTCGCCAGCCGGATCAGTCTCGGAGCCAGCTCGTCCCGAGACAGCTGGCAACGTTCCGCAGGACTTGACCTCGAGGCCAATGGCTTCCGAGCCAGACCAAGAATCCTGGGACTTTGACGAAAATGAGCAAGACTTCGGTGAGGAGGAGAACCCGCCGAAGCCCATGCTAACCCATGAGACTTCGCCAGTTTCGGGGGCTAGTGTCGTGGGGATGACTAATTGGGCATGCCACGGGCCGAGCTAAATGCAGGCTGGCGTCCCAGGAGTCCTCACGGCTCTAGGATGAGAAGACCGGCTCCACCCGAAGGGCCGGCTAGCGCCTCCACAGAGGAGAGCCGGAGCCGGGCGATGAAGACAAAAGCCTCCCAACGGTTGTTTCGCCGAAAGTGGGCTGGCCCCGACAAGAGCAACAGAGGCCAAGGACGGGAGCGACAAGCGCCACGACTGGCCTCGGCCAATCAACGATCAAAGACCCTTCCCCACGATGGGATCCGAGGCAAAAGGGAGGGGATATGCCTCCCAGATGCCGGTCCAGGGGAAATGCGCTTTATAAAGCGCCTTTGTCAGAGCAGGGCGAGAGGATGACGCCAAGGACGCTGCCGCCGAGGAGCCGGCAGCCGGCCAAACCGCAACCTAACCTATAACCAGGCCCCCACCTATATAAGGGGGCCTGGACCCTTAGTCTAGGGGGATCCGATCTTCTTCTTCCTCCTCTAGCCCGAATAGCTCAAGGAGCACTATAATCGCTACTGTCTAGTCAATACGAAGCAGGCAGGAAGTAGGGGCTTTACCTCCACCCGGGAGGGCCCTGAACTTGGGTAAACCGAGGTGTCTTCGTTGGCACAATCCTGAGCCGGACCCATCGTCACCATCGTTGAGCCCCCTCGATAAGCCACCCCATGGCTACTGTCTCCAAATTCCCACGACACTGCTCAAAAGAATTATGCTACTACTGAGAAGGAGTTTTTTGCTGTTGTTTTTGCATGTGATAAGTTTAGACCTTACATTGTTGATTCTAAAGTTACTATTCGTACTGATCACACTGCTATTAGATATCTTATGTCGAAGAAGGATGCTAAGCCTAGGCTTATTAGATTGGTGTTGCTTTTACAAGAGTTTGATTTGCATATTGTAGATAGGAAAGGTGCTGAAAATCTTGTTGCTGACAATTTGTCTAGATTGAAAAACATTTCTTTTGATCCTATTCCTATTAATGATAGTTTTCCAAATGAACATTTGGCTTCAATAAATGTAACTTCGCGAGTGGATCCGTGGTATGTTGATTATGCTAACTTTATTGTTTCCAAGTATTTGTCTCCAACCTTTACAGCTCAGAAGAGAAGAAAATTCTTTTATGATTTGAGGCATTATTTTTGGGATGACCCACATCTATATAAGGAAGGCGTTGATGGAATTATGCGAAGATGTGTTCCAGAGTATGAGCAACAAGAAATATTGAGGAAATGTCATGGTAGTGCTTATGGAGGACATCATGCTAGAGATAGAACTGCACAAAAGGTTCTACAATCAGATTTTTATTGGCCAACCCTTTTTAAAGATGCTAGAAGGTATGTTTTATCTTGTGATGAATGTCAACGAGTTGTTAATATTTCTAGACGTAATGAAATGCCTATGAGTTACACTCTTGTTATTGAACCATTTGATTGTTGGGGATTTGACTTTATGGGTCCTTTTCCTCCTTCAAAAGTGTATACACATATACTTGTTGCTGTTGATTATGTTACCAAGTGGGTAGAAGCTATACCAACAAAGAGTGCCGATGGAGAGACCTCGTTAAAAATGCTTAAGGATGTTATATTTCCTAGGTTTGGTGTACCTAGATATCTTATGACTGACGGAGGTTCTCATTTTATTCATGGCGGTTTTAGAAAGACTCTTGCTAGATATGACGTTAATCATATAATTGCTTCTGCTTATCATCCCCAAACTAGTGGGCAGGTAGAGCTTTCAAATAGAGAGATCAAGTCTATCTTGCAGAAGACTGTCAATAGATCTAGGAAAAACTGGGCTAGCAAGTTAAATGATGCTTTATGGGCTTATAGAACTGCTTATAAGAACCCCATGGGCATGTCTCCTTACAAGATGGTTTACGGAAAAGCGTGTCACCTGCCCTTAGAATTAGAACACAAAGCTTTTTGGGCAGTAAAATAGCTTAATAGGGATTTTAAACTCACCGGTAAGAAAAGGTTGCTTGATTTGAGTTCCCTAGATGAGTGGAGAAACGAAGCTTATGAGAATGCCAGACTTTTCAAAGAGAAAGTCAAGCTATGGCATGATAAGAGAATTCTTAAGAGAGAGTTTCATGTTGGTGAGAAAGTTCTATTGTATAGGTCTCGTCTCAGATTTTTTGCAGGAAAATTACTCTCAAAATGGGAAGGACCCTATGTTATTGAAGAGGTGTACCGCTCAGGTGCGATAAAGATTGCTTCACTAAAAGATAACACTACACAAGTGGTGAATGGTCAAAGACTCAAACATTATATTGTTGGAGATTCTTATAATGAAGATGTTGATGTTATTCAAACGGTTTCTCCAGAAGAATTCATCCAGGACAATATGCAGGAACCTGCAGAGTTCGTTTTCGAATAGGTAACAGTTCTAGTCAGAAAAGGTTCACGTTAAACTTTTCCATTAATATTTTTGTTGTTTTTATTAAATATGAAAAATCATGAGACGAAAATAGGCAGGAGACGGAGTCCGGTGGCTCCTCACCAGCAGGGGCACGGGCCCACTCCAGGCCGCGCTGCCCTATGGTGAGAGCACCCCGGAGCTTGTTTCCGTCCTGGTTTCCTCCTGTGATTTCTCCTCGATGTTTAATTTTCGCCTATATAACCCCCCGGATTACCCGAGGCTTGTATATCGTGTTTTCGTAGTGTTTTCATTTTGAGCTGTTTCTGTCAGGAGTTGTTCTCAGTTCTGGGCGGATCATGGCTCCCTCAAGCGATGACAAGGAGAAGACACCTCCGGAAGATGACCACCAAGACCTTCAGTTGAAGGCAGAAGTTGAAAGTGAGGCCGAGAAAGAAGAGATGGAAGAAGACCAAAGTTCACACCCGAGCACCATGATCGCAAGCATTGGGGTGGTGACAAGTCATGACAAGTTCAAGAAGAGTGCATGTATAAGAACCGGAGGGGGTGTGCCACGCCACATCTTAGCTCCACGGACATCTCCGTCAGGCAACAACCCTTTCCATACTCTAATACATGAACATCAGATTCAAAAGGTGCCTAGATCATGACTGCCCTCTGGTTGGGATATAGATCGTTCTAACAGTGCAGGGAAAGAAAGTTCCAAGAGTGAAAAAGGATGGGGAAATAATTCCAAGAGCTGGGATTCTCTGGCTGACAGGTTCATGAGCTGTATTGATCACAACTCAGTGATGATTCGTAACCTCAGTTACAAGATTGATGACTTGAGAGATTTGATTGAGAAGCTTATTAATGACTCACCACCACCACCGCCGAAGGAGTAATTCGTCATTGGTATAGGCATCCCCTTGGTTTGTTCCAAGCTTGGGGGAGTGCCGCGGTATCACATCATTATCTTTTACTCATTTACTTTTCAAGTAGAGTCATATCATGAATAGAGAAGTTATCTTATAAGATAGTTTGTAGTGTGGAAGTATCCTCCTTAGTTGGTTATCTATGTATCCCTTGGTGTGAGTTGTGATAATGAAATATTAATGAGAAGTTTTATTGTTTACTTTCCGCACACTTTATTTTAGTTTGCAATCTCTCTTATACGATTAGTCTTGTTGATTAGTATTGGTATCACTTTGGGAGCATGAGTAAATTTTGTTGGTTTTGGCAAACTTAGCTTGGTCAGTAGCAACATTATCTTGAGTTTTGAGTAGAAAAAGAAGAAAGAAGTGCTAGTAGATACATCATTTCAGCTTTCCTTCATGTTTAGCTCATAAGCAATAGTATTCTCAAGTTAAAATCGTTGTACTTTCAAGGAAGGTTGCATGATTGTTCCTATTATATGTATGTTTGTTTCATGCAACTCTTATGCTTGCTACCCAGCCTTGCTAGCCAAAAACCTCTACTGAGAGGGAATACTTCTCGTGCATCCAATTCCCAAAAACCAAGTTACTTCCAAAGAGTCCACTATAAATTCCTATGCATGGTATTTCAAGCCATTCCAAGTAAATTTTCATGTGCTACCTTTCAAAAACCTTCAAATACTTCTCATTTTGTGCCACTATTTTTAGCTCATGAGGACGTAGTGGTTGGGTTTATTATCTTCCATACTAAATTGAGTACCCCTCAACTAGGCAGCTTCATCTGCTCGTCATTAATTTGTAAGGGAGCTGGTCAGACCATTGTAATCTAAATAAGAAAAGAAAAAAGAGCACTCCTCCATGGTATGTGAAAGTTGGTGGGCACCCGATGGAATCGGTTAGCCACAGTTTGAGAAAGAAAAGGTGGGGAGGAGTGCCAAGCTATAAAAGAGCACAATTGTGCTAACTAATCAAACATCTCGGAATCGCTCTCACTTGTTTAGTATGGAAGATATCAAGAACTCCGTGGCTAGTCGTTTACAAAAGCAACCACCTCTCAAAACAACTTTTACCTCTGTTTTACAAATGAAAAGCTCTAGCACATGTTTAATCCCTGCTTCCCTCTGCGAAGGGCCTGTCTTTTACTTTTATGTTGAGTCAACCTATTTCCCTCTATCTCAAGCAAGCATTTGAGTTGTTATGTTTCACTCATCCATATGTTGATCCGTTCAATCATGTTTACTATCTTCCTTTGTTTAGTATAATGCTTTTACCTGAAGGATCTATCTTTGATAGCTTTCTATGATTGCAAAGAGTTTGTTTTGTTGAGCATATGGTTTTTGCTATATTAGCTCTGTTATAAAAGGCTCCGTTCAAAAATAAGTATAGTTTGTTCATTGTTCTCTGACCAAGAACTAAGGTTTGCCATCACCAATTATAGTTTACCTTGTGCATCTTTATTTGTGATTCCCTTTTACTTATTGCAAGTCTATATCATATAAAGGGAAGTTGCTGTCTATTATAATTTGTGCCGTGGTAAATGTGATGCTTCTTGTCCGTATTTTGATTATCGACACTTCACTCCATAAACCTGTGGTCATATTTACCGAGTTTAGTTTTCGCTTGGGGACAAGCGAGGTCTAAGCTTGGGGGGGTTGATACATCCATTTTGCATCACTATTTTGTATCATAACTTGTTGTTATTCATTGATATATTTCACAATTAGAGATGATTCCTATGTTGTTTTCTCTATTTTTACACTAGTCATCAACCCGTGCATCCGCACGGGGTAACATTTATGATGTTTTTATTGGGCATCTCTATGGTGAGAAATTATGAGAGAGACATTCTGTATGCTTGGATGCTTGATGCCTCCAAAACACCTAACATTGAAATAAGAGGTGATGAAGAATGCAATTGTAGATTTGCATGCTTTATATGCAAATCATGACAAACTGAAGAAAGAAGAGCTCCTTCTGCTCACATATTTATTAATTCCCTTATCACATGGTAATATGTGTGATCCTGGTCAAATGAAATCGACAAATGCAAAATTGTTTCAACACATACACATCTATGCCACAAATAGTATTTTGGTAAGTATATCAGATGGGTACAACATATTTTAAAAAGGTGTACTGCAATTTTTATTTTGCCACAGGATTATATGTGTGTGTTGCTTGGCTTGCTTAGGAAAGTGAACAACGGAACCATAACATTATTTTGGACAAACTTCTTCATCACACGCTAACCCATCACCATATATACACTAGAACCACACCATTAGGCTTCTGTTGTCCGACCTAGTTCCCAAGAGTGTCTTTCAAATTATTTGGTATATATGCTCTCTTTTCTAGATTGAACATAAAAACTTTGAAGGAGTGTATTTTTATTAGTATAGTAAGAGAGAAATATACAAAGCATGGCTGGAAAGGTCAAATATCATCACGCGGACCGTTGTAAGCTCTATAGTTTAAAAATCAACTGCGTTCGTACATAAGTTTCTACAAATATTTATTCAATTTAACAATAAAAGCTATAAAAAGATAACTTCGACCCACAAAATATGGGCTACATTTTACAACTATTGAGCTTGTTCTCTCTTTTGCTTGCTTGCTTGCGTGTCCACATGGTACCTACGTTGGTACACCTGTTATAATTCCTTCTGGCAAATTTCATTTGAGCTTGAAATAACCACAAAAAATTGGATGCTACAAATTGAAGTCGAGAAATTGGATGATTTGCATATACAATACCATAACAAAAAATATAATCGATTGGAACTATTATATTATAATGTTGAAATGGGTGAAAAATAATATTAGTTGAGATGCACAAAAGTCAACAAAAAATAGTATTTATCTTAAGGAGGCCTATCTGGAAGCTGTATATAATTATGATCCGAGCACCTGCGTCAAACACCCTATGTACACCAAATTCAGATCAACTTGCAAAACTAATACCATACCAAAAAAGAAGAAGTTATATATTTTGATTCTTAATTTAATGTAATGAACTGTAGATGTATATGAACAATTATTTGATAAACAAACCTACTGATGTTGATCATTCGTATACGCAAGCCAGGTCCTTCCGAAGTTACCACTATCAAATGTGAGGATTTGTACCAGCCAACCAATAATTACTAAAAACCTGCAATTTTATTATTAAGATATACTTTTTTGTAATAATATTGCCAATGGATTACTTTAAGAAACTATTGAGTGATGAAAGAATAAAATGGATTTGGGTGTCACCAAGCGCAGGCTCTTCCTAGTCCACCCCTCCAGAGCATTTCCTTTCAACATAAATAAAACACTGTTTTATTCAGACACCTGTCCGACATGAGCGAGTTTTGTCTGGCTCCTGCAAATTGATGCCAGCTTGAGATCAATCTTATTAGCCTGAAGAAGAAATGTATAAGGCTTGAGCTCCTTGTTTAATTTTTCTTTATCTCAACCTAAGATGTGTTAATTTGATTGGTCGTTACCTCTAGAGACCTTTTACAGTATTCTTGTATCTTCATAGTTCCTAGATTGTTATGACTCTTATCTAGAGGTGTTCAAATATCCTACGTATATATTGTTCAAGCTACGTGCTGATAATGCTTGGAAAATGTATGCAGGGATGCAACAGGGAGGACATGAGTATCACCATTAAGAAAAATAATCTTATATAAATTAACCTGGGTAAACCATGGAGAGGAACTTTACCTTTGCACCATGGGGATAACACCAAGCAATCAGTGAGAGATCTGCATGGCTCAAATCAGCACGTCAGATAATGAACATCGTGAGCAGCTTATGGATCTGATTATGAGAAAGAAGTGCAGTACGTACCTGAGATCAGCTCGACTATTTAGCAGATCGATATAGCCTGCACGATTGGCCACTGCTGCTGGCCGCCTCGCACGTGGGCATGTGCCTACAGGACGACGACTACTTTTTCTATGGATCGATCTTGCACCAGGTGCAACAATTGTATTATTACCAGGATTAACATAGTCGGTTATGCGAGCCTGCGAGATCGCCACGAAATTGTAAAAGGCTGCTGGATTAATTACCCTAGCGTGATGGGGAAGGACGACATGGAAATAGGAGTCACGCTTCATTCTGACACCTCGTCGCGTGGGAGTATAAGGACTTCATCCAACGGCTTTAGAGGCATCATCGGTTAATTGGATGGACATAATTTAATAACCTCTAGGATTAATATGGAGCCTCCTACGGTGCCTCCAATTAGTAAATATAAGATGTTTAATGATCATTGGAGGATTTGCTGCCGGAGTCAGGATTCTGCTGGAAAAAGGACCGTCAAGACAACATGTTTCAGAAGATCAGAAAATTACAGAAAAATACCACGAAATTATATTTGGCCAGAAGACTGAAGAAGCCAGAAGGAGGAGGCGAGAGGAGCCACAGGGCGGGCTCACCACCAGGGGGCGCGGGCCCACCCCTGGCCGCGCCGGCCTATGGTGAGGCCACCCTGGCCCACTTCTGCCATCGCCCCTTCATGTATATCGTCGTCCCTGAAAACCTAAGTGAGGGGGGGGCGGGGGGGGGGGGGGCTCAGAGATAGACATCGCCGCCTCTGCGGGGCAGAAAACATCAGAGAGAAAAGCTCTCCGGCAGGCAGGAATCTACCGGGGAAATTCCTTCCTGGAGAGGGGAGATCGTCGCCATTGTCATCACCATCGCACCGGACTTCATCGGGATCATCATCATCATCTCCATCACCAGCATCTTCATCTTCACCATCACCATGCCATCCCGCTATAACATCTTGAGTTGAATCTTGTTAAATTCTTAGGGGAAACTTTCCCGGTGTTGATTACTCTTGTGGTTGATGCTATTGAGTGGAACCGTTGAATTAAGGTTTATGTTCAGATTGTTATTTACCATTATTTCACCTCTAATCATGATCCATATGATGTATTGTGAGTAGTTCGTTTAGTTCTTGAGGACATGGGAGAAGTCAAGATGTTAGTAGTGGAATTATGTTAAGTAATATTTAATGGTTTGATATTTATTTGTTGTGGTGCTATTTCACTAGTGGTGTCATGTGAACGTCGACTACATGATACTTCACCATTTATAGGCCTAGTGAGATGCATTGTGTATTTGGCTACTAATTGTGGGGTTGCTGGAGTGACAGAAACCTAAAGCTCCGTTAGGAAACCATTGCACCAGGGAGCGTAGGATCTTAGTTTAAGGCTGTGGTTAGATTTATCTTAATTACCTTATTATAGTTGCGGATGCTTGCAAGGGGTATAATCACAAGTGTGTATTTATCCTAGAAAGGGTAGTGCGCTAGCATAGGTTCACCCCCATAACACTTATCAAACCAATACAGATTATTTAGCGGCATGAAGCGAAAGCTGTTGACAGAAACTCCCGTGTGTCCTCGAGAATGTTTGGTCATCATAAGTTACACGACCGGCTTGTCCTTTGCTCTAGAAAGGATTGGGCCACTTGCTGCAATTGTTATCACTGTCTTTTATTTACTCGTACTTTATTTATTTGCATTACCAAATACCCCTATTAACCTGTTTGCTAGTATTTACAGTGAATCCTTGATCAAAACCACTTGTCAACACCTTCTGCTCCTCGTTGGGTTCGACACTCTTATTTATTGAAAGTACTACGATACACCCCCAATACTTGTGGGTCATCAAGACTATTTGTTTGATAGGTGTTATGGGGGTGAACCTATGCTAATGCACTACCCCAACTTGGAATAATACACACTTGTGATTATACCCCATGCAAGCATCCGCAACTACAAGAAAGTAATTAATAAAATCTAACCACATCCTTAAACTCTGAGATCCTACACTCCCTGGTGCAATGGTTTCCTAACGGGGGTTTAGGTTTCTATCTCTCCGGCAACCCCACAATTTGTAGCCAAATACACAATGCATTCCACTAGGCCCATAAAGGTGAAGTATCATGTAGTCGACGTTCACATGACACCACTAGTAGAATAGCACAACAATATAAATATCAAACCATTAAATATTACTCAACATAGTTTCACTACTAACATCTTGACTTCTCCCATGTCCTCAAGAACTAAACGAACTACTCACAAGACATCATATGGATCATGACCAGAGGTGAAATAATGGTAAATAAGAATCTAAACATAAACCTTAATTCAACGGTTCCACTCAATAGCATCAACTACAAGAATAATCAACACCGGGAAAGTTTCCCCTATGAATTGGACAAGATTCAACCCAAGATGTTACAGTGGGATGGCATGGTGATGATGGTGATGAAGGTGCTGGTGATGATGGTGATGATCCCGATGAAGCCCAGCTTGATGACGATGATGACGATCTCCCCTCTCCAGGAAGGAATTTCCCCGTTAGATTTCTGCCTGCCGGAGAGCTTTCTCTCTATGTGTGTTTTCCGCCCCGCAGAGGCAGCGGAGTCTATCTCTGATCCCCCTCGGTCTTAGGTTTTCGGGGAGACGATATACGCGAGGAGGTGCTGGCAGACGTGGGCCAGGGTGGCCCACCATAGGGTGGCGCGGCCTAGGGCTGGCCCGCGCTACCAGGTGGTGTGGGCCCCTGGTCGCTCACCTCGCTCTCTCCTTCTGGCTACTTCCATCTTCCGATGAAATATGAATTTCTGAGTATTTTCCTAGAATTGCTGGTCTTCATAAATATGGTGTCTTGACGGTCCTTTTTCCAGCAGAATCCTGACTCCGGCAGTGAATTCTCCAATAATCATCAAACATGCAAAATATAGTAAAATGACATAAGTATCATCTCTAAATATGAAATATATCAATGAATAACAGTAAAATTATGATATAAAATAGTGATACAAAATGGACGTATCAACCCCCCCAAGCTTAGACCTCGCTTGTCCCCAAGCGAAAACTAAACTCGGTAAACATGACCACAGGTTTATGGAGTGAAGTGTTGATAAACAAAATACAGACAAGAATCATCACACTTACCAAGGCACAAGTCATAATAGACATCAACTTCCCTTCATAAAACTTGACTTACAATGAGCAAAGGGAATCGCAATAAAAGTGCACAAGGTAAATCATGATTGGTGATGGCAAACCTTTGTTCTTGGTCAGAGAACAATGAAGATATTGTACTTATATTTTGATCAGAGCCTTTTATATCAGATCTTATATAGCAAAAATCACATGCTCAATCATAACAATCTCTTTACAATCGTAGATAGCTTTCAAAGGTATATTCTTTTAGATAAAAGCATCATACTAAACAAAGGAAGACATTAAACATGATTGAATAAATCAATATATGGATGGTTGAAACAAAACAACTCAAATGCTTGCTTGAGATAGAGGGGAATAGGTTGACTCAACATAAAAGTAAAAGATAGGCCCTTCACAGAGGGAAGCAGGGATTAAACATGTGCTAGAGCTTTTCATTTGTAAAACAGAGATAAAAAATTGTTTTGAGAGGTGGTTGTTTCTGTCAACGACTAGCAACAGAGTTCTTGCTATCTTCCATACTAAACAAGTGAGAGCGGTTCCAAATTGTTGTAAGAGGCATTTATATACTCTTTTATAGTTTGGCACTCCTCCCCACTTTTCCTTTCACAAACCATGGCTAACCGATTGTATCGGGTGCCCACCAACTTTCACAAACCATGGAGGAGTGCCTTTTTCTTTTCTTTTTCTCCTTTTTTGTTATAGTGGTCTGACCAGCTCCCTTGCAAAATTAGTGACGAGCAGATGAAGCATGCAAGTCAAGGGGTACTCAATTTAGTATGGAAGATAACAAACCCAACCACTACGTCTTCATGAGCTAAAAACAGTGTCACAAAATGAGAAGTATTGGAAGGTTTTTGAAAGGTAGCACATGAAAATTTAGTTGGAATGGCTTGAAATACCATGCATAGGAATTTATAGTGGACTCTTTGGAAGTAACTTGGTTTTTGGGAATTGGATGCACGAGAAGTATTCCATCTCAGTACAGGTTTTTGGCTAGCAAGGCTGTGTAGCAAGCATAAGAGTTGAATGAAACAAACAAACATACAAGTGATAGAAAACAATCATGCAAACTTCCTTGAAAGTACAAACGATCTTAACTTGAGAATACTAATGCTTATGAGCCAATCATGAAGGAAAGCTGAAATGATGTATCTACATGCATTTTCCTCTTTTCTACTCAAGCCTCAAAGTATTATTGCTATTGACCATTGCTAAGTTTGCCAAAACCAACTGGATTTACTCATGCTCCCAAAGTGATACCAATACTAATCGACAAGACTAATCATATAAGAGAAATTGCAAACTAAAATGAAGTGTGCAGAAAGTAAATGATAAGACTTCTCATTAATATTTCATAACTGCAACTCACACCAAGGGATACATAGATAACCAACTAAAGGATGATACTTCCACACTACAAACTATCCTATATGATAAGTTCTCTATTCATGATATGACTCTACTTGAAAGTAAATGGGTAAAAGGTAATGATGTGATACCGCGGCACTCCCCCAAGCTTGGAACAAGCCAAGGGGATGCTAGTACCAATTACGAGTTACTCCTTCGGTGGCGGTGGTGAGTCTTTAATAAGCTTCTCAATCAGTTCCTTCAACTGATCAATCTTGTATGTGAGATTACGAATCAACTCCGAATTATGCTCAATATGACTCATGAACATGTCGAACTGTGAATCCCACATCTTGGAATTATTTCCCCATTCTTCTTCACACTTGGAGCTTTCTTTCCCTGCACTGTTAGAACGATCTATATCCCATCTAGAGGGCAATCTTGATCTAGTCACCTTTTTGGAATTGATGCTCATGTATAAGAGTATGGAAGGGGTTGTTGCCTGAAGAAGATGTCCATGGAGCTAAGGTGTGGCGTGGAACACCCCCTCCAGTGCTTATCCACGCGCTCCTCTTGAAATTGTTAGGGTTTGTCACCACCCCAATGCTTGCGACAACAGAGCGAGTGCACGAACGCTGGTCTTCTTCTATTTCCTCTTCCCCGGCTTCACTCTCGACCTCTTACTTCAGCTTGAGGTCTTGGTGATCATCATTTGAAGGTGTCTTCTCTTTGTAATTGTTGGCGAAGGCCATGATGCCTCTAAAACTGAGAACAGGTCTTGACAAAAACAGATCAAAAAAAAACCACGACGAAAACATGATATACAGACCTCGGGTAATCCAGGGGTTATATAGGCAAAAGTTTAACAACGAAACAAAGGCACAGGAGGAAACCAGGACGGAAACAAGCTCCGAGGTGACCAGACCATAGGGTGGCATGGCCAGCAGGGGGCCCGCGCCACGAGGTGGTGTACGAGCCTCCGGGCTCCGTTTCCAACTCGTTTTCGTCTCGTGATTTTTCATATTTAATAAAAACAACAAAAGTATGAACAGAAAAGTTTAACGCGAACCTTTTCTGACTAGAACTATTACCTATTCGAAAACGCACTCTGCAGTTTCCTGCATATGTTCTTTGATGAATTCTTCCGGAGTCACCACTTGAATAATATCGATATCTTCATTATAAGAATCTCCTGAAATATAATGCTTGAGTCTTTGCCCATTCACCACTTGCGTAGTGTTATCTCTAAGCGAAGCAATCTTTATCACACCTGAATGATACACCTCTTCAATAATAAAGGGTCCTTCCCATTTCGAGGGTAATTTTCCTACAAAAAATCTTAGACGAGACCTATACAATAGAACTTTCTCACCAACATGAAATTCTCTCTTAAGAATCCTCCTGTCATGCCATTGCTTGACTTTCTCTGGCATTCTCATAAGCTTCACTTCTCCACTCATCTAAGGAACTCAAATCAAGCAACCTTTTCTTACCAGAAGTTTAAAATCCCTATTAAGCTCTTTCACTACTGAAAAAGCTTTGTGTTCTAATTCTAAAGGCAAGTGACATACTTTTTCGTAAACCATTTTGTAAGGAGACATGCCCATGGGGTTCTTATAAGCAGTTCTATAAGCCCATAAAGCATCGTTCAACTTGCTAGCCCAGTTTTTCCTAGATCTATTAACAGTCTTCTGCAAGATAGACTTGATCTCTCTATTCGGTAGCTCTACTTGCCCACTAGTTTGGGGATGATAAGTAGAAGCAATTCTATGATTAACGTCATATCTAGCAAGAGTCTTCCTAAAACCGCCATGAATAAAATGAGAACCTCCATCAGTCATAAGATATCTAGGCACACCAAACCTAATAAAAATAACATCCTTAAGCATCTTTAACGAGGTCTCACCATTGGCACTCTTCGTAGGTATAGCTTCTACCCACTTAGTAATAAATCAACAGCAATAAGTATATGAGTATACCCTTCTAAAGGAGGAAAAGGACCCATAAAGTCAAATCCCCAACAATCAAATGGTTCAATAACAAGAGAATAATTCATAGGCATTTCATTGCATCTAGAAATATTACCAACTCTTTGGCATTCATCACAAGATAAAATAAACATTCTTGCATCTTTAAAACGGGCAGGCCAATAAAAACCTGATTGTAGAACTTTTTGTGCAATCCTATCTCCAGCATGATGTCCTCCATAAGAACTACCATGACATTTCCTCAATATCTCTTGTTGTTCATATTCTGGAACACATCTTCGCATAATACCATCCACTCCTTCTTTATATAGGTGAGGGTCATCCCAAAAATAATGCCTCAAGTCATAAAAATTTTTCCTTCTTTGCTGAGCTGTAAAGGTGGGAGGCAAATACTTGGAAACAATAAAGTTAGCATAATCAGCATACCAAGGACTCTCTCGCGAGGTTACCTTTATTGCAGCCAACTGTTCATTTGGAAAACTATCATTAACAAGAATAGGATCAAAACAAATGTTTTCCAATCTAGACAAATTATCAGCAATAGGATTTTCAGCACCCTTCCTATCTACAATGTGCAAGTCAAACTCTTGCAAAAGCAACACCCATCTAATAAGCCTAGGCTTAGCATCTTTCTTTGCCATAAGATACCTAATAGCAGCATGATTAGTATGAATAGTAACTTTCGAATCAACAATATAAGGTCTAAACTTATCACATGCAAAAACAACAGCAAGGAACTCTTTCTCAGTAGTAGCATAATTCTTTTGAGCAGCATCAAGAGTCTTACTAGAATAATGAATAACATTTAACTTCTTATTTATGCGCTGTCCAAGAACAACACTGTGGGGACCCCGGTTTACCATCCGGAATTCCCGTTATACATACAATTCATGATCCCAGGAAGACCGTCATGAATCCACATAACTGAGTTGGCATTACAGAGTACATCATCCATTCCATAAATAAGTCGTTTAGCCTTACATGGCCACTTGGCCGAATTCAAATGCCTCACAGTGCAAGTTCACTAAACATAGTAGCGGAAACATCGGTAGCGTAGGTAGCCCGGGTCATGCCTCTACCCTACAGGCGACTGACCGGGAGACGGATCCTAGTTCGCACCGGCATCGTCGAACTCCTCACCACCTAAGAGGGACAAAGCCAGGGACAAAGCCGTGAGTACATTTTGGAATTGTACTCGCAAACCACCTAAGAGGGAACAAGTTGCATGCTATTTGGCTATAGCAAGAGAGTTGGTTTGAGGCTTGTATTTAACCCTAACTATACTTTCTCGTGTCGATATAGCATGTCATACGACATCTCTATATCATAGTTTCTCTTGTCAATATAGCATGTCATACGACATCTCTATATCCTTATTAAAGAAGAATCTTTGTAAAACATCTTTAGAAAAACACTAGGAAAGGGGGAACTCATTTCCAGGAGAAGAGCCGGGGTCAATCAAACATGACCACCATTCTTATTATTCCCGGTCAATCACACATGACCACTTCCAACCTTCGGCAGTACTCTGCAAGTACTCCGAACCAAATATGTGCCACGGTAGTACCCTCCGAGTACTCCATCCGGCACCTTTCTCCACTTTTCCGAAATCCACCTTTTTATAACAAAACCGACATTGGGCTAGGCAACGGTTGTCCCAACCGTCCATGACCGAGGACTCGACTATTCGAATAGAATTTCACTCTGCAGAGGTTGTACACTTTACCCACACCATCCGATAAATCCGCCGGGATTCCACCACGGACCGTCATACACAAGTATGTGGAGTTCGGATAATCGATCATGGCCTTCCATCTATTCACCTTAGTATGGGCGCCTACCCTGTGGAATATACATCCCCGGCAAACCCTGGCCGTCTACCTCTAACGAGCGTAGTTCCAGTGCCACGGCGGGAGAAACGCAAGTGTCTTCCGGCCGGATAAATCCCAATGGATCCCGATTTACTATTGCCCATAATCTGGTGGCAATCCGGATTTCGGGGTCCTATAGACCCGTATATAGTATGAGGCTCCCCGCACTAAAGCAAATAAACTTTGGACTAAGCCCTGTCCCATACCGAGGTAATGTGGTTGCACGGGTTAATTGTTCTGAGCGAACGCCTAGTGATCTCCAATGTCATATGAAAACCACCATCTCCTTGTCCTCCATTTTGATTAAAAATCATTTTCGAAATCACTTCAGTGGAGTAGGTACTACCCCAAGGTTTTCGGAAACATTTTTGAAAACTTTCTTTGAGTGTTCCCAGTCCTAGAGTTTTAGCTCCACTAGAAAGTTTATCAAAGGCATTGTTGCTAACCAACAAGCCACTACTCCAGGGGTAATGGAATAGGTAATAAAAGGGTCATCTCGATGGATGATAACAACTTGACTAGCGGAGCCTGAGTCCACAAATAATTGCTACACGAACTATAGCAACATAAATCCATGCACTTTAATAAAATAAAAGGAGATATGCAAATGTGTAATTAGGGTTCAGATATGCATAAAGTTAGATGGCTTGCCTTGGGTGGCTTGTCCCTGGTCCTCCTCGTCCCGATACTCGTACACTTCACCTTCTTCGGTACACTCCTCGTTCGATTCTATCACCGGAAAAATATAACAACGCACAAATAAATAACAAGCATACACAAGCCACAAGCAATGCAGCACTCCACACCATCTTATCAAAGAGTATCAGAAGCAAACAAGTTTAGAAAACAAATAATAACTTAAAGATTCTTAATTGACAAATTAGTCTTATTAGAAACTAGGGTTTCTTAAGTTGATGTGAACACCACCATTTAGCAATCATTTCAAGCATGCAGGCATACAATGAATCAAATAGCACACCTATCAATCTTGCAGGTTGACAACAATCTTAAGAACTTACCAAAGTTGGATTTACTGAAAAACAAAGTGTGATCTATTTCCTATGAATTAAACAATAGGAATATATCACTTGGGCACCAAAATAATCCTCATATATTCTCCGAACCTCAGAAAGATATGAGGTAAAGTGCTCTGGAAAGCTCTTCCAGAACATGATCCAACAAAGTTGGATTCAACACAAAATTCTATTTCTACTGCAAGAAGTTATTTTTCTAAGATTAATTACACCCTATGCCATTTTAATTGCTACTGCAAGATTATAAGTCCTAAAATAGGAATTCCAGTGAGTCAAGCAAGGCATCATGATATTCTAACATGGAAAATTGGTTTAATTCATTTTTACCATACCAAACTCAAGATTTGCATTTAAGTAAGAAAAAGGGGCTAATAACACAATACTATTTATCATTTATTCTACAGTGGTCCTAAAATTATGGGACCTATGCCATCTGAAAGACATTATCTTAACCTACTCACAGAACTTTGAATCACATCATTTGCATGCACAGATCAATTTCTATTGAATTTCAAAGTTCACAGAATAATCAAATTTAACAGAGTATTTCTAAAAAAAATAGTTCGCGGGCCAGATCTGCCCGGAACGGGCCGAAACGGATGGATCCGGCCTAGATCTGCGTCGACGCGTGTGGGAGAAGATTTGAAACCACTGACAGGCAGGGCCCGGCCGTCAGCGACTCCTGGATACCGAATCGGTATCGGCCGATTTCGGCCGTCCGATTAGAACGGCGATCGACGGCTCTGGTCTGTCGTCTCCCTCGCGTCGAGGGTTAGACGAACCCTAACCCTAGCTGCTGGGAACGGCGAGGCGGAGTTCACCTAGGGGTGCCGAGGCTGGCTGGGGTGGCTGCAGGGTGGCGGCGGTCTCTCCGAAGCTTGCTCCGCGACCGAAACTTGCAGAAGAGGGTGCTCGAGGGTGGCGCGTGAGTGTGCTCGTCTACGTGCTCCTCGGGCTTCGACGATGATGGCGACAGTCCTCGTGCTGCCAGAGAAGAAATGAACGGCGAGGTGAGGTTCAGATCCAGCAGAGGAAGAGAACCGTGCAGGGAGAGAGCAGAGAGAGAGATTCGGCGTCGACCGAAACCTTCGCCGTCTACCCCTGCTCCGGCGACGTCCCTCGAGCTCAGCAGCCCTAGGAATGGACGGGGCTCACCAGTGGGGTGTTCTGAGTGGAGAGGAGAGGGGATGGGAGAAGAATGGCGAGCAGAGGAGAGATGGGGTCGGTCCAGGGGGTTTTATACCTTGACGGTGGACATGGTGCGTCGTGGGATCGACCGGCACGGATTGGGCGGCTGGGCGGTGTTCTCTGGGCGGCGTTGTGATCCTAGTCTAGTGGTGTGATCATGAAGCTCGGGCGCGTGCTGTGCCAACGGCTAGATGCACAGAATCAGTGGTTGTGCAACATTTTCGTGACATGGCCAGGAGGTTCAGGTGGGCGAGCGCGCTGGGCGAGGATGGCACGTTGCTGGGGCTTCGATGTCGTGCTGGGTGACATGCATTGCGCGGAGAAAAGGCGTGTGCACGCCTCGGAATGGCTATGCCGCTCTCGACGTCCAGAGCGTGCATGGGAGGGGACAGAGTGTGGGCTAGGGGGTGGCCACCGGACGGCGTGGGCGGCAGCAGTCGATTGGGCATTGACGACGGTGGCTGGGGGCTGCTGGTGGCGTGGTGGCAGGGGCTAGCTTGACCCCTACGCCCTGGTCAGCACGAGTGTGCTCGAGGTGGCCTCGGGCTTCGACGGAGAGGGAGAGAGGCTGGGGTCGAGCAGGCACTAGCCGGTGGGTTCCTAGGGCTCACCTGGGCGATGGCTCGACGTTGGTTGGGGGTTGGGGGTGGCTGGAGTGAGAGAGAGAGAGGTGGAGTGCAATCTTTGCAAGATTTGCCTCAGGCTCCCCCTTCCTTTGTGTCCAAGTGGATAAGACAAGAAGAATATGAGAGAGGGAGGGAGGGTAGCCGGCTAGGATGTCTCCTTGGTCAAGTTTGCAAAGAAAAGAGGAAGAAAGAAAAAGAAAGGAATAAGATTTGGTGAATTCGGCCAAATTTCATTTGAATTTGAAAAGTGCAAAGTTTTGATCCAAAGGTGGTGATGACTGGTTCAGAAGTGTTCTTAAGTGGATAGCAAGGCATCCACCAAGTTTCAATATTTTTGGCCAAATGGAAATAGGGTTTTGATCAAGTTCCTATTTTCCAATATAGTGTGCAGAAATAAAGTTTAAACAAAAGAAATAAAAAGATGGATGGTGCTAGGGTTCTAATTCACTAGGTTTAGCATTGGCATGAAATCATAGCACAATTCCAAGCATTCATGCAACAAGTTTAATTGAAATTGGAAAGAAAAAGAATTTAAGTGATACACACACATGCACATGAAATCATAGTGCAAAACAAGCAAGCAAGTCCTAGTTTTAAATTTTCTCTAGGTTTGAACTGGAATTCAAACAATTTGTAAGACAATACACAACATAATTCACACGTGTAAGAATTCTAGAAAAGAAATTTGAACCTTAAGATTCTATAGCACCAAACTAGATCACATGAGATCATGCATACACCAACAAAATATCTTAATTAAAAAGTTTTAGTTTCCCCTAAATAAAGCATTACTTAGTCCAAATAGGCAGTACAAAAAGTGGGCTGTTACAGACCTTCCCCCTTAAAAGAATCTCATCCCGAGATTCTGTAGCTAAGCGTTGAGTAACTCGGGAAACTCTCGTTGAAGATAATCCTCACGTTCCCACGTGGCCTCATCTTCGGTGTGGTTACTCCATTGGACTTTGTACATGTTGATCTTCCGTCTACGGGTGAGATGGACATCTTTTTCCAGAATACGGATGGGTCTCTCACGGTAGGTCAAGTCGTGGTTGAGGTCAATGGTATCCTGATCAACTTCCTTGAAGGTCTTGGGTTGGTTAGGGGCTTGGAGACACTTGCGAAGCTGGGAGACGTGGAAGACGTCGTGAAACTCTGACAACTTAGGAGGTAGGTCTAGCTTGTAGGATAGTTCTCCTCGGCATTCAAGGATCTTATATGGGCCGATATAGCAGGGTGCAAGCTTTCCCTTCTCGTGGAAACGCTGCATGCCCTTGAGCAGAGTCACTCGGAGATAGACAAAATCTCCCACTTGGAAGGTAAGGGGTCTTCATCGAGAATCGGCATAACTCTTTTGCCTAGATTGAGCGGCCTTCAAACGGTTTCGGATCAGTTGCACTTGCTCTTTGGCTTCCTTGATGATATCGGAACCGAATACTTGGCTTTCCCCAGTCTCTGACCAGTTGAAAGGGGTTCGGCATTTCCGGCCATACAGGGCTTCAAAAGGGGCCATTTGAAGACTAGCTTGGTAGCTATTATTATAGGAGAATTCGGCAAATGCTAAATAGTCCTCCCATTTGGCTCCATAAGATAAGACACATGCACGGAGCATATCCTCAAGAATCTGGTTGACCCTCTCGGTTTGACCTCCAGTCTGCGGGTGATAGGTTGTGCTAAATGAGAGTTTGGTCCCTAAGGCTTCATGAAGTTTTGCCCAAAAATGAGATGTGAATTGAGTACCACGATCGGATACGATGGTCTTGGGCACTCTGTGTAGACTCACAATCCTGGAGATATAAAGATCGGTGAGTTCTCTACCATTGTGGGTGGTCTTGACTGGAATAAAGTGTGCAACTTTGGTTAGGTGGTCAACAATGACCCAAATAGAGTCATGACCTCTGATTGATCTTGGCAGACCAGTGATGAAGTCCATTCCAACTTCTTCCCATTTCCACATGGGCACCTTCAGGGGTTGCAGCAGACCCGCAGGTCTTTGGTGCTCGGCCTTGACACGTTGGCAAACGTCACACCGGGCAGTATAAAATGCTATTTCTTGCTTCATTCCGTGCCACCAAAACTGTTCTTTTAAGTCTTGGTACATCTTGGTGCCTCCTGGGTGAATCGAGTAGGGAGTATCATGGGCCTCCTTCAAGATTAGCTGCTTCAACTCTTCGATGCTAGGAACGCATAGGCGGCCATCTATTATATTATTAAAACAACTAACAACCAACGGTTAAGATTTGACCAAGAATAGGAACGGCTAAGATTTAAATTGATCCGGGAGATTCACGTTGTAGTCTAAAGGCACACAAATATAATCACGTACGTTTAAGAGTCCAAATCAGCCGTACAAAAAAAGAGTCCCGATCGGACTAATATAGGCTGACATAGTATATACTCCGTTGACGTAGCATAGATCCATTGGCAAATCAATACTTCAAGAGATATTGAGTCCAGCATTAGATCTAAGTAAGTAACATGAATAATCCATGGATGTGATCGCAGCTCGGCGATTTTTTTTACAAGTACAAGTGCTTTCAGCGTGTCATGCCATTGGGGAACATGTGAGCACGACGCGACCCCGTGTTCATCGTCGCCGGCCGTCGTGCTCTGCCCGGTCAGCACCACGAGTAGAGATCAACCGTGTAGTGTTGCTATAGTCCGCGCCGTTTCAGCAATCCATCCCTGTGGATCTGCCGACTTCTAGGCAGAACAGCGGATCTACTGGGTCACAGAACATGGAGAGCTGGAGATTTGTTTCAATCAGTTACACGCTTAAGCCACATATATCCAGGTGAATATGCACTTACATACATGACGTGAGAAGCTTGGTTGATTAGGATCCAGGCAAACTACACAAGGTACTCTTCGTCTTCACGGGAGAGATTTAAAATCCTTCCGTTAATTAAGCTGGCGATGATTTATCTCGATCGCACCATGCCTGACGACGCAGTGACGCCTCCACCAACGCCACTGCCGCTAGCCCGCTATGCCTTCCAGGAGTAGCAGGCTCAACATGTTTCAGATCATAACAACAGAATTTATCGCTGCACCATATCAAAAGCACCACCTTCGACTTTGCCTTCTCCGATGATCTGCTGCCGGCAGACGTACTGCTGATCACCTGACAAGGAGGGGAAAAAATCAACTTTCACCTTCCATAACTAAAGTATGCGTTCTAAATTTTAATCATATTGACGCGCAGGTTTCCGATTCAATATCCGGCATGCATGCATGAATACTTAGTCGTCTTCCTCGCCTTTGCGGGCAAAGTGTTTAGCACCATGAAAACCTCGTGGCTTTAACCATTGGTTGACGCTTGAAGGCAGCATAGCACGAGGAGCAAGCAGACGAAAGTAGGCTTGGTGACCGGCGCTTAGAGACACAGAGCTTACACCATGTTGCTCGAATTGGATAGAGAGAGGACCCGGAGTACAATCCTGATTTGTGTGTGATGAACAGATGAAATTACAACAGAAAACATACACGTACGGGTAGCGCTGCCAAGAATACATGCACATATATTATAGAAAAATAAAACACCAAGATAAAACTTAAAAACACATAAAAAATTATGTATAAAATAGAATACTGCAACTCATGCAAAAATAGAACACCAGGGATGCAAGATTAATTTAATTCTTCGTCGAAGCATAACAGACAGATAAGAGATGGAGAGAGTGCATGTTTAGTAGTAGTAGTGAATATAAATAGATAATCGTATTGACTTACAAATAGCGCAAAAAAATGACTTAAGAATAATTTTTATGTGTTTTCATTTTGTTTAATATATATTTGTTTTCTATTATGAAAATGTGAAACATTTTCATTATAGGTTTCTCATACTTCTAAAGTTGGTATTATACTACATATGAAAGAGTCTAGCCGTGCAAGTGCACGGGCCATCATGCTAGTTATACCATAGCACACCTTGCTGATCAATTGAAAACCTGGGCACTTCTTCACATTCCATCCTGCGCTTAATTCCTTCAATGCTCTCATGGCCTTTTTGAGCTTCCTTGATTTGATCAAAGAGAGTAGGTCAGACTTCAAGGTTGGCTAGGAACCCATGGCTCACAAGCTCAAGTCCAAGCCTTTCAAACTCTTCACATAGGGTAGGCTGGTTGGTCTTTAGCAGGGCATTTAGGGAGCAAGGCTCTCGGCTAAGGGCATCTGCGACCATGTTCGCCTTGCCCGGATGATAGTGAATGCCTAAATCATAATCTTTGATAAGCTCAATCCACCTACGCTGCCTCATATTCAACTCCTTCTGAGAGAAGATGTACTTCAAGCTCTTATGATCAGTGTAGATCTCACATCTTTTTCCCATGAGGTAGTGCCGCCAAGTTTTGAGTGCATACACCACAGTAGAAATCTCTAGATCATGAGTAGGGTAGTTTAGCTCATGCGGACGCAGTTGACGCGATAGGTAAGCAATGACTTTGCCATCTTGCATCAAGACACTTCCAAGTCCAAGCTTGGAGGCATCGCAGTAGACGTCAAAGCTTTTGGTGATGTCGGGCATGGTCAAGATGGGAGCTGACACGAGTCTCTTCTTAAGCTCTTGGAAACTTTGCTCACACTTTTCGGTCCACTCAAACTTCTTGTCCTTCTTGACGAGTTGAGTCATGGGGCGGGCAATGCTGGAAAAACCTTCAACAAACTTTCGGTAATATCCAGCTAATCCGAGGAATGCTCGAACTTCCGTGGGATTGGTTGGGGCTTTTCTTTCTAAGATAGAAGTAATCTTCGATGGGTCAACGGACACTCCCCCAGCTGAGATAACGTGTCCCAAAAATCCAACTTCCTTTAGCCAAAATTCACACTTGCTGAACTTGGCGTAAAGTTGGTGTTCCCTCAAGGTTCCCAACACTAGTCGCAGATGCTCTGCGTGCTCTTCCTCAGTCTTGGAATAGACCAAGATGTTGTCGATAAATACCACCACAAACTTGTCAACGAACTTCATGAACACCTTGTTCATGAGATTCATGAAGTAGGCTGGGGCATTGGTCAGGCCAAAGGACATGACGGTGTACTCAAATAAACCGTATCGTGTGGTGAAGGCGGTCTTGGGAATATCGGACTCGCGGACCTTCAACTGATGATATCCGGTGCAAAGATCAATCTTGGAGAATACTTTGGCTCCGTTCAGCTGATCAAACAGGTCTTCAATTTTTGGGAGTGGATACTTGTTTTTGATCGTCACCTCGTTTAACTTGCGATAGTCAGCACACAATCGAATGGTACTGTCTCGCTTGTCCACAAATAGAACAGGCGATCCCCAAGGTGATGCGCTGGGACGGATAAGACCCTTGCTGAGCATATCAGCGAGCTGCCTCTTTAACTCTTCTAACTCCTGGGGGTTCATGCGGTAGGCTCTTTGTGCTATAGGGGCTGTTCCGGGAATCAACTCAATAATGAACTCAATATCCCGGTCGGGGGGCATACCTGGCAACTCTTCAGGGAAGACATCGGGGTACTCACATACCACTGGAACTTGGTCAAGGGTTGGTCCAGCTACCGATTTCTTGTAGTAGGCTTTGCGGGACGGCATAGTTGCAACATGCTCAATTTGAATACCCTCGCTGTTGGTCACGGCTATAGACTTCTTGGCGCAATCAATGTGCCCCTGATACTTGGACATCCAGTCCATTCCCAGTACCACATCCAAACCTTTCGTGCCTAGAATGATTAAGTTGGCTTTGAAAGACACCCCATGGATATCTACCGGCACATCTATGCAATTTCTCTTGGTTTTCATAACTGACCCGGGAATTTGAACTAGCATGGTCCTAGGCATCATGGTTGACTCTAACTTCCCCTTTGCCACAAAGTTTTTAGTCACGAAGGAATGAGAGGCGCCAGAATCAAATAGCACTCTTGCAGGGATGGAGTTGACGAGAAACGTACCCAGGACAACATTGGGTGCTTCAGCAGCTTCCTCAGCAGTGACATGGTTCAGGCGGGCTCGAGCAGCATTGGCTTGATTCTTCGGGTTCTTCCTAGTGGGTCCACGGCCTTGACCCTGGTTGGGTCTCGGCACACTGAGGCTCGGCGCAGAGGGCTTCTTCAGAGGGCACTCCTTAGAGAAGTGTCCTGGCTGGCCACAGGTGTAGCATCCGCTACATTGGCTGCGGGTAGTAGGGTTGAATGCATTGCGGTTACCTCTGGAGTAGTTCCCGCCTGAGGGGCGATTGCTGGAATATTGGCGATTCGGGTTGTTGGGCTTGGGGGCTTGGGATGCAAACCTCTGTGGAGGGGGCGCAGCCCTGGATGGGGGCAGGCTGTGGGACCTCTGTCCACTTGGTCCACCCTGACTCATCATCCTGCGCTTGCGGCTCTCACGGGCGGCCTTGTTTTTGTCTTCAACCATGATTGCAGAATCCACCATGGCTTCCAGATCAGGGTAATGTACGACAACGAGGTAAGTCTGCAGCTCCTCCTGCAGTCCATTGAGGAACCTTTCCCTCTTCTTCTCATCGGTATCGATGTCATTGGGAGCATACCTTCTCCAAGTGGTGAACTTGTCGAGATACTCACGAACGCTCATACCTCCTTGCTTCAGATTGAGGAACTTGTCCCTCATAATCTTGATGAGTCCAGAAGGGATATGGGCCTTGCGAAACTTGGTCTTGAAGGCCTCCCAAGTCATCACTTGGCCCTCGGGCTGCATGGCGCGGACATTTTCCCACCATGCTCCAGCTGCTCCAGCTAGGAAGTGGGTTGCGTACAACACCTTGTCATTGGCTCCAACTCCAGCGTACTCTAGCTTGTTCTCAATGGTGCGGAGCGAATCATCGGCATCCAATGGTTCAGTGGACTTGGAGAAAACTGGGGGATTGGTGTTCTGGAAATCCCTAAGCTTGTTCTGGGGCTCGTCATTGCCACCGTTGTTGTTGTGGTGGGTGGCAATCTGGGCGAGGTGTTGGAGTGTGGCGAGATTGGCTTGACGCTCGGCACGTGCGGCTTCACGATCCTCTAACATGAGCCGCAGCACCTGCGTCATTTCGGGCTTAGGAGGTGGGGGCGGGTTGTTGCCAGCGTGGCCACGAGTCTCCGGAGCCATTCCGGAGAGAAGTTTTATGTTGTGAGAAACAACAATTAATAATGCAGAGGAAACAAGTTGTGATAAGACATGGAAGTAATCACAAGAGACATAGTCACACCAGCATCCATAGACATACATCACCATCCAAAGTCAACCATGTCCACCACATGCATACATACATACAAAAGAGGTGCCACACAAGTCTAGCACACATACCACAAAGTCTCATGCAACACATACCAAATGGTTCCAGCCGAACCATACAACACACCTATACGCAAAAGGGGTCGACCTAGCCACTACGCGACATCCTAAGTGAGATAGCAGTGCGCCGGGTACCTACTCGTCGACGCTAACGTGAGGCTCAACCTCCTCGGGATCCTCCTCACTCGGGGTGGCAGGAGCATAGAAGTCCATGATAGCGTCGCGGTCATCACCGCCATCGCTACCGCGGTCGTTGTCGTCAGTGCTCGCGGGCTCCTCGTCGTAGGCCTCCTGGTGGTCGTCGTCGCGGCCGAGTACCTCCTCGTTCTCCTTGCAGAGCTCGGCGGTCTCCTCCTCTAGCTCGGACATGTGACTCTCAAGTGAACCGAGGTGATCCTCCAGATCACGGACGCGCTGACGCAGAGCCCTATTCCTCTTCATGATCCTCCTCTTGGCAGCGAGGAGACGGTGACGAGAGAGAATAGACTCCTGCAGGTCCTCACGAAGAACGGCCAGCTCCAGGCCACGCTCGTCGGCAACCATATGGACGTGGTCCAGCTGCCCCTGGGTGTGGTGCAGCAGGGCCTCCGTGTGGCAAAGGTGGCGACTGAAGGGGGTGTGTGCGGCGGCCTGGTGAGGAAAGCCGTCGGAGTCGAGTCGTCCGTAGTGCTCATAGCGGGTGCCGAGTAGCTCGTCGTAGTGGAGGTGGACGAGGCGCGAGATAGCGTGTCGGAGGACACGCATAAGTCCATCGCCCCACGTGCGCTCAATCACCTCAAAGGTGAACTCTGGAGAGGTCAGTGGGACCACCTTCCCGCGGACCTGGCAAACGACCTGGTATGCCAACTCGCGGGTACCCTCCTCAAAGAGTCGGTAGCCTCGAACCTCCGGACGCGGGCGCCCGAGACGCGTGGCCAACTCCACTAAGTCGCGCTCAAAGACGAGCACGTCCTCATGGGTACCAACCTGACGGTGTGCAGTAGGAGCGTCCATCTACACAAAATTTTAAGGTAGGTTGAGTTACTATCTTACCCAAGTGTGCAATATTTTAAATACAGTAAAAACTTGAATTAAAATGCAAGTAGTCCAAATGCTTAAAGAGTAAGGGGAGAGATGAGAGCAATATATATTTACCTTATATCTATTAAGCCATCTCTTATAACTTTTTAATAGTGAAAATAGTTTTTGGTCCGGTCTAACGCCCATGCTATCTAGGGTTTCCTAAGGTCAGGATGGCTCTGATACCAACTCTGTGGGGACCCCGGTTTACCATCCGGAATTCCTGTTATGCATACAATTCATGATCCCAGGAAGACCGTCATGAATCCACATAACTGAGTTGGCATTACAGAGTACATCATCCATTACATAAATAAGTCGTTTAGTCTTACATGGCCACTTGGCCGAATTCAAATGCCTCGCAGGGCAAGTTCACTAAACATAGCAGCGGAAACATCGGTAGCGTAGGTAGCCCGGGTCATGCCTCTACCCTACTGGCGACTGATCGGGAGACGGATCCTAGTTCGCACCGGCGTCGTCAAACTCCTCACCATCATCCTCGTAGTCTTCATAATCTGGCCAAGTTAATAGCCAGGGACAAAGCCGTGAGTACATTTTGGAATTGTACTCGCAAACCACCTAAGAGGGAACAAGTTGCATGCTATTTGGCTGTAGCAAGAGAGTTGGTTTGAGGCTTGTATTTAACCCTAACTATACTTTCTCGTGTCGATATAGCATGTCATACGACATCTCTATATCATAGTTTCTATTGTCAATATAGCATGTCATACGACATCTCTATATCCGTATCAAAGAAGAATCTTTGTAAAACATCTTTAGAAAAACACTAGGAAAGGGGGAACTCATTTCCAAGAGAAGAGCCGGGGTCAATCAAACATGACCACCATTCTTATTATTCCCGGTCAATCACACATGACCACTTCCAACCTTCGGCAGTACTCTGCAAGTACTCCGAACCAAATACGTGCCACGGCAGTACCCTCCGAGTACTCCATCCAGCACCTTTCTCCACTTTTCTGAAATCCACCTTTTTAAAACAAAACCGACATTGGGCTAGGCAACGGTCGTCCCAACCGTCCATGACCGAGGACTCGGCTATTCGAATAGAATTTCACTCTGCTGAGGTTGTATACTTTACCCACACCATCCGATAAATCCGCCGGGATTCCACCACGGACCGTCATACACAAGTATGCAGAGTTCGGATAATCGATCATGGCCTTCCATCTACTCACCTTAGTATGGGCGCCTACCCTGTGGAGTATACATCCCCGGCAAACCCTGGCCGTCTACCTCTGCCGAGCGTAGTTCCAGTGCCACGGCGGGAGAAACCCAAGTGTCTTTCGGCCAGATAAATCCCAATGGATCCCGATTTACTATTGCCCATAATCTGGCGGCAATCCGGATTCCGAGGTCCTACAGACCCATATATAGTATGAGGCTCCCCGCACTAAAGCAAATAAACTTCGGACTAAGCCCCGTCCCATACCGGGGTAATGTGGTTGCACGGGTTAATTGTTCTGAGCGAACGCCTAGTGATCACCAATGTCATATGAAAACCACCATCTCCTTGTCCTCCATTTTGATTAAAAATCATTTTCGAAATCACTTCAGTGGAGTAGGTACTACCCCAAGGTTTTCGGAAACATTTTTGAAAACTTTCTTTGAGTGTTCCCAGTCCTAGAGTTTTAGCTCCACTAGAAAGTTTATCAAAGGCATTGTTGCTAACCAACAAGCCACTACTCTAGGGGTAATGGAATAGGTAATAAAAGGGTCATCTCGATGGATGATAACAACTTGACTCGCGGAGCCTGAGTCCACAAATAATTGCTACAGGAACTATAGCAACATAAATCCATGCACTTTAATAAAATAGAAGGAGATATGCAAATGTGTAATTAGGGTTCAGATATGCATCAAGTTAGATGGCTTGCCTTGGGTGGCTTGTCCCTGGTCCTCCTCGTCATGATACTCGTACACTTCACCTTCTTCGGTACACTCCTCGTTCCATTCTATCGCCGGAAAAATATAACAACGCACAAATAAATAATCAAGCATACACAAGCCACAAGCAATGCAGCACTCCACACCATCTTATCAAAGAGTATCAGAAGCAAACAAGTTTAGAAAACAAACAATAACTTAAAGGTTCTTAATTGACAAATTAGTCTTATTAGAAACTAGGGTTTCTTAAGTTGATGTGAACACCACCATTTAGCAATCATTTCAAGCATGCAGGCATACAATGAATCAAACAGCACACTTATCAATCTTGCAGGTTGACAACAATCTTAAGAACTTACCAAAGTTGGATTTACTGAAAAACAAAGTGTGATCTATTTCCTATGAATTAAACAATAGGAATATATCACTTGGGCACCAAAATAATCCTCATATATTCTCTGAACCTCAGAAAAATATGAGGTAAAGTGCTCTGGAAATCTCTTCCAGAACATCATCCAACAAAGTTGGATTCAACACAAAATTCTATTTCTACTGCAAGAGGTGATTTTTCTAAAATTAATTACACCCTATGCCATTTTAATTGCTACTACAAGATTATAAGTCCTAAAATAGGAATTCCAGTGAGTCAAGCAAGGCATCATGATATGCTAACATGGAAAATTGGTTTCATTCATTTTTACCATACCAAACTCTAGATTTGTATTTAAGTAAGAAAAAGGGGCTAATAACACAATACTATTTATCATTTATTTTACAGTGGTCCTAAAATTATGGGACCTATGCCATCTGAAAGACATTGTCTTAAGGTACTCACAGAACTTTGAATCACATCATTTGCATGCACAGATCAATTTCTATTGAATTTCAAAGTTCATAGAATAATCAAATTTAACAGAGTATTTCTAAAAAAAAATAGTTCACGGGCGAGATCTGCCCGGAACGGGCCAAAACGGACGGATCCGGCCCAGATCTGCGTCGACGCGCGGGAGAAGATTTCAAACCGCTAACAGGCGGGGCCCGGCCGTCAGCGGCTCCTGGATACCGAATCGGTATCGGCCGATTTCGGCCGTCCGATTAGAACGGCGATCGACGGCTCTGGTCTGTCGTCTCCCTCGCATCGAGGGTTAGACGAACCCTAACCCTAGCTGCTGGGAACGGCAAGGCGGAGCTCACCTAGGGGTGCCGAGGCTGGCTGGGGTGGCTGCAGGGCGGCAGCGGTCTCTCTGAAGCTTTCTTCGCGACCGAAACTTGCAGAAGAGGGTGCTCGAGGGTGGCGCGTGAGTGTGCTCGTCTGCGTGCTCCTCGGGCTTCGACGACGATGGCGACGTCCTCGTGCTGCCATAGAAGAAACGAATGGCGAGGTGAGGTTCAGATCCAGCAAAGGAAGAGAACCGTGCAGGGAGAGAGCAGAGAGAGAGATTCGGCGTCGACCGAAACCTTCGCCGTCTACCCCTGCTCCGGCGACGTCCCTCGAGCTCAGCAGCCCTGGGAATGGACGGGGCTTGCCAGTGGGTTGTTCTGAGTGGAGAGGAGAGGGGCTGGGAGAAGAATGGCGAGCAAAGGAGAGATGGGGTCGGTCCAGGGGGTTTTATACCTCGACGGTGGACACGGTGCATCGTGGGATCGACTGGCACGGATTGGGCGGCTGGGCGGTGTTCTTTGGGTGGCGTTGTGAGCCTAGTCTAGTGGTGTGATCGTGAAGCTTGGGCGCGTGCTGTGCCAACGGCTAGACGCACGGAATCAGTGGTCGTGCAACGTTTTCGTGACACGGCCAGGAGGCTCAGATGGGCGAGCGCGCTGGGCGAGGATGGCACGTTGCTGGGGCTTCGATGCCGTGCTGGGTGACATGCATTGCGCAGAGAAAAGGCGTGTGCACGCCACGGAACGGCTATGCCGCTCTCGGCGTCCAGAGCGTGCACGGGAGGGGGAAGAGCGTGGGCTAGGGGGCGGCCAACGGACGGCGTGGGCGGCAGCAGTCGATTGGGCATTGACGACGGTGGCTGGGGGCTACTGGTGGCGTGGTGGAAGGGGCTAGCTTGACCCCTGCGCCCTGGTCGGCACGAGTGAGCTCGAGGTGGCCTCGGGCTTCGAGGGAGAGGGAGAGAGGCTGGGGTAGATCAGGCGCTGGCCGGTGGGGTCCTAGGGCTCACCTGGGCGGTGGCTCGACGTTGGTTGGGGGTTGGGGTGGCTAGAGTGAGAGAGAGAGGTGGAGTGCAATCTTTGCAAGATTTGCCTCGGGCTCCCCCCTTCCTTTGTGTCCAAGTGGATAAGACAACAAGAATATGAGAGAGGGAGAGAGGGCAGCTGGCTAGGATGTCTCCTTGGTCGAGTTTGCAAAGAAAAGAGGAAGAAAGAAAAAGAAAGGAATAAGATTTGGTGAATTCGGCCAAATTTCATTTGAATTTGAAAAGTGCAAAGTTTTGATCCAAAGGTTGTGATGATTGGTTCAGAAGTGTTCTTAAGTGGATAGCAAGGCATCCACCAAGTTTCAATATTTTTGGCCAAATGGAAATAGGGTTTTGATCAAGTTCCTATTTTCCAATATAGTGTGCAGAAATAAAGTTTAAACAAAAGAAATAAAAAGATGGATGGTGCTAGGGTTCTAATTCACTAGGTTTAGCATTGGCATGAAATCATAGCACAATTCCAAGCATTCATGCAACAAGTTTAATTGAAATTGGAAAGAAAAAGAATTTAAGTGATACACACCCATGCACATGAAATCATAGTGCAAAACAAGCAAGCAAGTACTAGTTTTAAATTTTCTCTAGGTTTGAATTGGAATTCAAACAATTTGTAAGACAACACACAACATAATTCACACGTGCAAGAATTCCAGAAAAGAAATTTGAACCTAAAGATTCTATAGCGCCAAACTAGATCACATGAGATCATGCATACACCAACAAAATATCTTAATTAAAAAGTTTTAGTTTCCCCTAAATAAAGCATTACTTAGTCCAAATAGGTAGTACAAAAAGTGGGCTGTTACAAACACCCACAACAAAATCACTAGCATCACACATAATTTCAAAGGGTAAATTCCAATCAGGTGGTTGGACAATAGGAGCAGTAGTTAAAGCCTTCTTAAGAGTTTCGAAAGCTTCCTTACAATCAGCATAAAAAAGAAATGGTACATCTTTTTGAAGAAGATTAGTAAGAGGCTTTGAAATCTTAGAGAAATCTTTAATAAATCTCCTATAAAAACCAGCATGACCAAGAATACTACGAATACCTTTAACATCCCTAGGACAGGGTATTTTCTCAATTGCTTCAATTTTTGCTCTGTCAACTTCAATACCTCTTTCAGAAATTTTATGTACAAGAACAATTCCTTCATTCACCATAAACTGACATTTCTCCCAATTAAGAACAAGATTAGTTTCTTCACATCTCTGCAAAACTTTATCAAGATTGTGCAAACAATTATCAAAAGAAGTTCCATAGACGGATAAATCGTCTATGAATACCTCCACAATCTCTTCACAAAATCCATGAAAAATAGCAGACATGCATCTTTGAAACGTAGGAAGAGCATTGCACAAACCAAAAGGCATACGTCTATAAGCATAAGTTCCATAAGGACAAGTAAAAGAGGTTTTCTCTTGATCTTGCTTTTTAACAGCAATTTGAGAGAAACCAGAATAACCATCAAGAAAACAAAAATGAGTTTTCTTAGATAACCTCTCTAACATCTGATCTATAAATGGTAAAGGATAATGATATTTCTTAGTAACTTTATTGACTTTTCTAAAATCGATGCACATCCTATAACCAACTACTACTCTCTGAGGAATAAGCTCGCTATTCTCATTAGGCACAACAGTAATTCCTCCTTTCTTAGGAACACAATGAACAGGACTAACCCATCTACTATCAGCAATAGGATAAATAATACCAGCATCAAAGAGTTTCAATACCTCATTTCTTACCACTTCCTTCATCTTAGGAATTAGACGGCGTTGATGTTCAACAACTGGTTTTGCATCTGGCTCCATATTAATAGCATGCTGACATATAGTAGGGGAAATCCCTTTTAAATCATCAAGAGTATATCCCATAGCTCCTCGGTGTTTCCTCAATATTTCCAATAAAATTTCTTCTTCCATCCCTGAAAGTTTAGAACCAATAATAACAGGATAAATTTTCTTATCATCAATATAAGCATATTTAAGATCATCAGGTAAAGGCTTTAAATCAAAAACAGGATCTTCCTTAGGCGGCAAAGTGGTACCCAAATCCTCCACAGGTAAATTGTGTTTAAGCATCTCAGGCTGACGAAGAAGAATCTTGTCAATCTCATTTCTTTCTTCCTTGAAGATCTCACTTTTGTGGTCCTCCATATATTGCTGCAAAGCATCATTAGGAGCAAGAGCAATAGAGGCAAGTTGTTCAACTCGAAAATCTTCATTAGGCAAATCAGTTTCATAAGGAGCTCAAGTAAACTTAGAAAAATTAAACTCATAAGATTCTCCATCAAACTTAGTTGAAATTTTCTCCTTCTTACAATCTATAAAAGCGCCACAAGTATTTAAGAAAGGTCTACCAAAAATAATAGGGCAAGTTTTACTAGCAGCTGCACCAAGTACTAGAAAATCAGCAGGATATTTAGTCTTACTGCATAAAACTTCCACATCTCTAACAATACTGATTGGAGAGATAGTTTCTCTGTTAGCGAGCTGAATAACCACATCCATATCTTCCAGTTCATAAGAACCAATTTCATGCATGATTTCTCAATAAAGCTCATAAGGAATAACACTTGAACTTGCACCAATGTCGCATAAACTATAATAGCAATGATCACCAATCCTGACAGAAAGCACATGAACACTTGTTTTCCTAAATCTACTAGGATGTGAAACAATATTAGAAACATCTTCACAAAAGATAATGTGTCCGTCTTCTACTTTTTTTAGTAACAAGGTGATTTACTATAGCTACTGCAGGTTTAACAGTTATTTGCTCATCAGGTTCTAAAGCTTTCTTTGCACTTTTATTAAGCACACTAGTTAGCATAGAATGTTCCTTTACCTTAGCAGGGAAAGGCGTTTTCTCAACATAAGGCTCAGGCAAAATGCGATCAACAATACAAACTTCAGTAATTCTTGCAGGAACACAACTAATAGTATCTTTAAAAGGCGCATGGTAATTGTTCCAATCCTTCTTTGGAACATCAAGATAAGAGGCAAAAGCCTTAAAACAGTTAGCAAGTATTTGAGAATCAAGACCATAAATAGCACTAACATTATGAAAGTCATCGGTCCCCATAAAATATTTAATGCATTCATAATCATAATTTATACCTGACTTTCTACCTTTGTCGTTCTCCCATCCTTCAGTATTTTCCTGAATACGGTCAAGAAGATCCCATTTAGCTTCTTCTTTCATGCGTGTAAATGACCTAGAGCAAGAAGCATCTAATAAATCTTTGTCGTGAAGAGAAAGCCTTGCATAGAAGTTATTAATAGCAATATTACTGGGGAGCTCATGAATGGGACATTTGAGCATTAGTGACTTCAATTTCCCCCACACTTGGGCAATACTCTCTCCATCATTAGGCCAAAAATTATATATTCGGTTCCGATATTTATGAATCTCACTTGGAGGATAGAATTTGGAATAAAAGAGAGGTACAATTTCCTCCCAGCCAATAGATCGGCCATCCTTTAGCAACCTATACCATTCCGCAGCTCTGCCCTTTAGTGATAAAGAGAATATCTTTCTCTTAACCTGGTTTGATGAAATACCTGCACACTTGAACAACTCGCATAATTCATATATAAAGAGTAAATGATTACCCGGATGGACATTTCCATCTCCTAAATAGCAGTTATTCATAACACGTTCAACAATTTTCATAGGTATTTTAAAAGGATCCAATCGAGCAGGCGATGGTTCATCCACTACGGTAACAGTGGCAGTAGTATTCCCAAATAGGGAACCAAATGGAGACTTCTGCATAATAAAATAAAAGTCAGAAATAAAAACAATACTCATAGCGAAAATTGCCTTTGCCAATTCCACTCTTCAATATCGCTTCACTCCCCGGCAACGACGCTAGAAAATAGTCTTGATGACCCACAAGTATAGGGGGTGTATCGTAGTACTTTTGATAAATAAGAGTGTCGAACCCAACGAGGAGCAGAAGGTGTTGACAAGCAGTTTTGATCAAGGATTCACTGTAAATACTAGCAAACGGGTTTTCAGGGGTATTTGATAATGCAAGTAAATAAATTACAAGTAAATTAAAGACAATAATAATAATTGCTGTGAGTGGCCCAATCCTTCTTAGAGCAAAGGACAAGTCGGTTGTGTAACTTATGATTACCAAATGTTCCTAAGGACACACGAGAGTTTCTGTCAAGTGCTTTCACTTCATACAGCTAAGTAATCTTCATTTTGATAGGTGTTATGGGGGTGAACCTATGCTAATGCACTACCCCAACTTGGACTAATACACACTTGTGATTATGCCCCTTGCAAGCATCCGCAACTACAAGAAAGTAATTAAGAAAAATCTAACCACAGCATTAAACTTTGAGATCCTACACTCCCTGGTGCAATGGTTTCCAAACAGGGGTTTAGGTTTCTGTCGCTCTGGCAACCCCACAATTAGTAGCCAAATACACAATGCATTACACTAGGCCAATAAAGGAGAAGTATCATGTAGTTGACGTTCACATGACACCACTAGTAGAATAGCACCACAACATAAATATTAAACCATTAAATATTGCTCAACATAGTGATGACCCACAAGTATAGGGGATCGCAACAGTCTTCGAGGGAAGTAAAACCCAAATTTATTGATTTGACACAAGGGGAGCCAAAGAATATTTATAAGCCTTAACAGATGAGTTGTCAATTTAGCTGCACCTGGAAACAAACTTGTTCACAACGGTTTATCAGTAGCAACAGTTTTATAGTGGTGATAGTAGTGAAACAGTAACAATAGTAGTAGAATAAAAGCAGTAATAGTAGCAATAGTAAACAGCAGGATAAAATACTGTAGGCATAGGGATGGATGTACGGGCGTTGCATGGATAAGATAATTCATGAAATCAGTGAGACATGGGCATTGCAGATAAATAATATAAAGCATCCTAGTACTAACAATCATATGCATGTGTTTCGTATATAGTCGTACGTGCTCGCAATGAGAAACTTGCACGACATCTTTTGTCCTACTAGCCTATTGCAGCAGGGCCTCAAGGGAAACTACTGGTAATTAAGGTACTCCTTTTAATAAAGTACCGGAGCAAAGCATTAACACTCGGTGAACACATGTGATCCTCACATCATAGCCATCCCCTCCGGTTATCCCAATTTCTGTCACTTTGGGGCCTCGGGTTCTGGACAACAATATGTGTATACAACTTGCAGGTAAGATCATAAATAAAAAGTATCATCATAAAGCAATAACAAGTTCAGATCTGAGATCATGGCACTCGGACCCAAAGTGACAAGCATTAAGCACAACAAGTTGCAACAATGTCATAAGCACTAATAAAAGATACTAGGCACTATACCCTAACAATCTCATAGCAAATTACATGAATGATCTCATCCAATCCCTACCATCCCCTTCGCCTACAGCGGGAATTACTCACACATGGATGGGGGAGTCATGGATGGTTGATGGAGAGACGCCGGTGATGATGGTGATAAAGATCTCCTCCAAATCCCCATCCCGGCAGGGTGTCAGAACGGGGTTTCTGGTTCCGAATCGCGGTTTCTGGTGGTGGCGGTGCAGCAGATGTCTATCCGGGAAAAACGCCGAACCCCCGCTGTTTTCAGGTCAGAGGGTATATGTAGAGGGAAGGAGGGGTCGAGGCGACGGCCGAGGTGGCCTCACAACACGTGGGTGCGGCCAGGGCTGGGCCGCGCCCCCTGATTGTGAGCCCAGGCCCCTGCCTCTCTTCGTCTCTCCTTCTGGCTCTATGGGTCTTCTGGCAAAATATGATTTTTGCAATATTTTCCGGGATTTTTACTGAAAGTCGGATTTCTGCACAAAAACGAGACACCAGAGTAATTCTACTAAAAACAGCATTAGTCCGCATTAGTTGTATTCAAAACACACAAATTAGAGAGGAAACAACAGCAAAAGTGTTGGGGAAAGTAGATACGTTTTGGATGTATCAACTCCCCCCAAGCTTAGCTATTTGCTGTTCCTCAAGCAATTCAGTTAATAACTGAGTGCGATAAAAGAAACTTTCACGAACACATTTGCTTCATAGATATATATATACTAACTATATGATCAAGTACTGAGGCAATTCATAATAAGAAATATGCAACTAATGTTACCTCATAGTCAAGCAAGCTATGAAAGAGTGCCAATATGGTAATAACAAGTAACATGAAACATAAGAAGTCGCAAGATTGTAATGCTCATAAATGATATGAAAGAGTGGTATCCCGCTTGCCTTTATTTGTGGAGAAAAACATAAATGCTGAGGCACCTCTGAAGTCCAAGAGAAGACTAGAAGTAAAAATATCAAAGATACAACCATCAAAGTTATACCACAATTAACCGTGTTCTAGGACAAGCACATTACACTAAGAATAACATCTATGCTCTCAATAAGGTGCTTTAAAGTTAGTAGACAAAGACTCAACATAAAAGTAAAAGAAAGGCCCTTCGCAGAGGGAAGCAGTGATTTAACATGTGCTAGAGCTTTTCATTTGTAAAACAGAGATAATTTTTTTTTATTTTGAGAGGTGGTTGTTTCATGTCAACGACTGGCAATGGGGACTTGCTATCTTCCATAATAAACAAGTGAGAGCGGTTCCGAGTTCTTTGAAAATTTGGCACATTGGTGCTCTTTTATAAAGCTTTGGCACTCCTCCCTACCTTTTTTTTCCTTTCTCAAACCATGGCTAACCGATTCCATCGGGTGCCCACCAACTTTCACATACCATGGAGGAGTGCTCTTTTTCTTTTCTTTTTTTAGATTAGATTACAATGGTCTGACCAGCTCCCTTGCAAAATTAATGACGAGCAGATGAAGCTGCCTAGTCGAGGGGTACTCAATTTAATATGGAAGATAGCAATTCCGACCACTACGTCCTCATGAGCTAAAAATAGTGGCACAAAATGAGAAGTAGTTGAAAGTTTTGAAAGGTAGCACATGAAAATTTACTTGGAATAGCTTGCAAATACCATGCATAGGAATTTATAGTGGACTCTTTGGTAGACTTGGTTTTTGGTGATTGGATGTACGAGAAGTATTCCCTCTCAGTACAAGTGAAGGCTAGCAAAAGACTGGGAAGCGACAATCGAGAGAGCAATAACTATCATAATCATGCTTGCGACAAAACAAAATTAATATAGGCACAAAAATGATACAAGAACTCTAAGGCAAAGTAAATCATCGAGGCTTAATTGACTTTTTATTCAGTCATATGCATGCTTGAGCATGTGCCAAGTCGATTCAAATGAAACTTTCAGAGGTGCATACCACAATATCATACCATATTATGAATAAAACAATGCAAGCAAGCATCTACATGACATGCTACGAACTATTAGTAAATTGGAACTAATCATATGAAAACAAGAACTACAAAGCATCCATTAAATAACATATACCTTACATGAACCGACTAAGCATGTCCACATAGATGACTATATGTACAAAAATGAAAACAAATAGAGTTCATACCAGCCTCTTACCACATCTCGGATTGTCATATGTCATCATTATTGCTTTTTCACTTGTGTGGCTTGAATAATATGAAGTGAATACCAAGCTCCAATGGAGTCACGAGAGACTGAACTCTGCAACAAACTTTACAAAACCAAAGAAGAACAACAAATATTTTTGGGTTTTCGATTTTTGAAACAAGAACAGAGGAAAATAGCGAACAAAGCAAAATATTTTTGGATTTTTCAAATATCAAACCGAAAATAGCAAGTAAAGAAAACCAAAGCTAGAAAACTAAAAGGGCAAACAAAGAGAAACAACGGAAATATTTTTGGTCTTTTTGTGTTTTGGGAAAGAAGAAATAAGAGTGAGAACAATAAAGAAAGCGAAACATGGATATACAAAGGACCGACAAAATATAATATGTAGATGAGTGTATCGTCGCCGTACCTCCCCCTAAGCTTAGGCTTTTGGCCTAAGTGGACATCAATCCCAGCTTGGCCATGAAGTGGCATCCCCCAAAATATGACGAAGAAGCACCTTCGTCCTGATATGAGCTCGAGGACGCCCCGGTGTGGTACGTGGTGTAATGATAGGCTGGCTCCTCCTCTTCCTCTTGGTCCACGACACCATGCTGGACATTGAAGCCAAGCAACCTAAGCTGCTCGTCCAATTCCTCAGTCGAGCGCAACCATGGCCTGCTATTAATACTGAACAAACTAGGCTGTGGCAAGGGCACTTCCCTTTCCTCTCCATCTGTAAATAACATTCTATAAACTAATTTCCCTGCACAAGAGTTAGCAGTAATAAAGTGATGGAGCTTCATGGCAGCAAGATCAAGCCTCTGTGGAGTCAACAATATATCATGAGGAGCAATAGGAAGTCTAAGAGCAGCAATAATGCGCGTAGCAATAATGCCTCCATAAATAGGTCCCCTAGCGGCTAGGCGACGAGCAATAAGAGCACCGAGGTTATACTTCTTGCTAACATCAAGAGCAGTAGCTAGAAAAGCTAAATGATAGTTGGAGATATTGGTAGTGTTCCCTCTACCAAGAATACTAGTGGCAAGATAGTAAGTAAAATATCTAATAGCTGGGAGTTGAATGTTCCTTATCTTGCCACGCTGTGCTATGCGGTCATCATCGTTAGTCACTCCTCGGTAGAGCTCCAGCAAATCAGTGGGCTGCTGTAGCATCTTATTTGCCGTCCCAAACATGGGTATACCTAAAATATCACAAAACCTCTCCAAAGACATGGTGATAGACTTATCATAAATCTTAAATGCAATGGAAGGCTTAAAATGAGTATTAGTGAATTTAAAGCTTTCAACAAAAATCTTTGTGAGAATAGCATATTGATTACTCTCATCCATCATGTATGTAGTCAATCCAACCCTGTTAATAAGGAGCAAGAAATCATCAAGAATCCCTGCATCACTCAAAAAGTTAGCACAAGGGAAGGTGGATGGATGCGCATCTCCATCGTCCCCCTCAATGTTTGGTGATATAAGATCTTCATTGTAGGATATCCTATATTGAGCAGTAGATCTTGAAGGCCTTGATGACCTTGGTGCTTCTCTTTCAAAGACTTCTCCATAGGTGTAGTTGTCCATGTCCCTTTTCTAAAATTTTGACAAACCTCATAAAAAATGATTTTAAGACAAACAAGTGTAGGAAACTACTATAGAGAGTTACTAGAGGGATAACATGCATCAAAATAACATTTCTAAGCAATAGAACAAGCATGCAAACTCATTTCACCTGTAGCCTATAGAGCTAAAATACTCAAGAAATTCTTCACTAAACAAAATTCTACTTGGACAATCGAAGGAGTCACATACCGGAGAACAAATGCTCTAAATCTCAGCAACAATGATGGGCTGAGCAAGGAAATCAAAAAATCGAGAAGGAGAGCAGCAAGAATACGAGTTTGAGCTGGTGTGTCATTGTTTTTCGGGAGAGACAAAGAGCTGGGGAGGAAGAGATAAGTGAGAGGCCAGGGGGGCCCCCACACAACAGGTGGGCGCGGCCAGGGCTGGGCCATGCCCCCTAGTTGTGAGGTGGCGTGGCAGGTCCCCCTGAGGTCTCCCAGGTGCCTCTGTGCCCCATTTTTGACATAAAAATTTAAAAAGATTTTTCTGGAATTTTTCGAGAAACTTTATTTTCGAGGATTTATTAGAAAAACGATGAGAGAATAAAACTCAGGAAAATGACGGTGGAGCGATAGAAAGCAAATCAAAACCAAGTATGCAGCAACTCTAAGATACTATAATATGAAACTAAATAGAGAGAACAAAAATAAATGAACAAGTAAATATAAGTGAGGTAAAGTAAATGCGGTGAAAACGAAGTTTCATTCATATAAGATCACTTTGTTAACAAGGTTGATCAAGTCTTGTTACCAAACTAATTTTATATCAGGCAAAACCTTGCATTTCACTATACGCTTATGTTACATCGACCTTGATAGGCATAGTCCCAATCATAACAATTTTTTATTCTTCCTTGGGCTTTTGCTCTGAACAAATAATCTGACCAACTCTGATGGTCTCAACATTCTTGATTGAATTTAGAGCATTCTTTCTATCAATCTTCTTGGGAAAATAAACCGTATACTCTTTGTCATTGACATTAAAAGTTACTTTTCCTTGATTGCAATTAATAACCGCACCTATAGTGTTTAGAAAAGGTCTTCCAAGAATAATAGACATATTATCATCTTCAAGCATTTCCAACACAACAAAGTCAGTTAATATCAAATAACTGTTAGCAACTTGAACATGAACATTTTCACATATACCAATAGAATAGTAGTAGACTTATCAGCCATTTGCAAAGATATATCAGTCGATACCAATTTTTCTAGATCAAGTCTCTTATAAAGAGAAAAAGGCATGACACTAACTCCGGCTCCCAAATCACATAAAGCAGTTCTAACATAGTTATTTTTAATGGAGCAAGGAATAGTTGGTATACCTGGATCTCCAAGCTTCTCCGAAACTTTACCATCAAAAGAATAATTAGCAAGTAAAGTGGAAATTTCCTCATTAGGAATCTTCCTTTTGTTAGTAACAATATCTTTCATATACTTTGCATAAGGAGGCATTCTAATAGCATCAGTCAAAGGAATTTGCAGAAATAAAGGTTTCATCCATTCACAAAACCTGTTGTAGTGTTCTTCTTCCTTGGATTTATGTTTCTTACCAGGAAAAGGCATTGGTTTCTGAACCCAAGGCTCTCTCTCATTACCATGCTTGTTGGCAATGAAGTCTTCTTTGGTGTACTTTGCATTCTTATCAATCTTTTCTGGTTCCTCTTCAACTTCTTCTTTATCGGAAGCATCACCTAGTTCAATTTCAGCATCAGAAATAGAAACACTATTAGGATCTTTACCTGCCTCAGAGGATTCTGCAACTATTTTATGCTTCTTCTTCTTCTTAGAAGGAATATCATCTCTTTAAGTGCGTTGAGAATCTTGCTCGATCATCTTAGGATGTCCTTTAGGATATAAGGGGTCTTGAGTGGTAGCACCTCCTCTTGTGTGTATTTCACATGCTTGTTTTTCTCTTGCAGCATTAACTAGCAAGTCTTTTTGCACCTTGGTAAGCTGATCAATTTGGGTCTGAACCATTTGAAAATGTTTAACAAGTATCTTCACATCATTGGAGGTTCTCTCCACAATATCCTGCAACTTGTTAATAGCTCTGGAATTTTCCAAGAAATGATTCTGCACTATTCTATTAAAATTATCTTGCTTAACAACAAAATTATCAAACTCATCTAAGCATGGATTAGGAGGTTTAGAGTAAGGAATATCTCTATCATCAAAGCGTTGGAGAGAGTGTACCTCAATAGTAGATGCGTGAGGGATTGGCTTACATAATTCTTCTATAGGAGGTAAATTCTTCACTTCTTCGGATTTAATACCTTTCTCCTTAAGAGATTTCTTGGCTTCCCTCATAACTTCATCATTTAATTCAATCATTCCTCTCTTCTTTGGTGTTGGTTCTGGAGTTGGCGCTAGTGTTGGTGTTGGTGTTGACTCAGCCATAGTCCAATCATCATGATTCTGGCTTATTTTAACCATTAGTTCTTCGGCTTCAGCCGGAGTTCTTTCCCTGAAAACACAACCAGCACAACTATCCAGATATGTCTTAGATTCATCAGTTAGTCCATTATAAAATATATCAAGGAGTTCATTTTTAGGCAATGGCTCCTTAGGCAATAATCTAATTAAAGAACAAAACTTTGCCCAAGATTTAGGCAATATCTCTCCTTTTCCCTGTTCAAAGTCAAAGATTTTCTACACAGCAGCATGTTGAGCACTAGCAGGAAAATATTTCTAAAAGAAAGCATTAACCAAAGCAATAGGACTATTAAGAGATCCAGGAGACAAATTATTAAACCAAGTCTTAGCTGCACCTTTCAATGAAAAAGGGAAAATCTTAGCAACAAAGTAAGTGCGCAGCTTAATATCATCAGAAAACACATTACTCAAAGTAGAAAGCTCATTCATATGGGCCATAGCACTTTCACCTTCAGTACCACCAAAAGGGTCTTTCTCAACAATAGATATGAAAGATAAATCTAAAGAGAAATCATAATCCTTATCCCTAATATTTATGGGAGGAGCAGCAAACTTAGCATCAGGAGATAAGTTATATCTCACAGCACGTCTCGCTACAAGTTTCTTAACATCATTAGCATCACGAGTATCATGAGCTTCGGCAATAAAATCATCATCAAGCTCAATATAAGTGTCATCAAGATCATCACGAGGGCATTCCCTAGACTCAGGTGAACTAACAGGTGTAACAGTGGTGTTTCCCATCTTAGCTCTAGCAATTGTAGCATCTAAAAAGGAACCTAGTGAACCACTCTCATCAAGCATAGTAGAAGCATCATCTAAATTATCAGTGGCATTTTCAAACTCAGCAGAAGAAGTAGCAGCAGCGTGTGCATGTGGTGGTGTAAGCAACTTACTCATAACAGATGGTGAATCAAGAGCAACAGAGGTGTTCAGAGTCATACCTCTTCTTGTAGTGGATGGTAATATAGGAACTTTTCCATCACGAGGTTCACCCATGATGAAAGGATTGCAGCAAACAATATGAATTCCAAGTGAACTTACAAATAAAGCTATGCTCCCCGGCAACGGCTCCAGAAAATAGTCTTGATAACCCACAAGTATAGGGGATCGCAATAGTCTTTGAGGGAAGTAAAACCCAAATTTATTGATTCGACACAAGGGGAGCCAAAGAATATTTATAAGCCTTAACAGATGAGTTGTCAATTCAGCTGCACCTGGAAACAAACTTGTTCGCAGTAGTTTATCAGTAGCAACAGTTTTATAGTGGTGATAGTAGTGAAATAGTAACTGGAGTAGTAGAATAAAAGCAGTAATAGTAGCAATAGTAAACAATCGGATAAAATACTGTAGGCATAGAGATGGATGTACGGGCGTTGCATGGATAAGATAATTCATGAAATCAGTGAGAGATGGGCATTGCAGATAAATAATATAAAGCATCCTAGTACTAACAATCATAGGCATGTGTTCCGTATATAGTCGTACATGCTCGCAATGAGAAACTTGCACGACATCTTTTGTCCTACCAGCCTGTTGCAGCAGGGCCTCAAGGGAAACTACTGGTAATTAAGGTACTCCTTTTAATAAAGTACGAGAGCAAAGCATTAACACTCGGTGAACACATGTGATCCTCACATCATAGCCATCCCCTCCGGTTATCCCAATTTCTGTCACTTTGGGGCCTCGGGTTCCGGACAACAATATGTGTATACATCTTGCAGGTAAGATCATAAATAACAAGTATCATCATAAAACAATAACAAGTTTAGATCTGAGATCATGGCACTCGGGCCCAAAGTGACAAGCATTAAGCACAACAAGTTGCAACAATGTCATAAGCACTAATAAAAGATACTAGGCACTATGCCCTAACAATCTCATAGCAAATTACATGAATGATCTCATCCAATCCCTACCATCTCCTTCGCCTACAGCGGGAATTACTCACACATGGATGGGAGAGTCATGGATGGTTGATGGAGAGATGTCGGTGATGATGGTGATGAAGATCTCCTCCAAATCCCCATCCCGGTAGGGTGCCAGAACGGAGTTTCTTGTTCCGAATCACGGTTTCTGGTGGTGGCGGCGCAACGGAAGTCTATCTAGGAAAAATGCCAAACCCCCGCTGTTTTTAGGTCAGAGGGTATATGTACATCGCCTCGAGGCGGCCTCACAACAGGTGGGCGTGACCAGGGCTAGGCCGCGCCCCCTGGTTGTGAGCCCAGGCCCCTGCCTCTCTTCGTCTCTCCTTCTGGCTCCGTGGGTCTTCTGGCAAAATATGATTTTTGCAATATTTTCCAGGATTTTTACTGAAAGTCGGATTTCTGCACAAAAATGAGACACTAGAGTAATTCTGCTAAAAACAGCGTTAGTCCGCTTTAGTTGTATTCAAAACACACAAATTAGAGGGGAAACAACAACAGAAGTGTTCGGGAAAGTAGATACGTTTTGGACGTATCACATAGTTTCACTACTAACATCTTGACTTCTCCCATGTCCTCAAGAACTAAATGAACTACTCACAAGACATCATATGGATCATGACTAGAGGTGAAATAATGATAAATAACAATCTGAACATAAATGTTAATTCAATGGTTCCACTCAATAGCATGAACTACAAGAGTAATCAACACCGGGAAAGTTTTCCCTATGAATTGGACAAGATTCAACCCAAGATGTTACAGCGGGATGGTGTGGTGATGATGGTGATGAAGTTGCTGGTGATGATGATGATCTCGATGAAGCCCATCTTGATGACGATGACGATGGCGACGATCTCCCCTCTCCGGGAAGGAATTTCCCTGACAGATTTCTGCCTGCCGGAGAGCTTTCTCTCTCTATGTGTTTTCTGCCCCGCAGAGGCGGCGGATTCTATCTCTGATCCCCCCTCAGTCTTAGGTTTTCGGGGAGACGATATATGCATGGGGGTGTTTGCAGAGGTGGGCCAGGGTGGCCACACCATAGGGTGGCGCGGCCTAGGGCTGGCCCGCGCCACCAGGTGGTATGGGCCCCTGGTGGCTCACCATGCCCTCTCCTTCTGGGTACTTCCGTCTTCCGATGAAATATGAATTTCTGAGTATTTTTCTAGAATTGATGGTCTTCATAAATATGGTGTCTTGACGGTCCTTTTTCCAGCAGAATCCTGACTCTGGCAGTGAATTCTCCAATAATCATCAAACATGCAAAATAGAGGAAAATGACATAAGTATCATCTCTAAATATGAAATATATCAATGAATAACAGTAAATTATGATATAATGTAGTGATGCAAAATGGACGTATCAATGGACCTGATGATTGGAAGCCTAAACTTCCGCATTGTTTCCTTGGGTACAATTTGCCTCTCAGATCTATCGAAATCGGATCCGTCGGCAGGAAAAACCGTGACTATGGCAATGTCAGAATCATCGGTAGGCTCTTCCAGCGAGGTAAACTCGCCGGTCAGCTTCACGACGACGGTGAATATGGAAGACAAAATTGAAGAACTCGACGAAACCATGGAGAACCTCGACTTAGGAGAGCAATCAGGATATTTCATGATCTATTGTGGCAGCATCTCAGAAAAATCCACAAATACATGGAAAATACGATTGGAGCTTCATGAGGACGATTCTCAAGCTGCAGCAGAAAATTCGACAATTGGTATCAAATACTCGCAATCATAGGAGACAACTCAGAAGAATTTGATGACAATAACAACCCAGTACTCAACCTAGCAAACATGACAAGAGGAGCAAACCATCAGAAGATCAAAAATCCTTGACAACCAGAGCAAAAATTCGGCTATCGGCCGACGAGTGGAACACAATTAAAGCAGCCATCAAACATGGCATAGCCATCCTAGTGGACGCAAGCAAAGAGGTACTTCAAGGATACCACTACGCCCTACATCGACAATCAAGACAGTTGGCAAAAGAGAGAAGTGGAATAAGGAAAAGAAGGGACTCAACAAGTGTAGCAAGTAAAGCTATTCACGAAGCACGCAGCAACGCATCACATACAAACAACAGGAGGCACAACAGGCACGGCTCACGATTTGAAAATATCGAGCACTCAGATAGATGAAACATCTCTAGAAACCTTACTCATCTTTCTTATCAGTTGATGTGCAAGGCAACATCATGCCAAAAACACCCGAAGCAGCACTCGTGGCGGCGCAAACGTATCTGTATACTACACACCCAAACCCAGGGGACCCAAGAGAACACATGCATCGAGCAACACTACAGGGGTTAAGATTAGTAGGAAACAAGTTGACAGCCAAAGAAGAGAAGGCACATCACAACAAAGGTACACACAAACCCAAATCACCACACCGTCACAATAGTCCTCGACATAGAAGCAGAAGTTGACGATCTAGGTCACCATCACCAAAGTAATACAAAAGCCCAAGGCACGGAGGAACCCGAAGACCCCAGTCTCCCGGTAAGGCATATGACAAGGGTTAACTCGGCAAATGTCCTAGATGAAGGACTTAGGATCGAGGGAAGAGGGTGTCAGATGAACTTGAAGGTAAAGATCAGACAAACAAGGTGAGGTTTGATGTGTATCAAGAATAAGCGTGGTACTCAATTATCTCAATCTCAATCTGTCCCTGGTCGGCCTCTCCTGGCCCCTTTATATAGGTGGCCAGGTCTCAAGGAACCGGTCGGGTTCAATACAAATTACAATGTCTGTATACGATGTCATCTCATATTTTGACTACATCTATGCTTAGGCTTCCCTAACGGGCCCCAGGGGTACCAAGATAATGGGCCTTATTAGCTATACCCTTGTCAGTAGACCCTGAGATTCTACTAGAATTATAGATTCGGGTTGAATCTCAAATGTTTATATCTTTGACTTGATCAATCTTCGACTGCTTATTTTTCACTGTATTCATAAGACTACTCATATTATTCATTTCTCACGAGGATTTTGGTTAACAAATCTGGCACTTTTGATAGATCAGGAGACCAGTTAACTGCCTGAGCAGACACTTGTTACCTACTTCAAACTCAAGACCCTAGACTTGAATCTGGTACTTGGCATAACCCAGTCTTTTTCCACATTTAGGACTTATAAAGACAGGATTTAGTATTTCTCAGGGTACCCAGTGCGTCCACCGGGATTTTTCTTCGCATCATGGATACGAAAATTTACTAGCAGAGCACGTTCATGTGTGTATACTAGGCCGTGTAGGACGGATCCTGAGGTCTTACCTTCATGATCTTTATGATCATGACATTCAAGCTTTTTATCGCGACGACGCAGCTTAAGAATCATGAGTTTATCGCGAGCCTTGTTTGGCTGTTTCAATACCCAAAATCTTTGGGTTGTTTTTCTAAAACTAGTCGCGAATCCCTCCTGATGGGAGTGAAGTAGCAAATTAATTTGTTTGATATTGTCGACAATGAAGTCGATGATTCTCTTGATAAGTAATCAATATTTTCCATCTTCATTGGGTGCATGACCAGTGCTCCCAATGGGAGTAGCCCCCGAGGCTATAGTCGAAAATTTTCGAGTATAGGCTCAAAGATATTGTCTTCTTCTTCTTCTTGTTTTTATTTCATCAGATGTGCGACTAGCGCTCCCGATGGGAGTAGCCCCTAAGGCTATAAGGGGGTGCTTGCAACCTTTTATAGGCTCAAAGAATCAAATATCTTCTTCACACAACTTTTCTTTTCCTTTTAGAACTCCGTAAACAAATTTTCCTCCTATCTTTTTACGTTTCACCGCATGATCTTTTTCTCTATCTCTGACGAAACCTTTGGGACCGTTCTTTATTTGGACCTTTAATTTGCAAAGGCCCATTAAAGGTAGCTTATAAATAAGGGCCCTTCCTTCATCAGGGAAAACCATAACCTACCAATGTTGATCTTCACCACCGCATTGTCTTCTTCCTCAGATTAGTTAGGGTTTCCTGCATGCTCACTTGCCATTCCAACAGAAGATCTCCATGGCTGATACTGGAGTTGTCGATCTAGATGCTGGTGTCGTGGTGGAGAAGCGTGGGTGCGGCCGCCCTCGTGGTAGCAAGAACAAATCCAAAGGGGCTTCAATGGCAGTTTCTTCTTCTTCTGCGTCAGTAAAATGGCACCCCGGTCGTCCATTGGGAAGTAAGAACAAACCTAAACCTTCTTCCTCTCTTGCCAATGAGCCATTGGATGCAACTGCTGCATGCCGCAATACTCCTCCTCCATCTTCTAGAAATATATTCTCTTTTTTCTCTTTCACTGGTGCTCAATGTCGTGAGCAACAGCGTGTGCCTTTAAAATTTACCGAATTCATGGATGGCCAATAACTTCATGAAGCCATCCTTTGAGAAGAGTCAAGTGAAGGTTCTCCATATGAAGTGGAGGTATACTATGATGGCGATGGAGAGATGTTCTTCAGGGGCGGCTGGCCCCGTTTTGCAGAAGATTACGATCTACATCAGGGGTGGTTCCTGCTGTTCAATTACCACTGCGGCACAACGAAGTTTGACGTGAAGATCTTCGATGGGACGCAGTGCCAGAAGAAATATAAAGCTGAAGTGCATTTCCACTAGGCTTTTTATCTTTGATGTAATCACTACGCAATGTACTGCTTTAGTTTCATCTGTAATGGCAATAAGTACTTGCTATGAACAATGTTTCTGTGTGCTTTGTCAAGAAAAACGAAGGGAATAGCCAGTGTTCCGAGGTATTATTTCGAGCATCTTTGTGTTGTTTTTGCATGTTTAGTCATTTGATTTTTGTGTAGTGGATTGCCAAACTCACTACTAGATAACTCGATGTTTACTCGTGAGAAAACATGATAACATGATGATCTCAATATTATTTTTACTGCTATCATAACGACTCGAGGTCCGAAGCCCCCGAGCGGAAAATGTTGATATATATATACAAATCGTAGAGTTGACCCAAGAAACCCGACTTGTGGCCTCGTGTTCTGGGTTTAGAGGGTCAAAACTAAAGTTTTATGTATGTCAAAGAAAATCATTGAGGGCGATGCCTCTTATGCATAAAAACGCCAAAGTTGCTCCACATTCCGTGGGTTGCCTTCGTCTTTGCCTGTCTTTTTATCTTGTAGTCGATATGCTCGTCCTGGTATAACTTCTGTGACTATGTAAGGTCCTAGCCATGGCGATTCTAACTTGCCATGGCCGTCCTGCTGGAGTCGTAACACGAGATCTCCCACTACGAAAGAGCGGGGACGAACTCGAGTACTATGATAATTTCACAGGCTTTGCTGGTATTGCGTAGCTCTAGCCAACGCGACATCTCTGGCTTCGTCGAGTGCATCAATGTTGTCTTGAAGTGCTTCATTGGAAGCAGTTTCATCATAAGTTGCAACTCTGGGAGCCTCATGAGTGATTTTGACTGGAAGCACGGCTTCTGCGCCATGGACCAGAAAGAAAGGTGTTTCTTGAGTTGCTGCATTAGGAGTAGTTCTAAGACTCCAAAGCACGGAGGGTAACTCATCTACCCAAGCGTGTTTGGCTTTCTCGTGGGGCGCTAGTAGCCTCTTCTTGATGCCGTTGCATATTAACCCGTTTCCTTTTTCGACTTGTCTGTTTGTCTTTGGATGCGTGATAGATGCAAACTTCAATTTGATGCCCATACTCTCACAATAGTTTTTGAATTCCTTGGATGTGAAGTTCGTCCCGTTGTCCATTATGATACTATGTGGAACCCCAAAGCAAAATATTATCGACTTGATGAAATTGATCGCTGCTGTGGAATCTTGAGTAGTTACTGGGGCTGCCTCCATCCACTTGGTGAACTTATCGACTGCAACCAACATGTAAACATGCCCGCCTAGCCATGATTTGTGCAGTTTGCCTACCATGTCTAAACCCCATTGTGCAGAAGGCCAAGATGATGGTATTGGCTGAAGTTCTACTGCTAGCACATGGGGCCTAGAAGCAAATCATTGATAAGCCTCACATCTCCGGACGATATCTTTTGCATCTTCTATTGCTGTTAACCAGTAAAATCCTGCGTGAAAAGCTTTGGCCGCTATAGCTCTGCTGCTAGCGTTATGACCATAGACTCCTACATGGATATCCTTTAGTATGATTTGCCCTTCTTGAGGGGTGACACATCTTTGCAAAATGCCTGTTATGCTTTTCTTGTACAACTTCCCTTGTAGTACGACGAAAGCTTTAGATCGTCGTACTATCCTTCGTGCTTCAACCACATCTTCGGGTAGTGTTCTGTTAACCATATATGCTAAGTTTGGCTGCATCTAAGTTACTTCAACCATCATGACCTCCTCTGGCTCTGTCGTGCTTTCCACTGCTGCCTTGCTAGCCCCCAAGCCTGTTGTTGTATGCTAGCCTGTTTTGCCCGAATTCGAATTTTTGCTTTCCTTTATTGATCTCTCAACGATTTCTTCCCAAAAGACTCCTGGCGGTATAGGCAGACATTGGGACCCGATGTTTTCTAGATTATCGGCTTCTTCGTTTCTTGCCCTGCTGACATGCTATACTTCATATCCGTCGAAGGTTCCTTCTAGGTAGTAGTATAGGTTTCGGTATGCAGTCATGTTGTCGTTGATAGCATCACAATGAGTCATCACTTGTTGATCCACAAGATTCGTGTCTCCAAATATTTTTAATCGAGTTGCGCCACATGCTTTAGACATCTTCATTCCGTACAGCAAAGCTTCGTATTCGGCTTCATTGTTGGAAGCTTGCAGAAAACTCATCCTTAGCACATATTTTAGTTTATCTCCTTGTGGTGATATTAAGACTACCCTTACTCCAGCTCCTTGTACTCTTTTTGACCCGTCAAAATACATTGTCCAGACGCTTGACAAGTCAGGTGGTCCTGTGTTGTGCAACTCTAGCCACTCTGCTGTAAACTCTGGCAAAACCTGGGATTTGATGGCCTTCCTTTTCACATATGTGATGTCCAGAGGGGAGAGTTCGATTCCCCACAAGGAGACACGTCATGTTTCTTCAGGGTTGTTTAGTATATTCGATAGTGGAGCTTCGTTAACCACTATGATTGGATGAACCGCGACGTATTATCATAATTTCCGTGCTGTTGTGAACACGCTGTACGCAAGTTTTTGGTAATGCAGATAACATTGTTTTGATGGTGATAAAACTTTGTTGAGGAAGTATACTGGTCGCTGGACTCCATGTGACAAGGGTATAGATAATAGAGCCCGTCAGTTGAGTACCCCTAAGGCCCGTTAAGCTAGGCCCAATTGTAATACTAGTCGAAATACGAGTTCTTACTGTATGTCGATATTGTAATATGTATCGGACCCTACCCGATCCTCGAGACCTGGCCACCTATATATAGGGGCCAGGAGGGGACGGTGTGGGACAGATTGAAAGCAAGCCAGATTCTACACCCACGTTTACTTTCATAGACACCGTGTTTGACTGAGTTTACCTTCGAGTTCATCCGACGCCCTATCTCCCCGATCCTAAGTCCTTCATCTAGGACATTTGTCGAGTTAACCCCTTGCCAATTGGCGCCGACCGTGGGGACTCTGGGCATTGGAACCATGAATTCGACGGCTTTTTCGCTTTTAGCCAATAGCAATCCAGAAGCCTACAAAAATCAAGAGGTGGAATTGACGTTCGGAAGTCTAAGCTTCTACATCGGACCTTCGGGTACAACTCGTCTTTCGGATTCGACAAAATTAGTTCCGTCAGCGGGCAAAGCAGAGAGGATGACAGCATCTGGATCATTGGTAGGCTCTTCTAGCGAGGCAAACTCGCCAGTCAGCTTAGCAGCACCAGAAAATTTGTAGGGAAAATGAGAGGAACCCGACAAAATCGGGCAAGAGACCATGGTGGAAGAAGCAGTGGACAAGTCAAGGGATATCATCAGCAGAAGCAGCGGTGTCTCCAAGAGCGTACACCAATTATGCGTTATCATCATAGAAGAAGCAGAAGAAGAAAACAATCACACTAGCAACAAGGAGGTCGACATGCATGTCGACAAATTAAGGAGCAATAGCAAGAAAGAGAAGGAGAAAGTGCATGTTTCGGCTGGAGAGTGGAGAATGATCATGACAGCTGTTAACCATGGGACTGATGTACCCGCAGATTCAAGAAGAGAAGTTTTAATGGGGTACCAATACGTGCTACACCAGTGTAGGAAAAAGTTAAGGGAGGAAAGAGATATGTTCACGAGAAGCCGAGGTGACGATAGTATGTCAAGCGAAGAACACTGGGATGAGTACAGTGACGCATCAGAAAGCAGCATGGAGAGGCACAAAGATCCGAAGCACAAAAGAAGAACAATAGCACATGTAGTAGAAGAAAGCTATACGAGGAGCCCAAGCGCGAACCAACCAGAGGAGGAGGAAGAATTCATGCAAGAAACACCAGAAGCAGCATTGATAGCAGCACAGGCATATCTACTAACCACGCAACCAAAACCTGGTAACCCACGGGAACAAATGCATCAAGACACGATACGGAGCCTCAGGCTAGTCGAAGAAAAGCTAAAAGGCAATATTTCGGAGAAAAAGTCGACTCACCGTAGTAAAAGGAAAAAAGAAGAGGTCAAACGCAAATCTTCGCAGAACGAAACTAGCGAGTCCTCAGAAGACGAGAAAAGCCAAAAGAGGAAGGAGGATGCAAGGAACATAATAGCACAAGCAAGGGTAAATAACTCATGTTATGCATGGAGGGAAGAAAACTATGAGGACGACGAAAAAGAGATGGGCGCACTATGCTTTACCCGCAGGGTTCGCACAACGCAGGTACCCAAAGGTTTTAAGTTTCCGCATGACCAAGAGAAGTATGATGGATCGCAAGAGCCAACTCTATGGTTATCAGATTACCTGCAAGCAGTACAGATACTAGGAGGAACAAGAGCAACAACCATGCAAAGTTTGCAGTTACACCTCACCGGCGCAGCATGGTCCTGGTTAAATACCCTACCCAACGATTCCATTAGAAGTTGGGGAGAATTAGAGAGTCAATTCGCAAGAAACTTTCGCTCAACATATAAGCGCCCAACATTGCTAGAAGAAGTCAAGTCATGCATACAGCAGAAAGGCGAAACACTACGTTCTTATATACAACGCTGGAGTGTAATCAAAGACTCGGCAGAAGATGTCTCCGACGAAAGAGCGATAGATGCTTTTTCGAGCGGCCTTCATCGTATAGACCTAGTGGAAGAGATAGGAAGAGCAAGGCCAAGAACAGTATCTAAGCTAATGGAAACAGCCAACAGATTCGCTGATGGAGAAGACGCGTACAATAACAAAAGGGGGCGTTCACCGGAAGTCGACAAAACAAGCAGGCAAAGGCGAAGATACCGCAATGGTGACAACCACGGAAGGAGAAATCAGATAGCCGCAGGATATGACGAAAGGAGTGAAGAAGGCTATGAAAACATCGAATTTCCTACGAGAGACAACAGGGGAAAGGAGAAGCCAAGGTACTCGGGTCCTTCGGCAGAAGATATGTTATATGGTCCTTGTCGCATCCATTATGCTTACCTAGACGGGAAAAGAGTTTCCAACCACCAGATGAAGGATTGCAGAACCTTCTTAAGGTTGCAAAACGCCACAGATTCAAGCCAAGGGGCATGGCAGGGAGGAAAAAGCATAAATCAAGGATATCAAATGCAGCAACTCGCAAAACAGCTGGAGTCAAAAGTATATATATCAGCAATGATCCAACTAGTACCAAAGTCGAAGAAAGAAAGGAAGAGCATATCAAGACAGGTCAACCTGGCAATAACATCACCACCAGCTACTACGGAGTATCTAAAGTGGTAGGATCAACCAATTAGGTTCAGCAGAGCAGACCACCCGAGGAAAATCCCCAGACCAGGTCACTCACCAATGGTGCTCAAAGCTCAAATAGGAGGATATGATGTCGGAAGAGTATTCATGGATGCAGGAAGCGGTATAAACCTAATATACGCCAGAATATTGAAAGCAATGTGCATATCATTGGAAAATCTAAAGCCAACAGATTGTTCTTTCCATGGAATAGTACCAGGAGCCGCAAATTATCCTTTGGGCAAAATAGAAATCGACGTCTGTTTCGGCGACAGTAGCAATTATCGCAGAGAAAAGTTGGAGTTTGAATTCATGGACTGGCCCTCACAATACCATGCAATCCTGGGACGCCCAGCATTTGCAAAATTCATGGCAGTACCTCACTATGCATATCTCACACTCAAGATACCAGGACCTAAAGGAACGATCACGGTAGAAGGAAGCTTTGAAGTATCCAACACCTGTGACAAAGAATTTAATAGGTTCGTGCAAACCTTCGGCATGACAGCAGAGTACGCAAGGCTAACAGGCGAAACTGACCACAACGTGCTACCCGACGTCGGGCGATCCTTGCCAGATCAGGCTTTCGATGCAACTCAGGACTCGAAGAAAATATAGGTCCATCCGACGGACCCAAACAAGACCACCTCCATAGCGGTAAACTTGGATCCTCCATAGGAAAGCGCGCTCGTCGAGTTCCTCCATGAGCGCTGGGAAATCTTCACCTGGTGTCCTTCAGATATGCCAGGTGTTCCCAGGGAACTCGTCGAGCACGCACTAAACGTGGATCCTAAAGCAAAGCCAGTCAAGCAACCACTACGACGATTTGATGAACCCAAGAGGAAAGCCATAGCGTCAGAGCTACATAGACTGGAAAACACAGGGTTCATCCGAGAAATCAAAACGTCGACTTGGGTATCTAATCCAGTTATAGTCCCCAAGAAAAACACAGATGTACAAAGAGTATGTGTCGACTACACATCCCTCAACAAGCACTGTCCAAAGGATCCCTTCCCCTTACCACGCATTGATCAAATAATCAACTCAACAGCGGGGTGCGAAAGGATTTCCTTCCTAGATGCATACTCTAGTTACAATTAGATCAAATTAAAAAAGGAGGACGAGGAAGCCTTCATTACACCATACGGCATGTTCTGTTATCAGGTCATGCCTTTCGGCCTGAAAACGTAGAGGCAACCTACCAGCGGATGATGCAAAATTGCCTCGGAAGTCAAATAGGACGAAATATCCAAGTTTACATCGATGACGTGGTCATCACCACGAGGAAGGAAGAGTCTCTGATCAGTGACCTAGCGGAAACTTTCGACAACCTGAACAAGTATAAGCTCAAGCTCAACCTGACAAAATGCTCTTTCGGTGTATCAGCAGGGCAACTTTTGAGGTTCCTAGTATCAGCAAGAGGAATAGAGGCAAACCCAGAAAAGATCCAAGCAATATTAACAATAGGAAAACCAACAAAGCTACATGACGTACAGAAGCTCGCAGGGCGCGTCGCGGCGCTAAGTCAATTTGCGGCTCGATTGGGAGAGAAAGCACTACCTTTCTACGCGCTCATGAAAAAATCAGATGATAAATTCGAGTGGATGGAAGAAGCGGACGTAGCCTTCGCGCAGTTGAAAAAAGTGCTCTCCACACCTCCGGTGTTGGTTGCACCAAAGGAAAAAGAGCCACTACTATTATACATTGCAGCAACACACCAAGTGGTAAGTACAGTACTAGTAGTCAAAAGAAGTGAAGAAGGAAAAGCTCATGGCATTCAGAGGCCATTCTATTTCATCAGTGAAGTACTCTCTCCAACAAAGCAAAGGTACCCGCACTATCAAAAGCTCGCATACAGTGTTTTCACAACATCTCAGAAACTATGGCAATACTTTGCGGTGCACCCAATTATAGTGGTCAACGAAGCACCACTCTCCAATATATTGAACAACCCTTCGGCAACAGGACATGTCTCTTTATGGGGAATTGAATTATCACCCCTGAACATCACGTACGAAAAGTCAAAGGCAATCAAGTCACAAATCCTGCCAGATTTCACAGCAGAGTGGCTAGAGTTACAAAGTACAGGTCCTCCAGATTTATGGAGTGTTTGGACGATGTAACACCCCGACCACCCCGTGGACGGGCCTGTTACCCCTGGCAGCTATCTAGGATTTCTAGACTGGCCCCACAGACCAACACTAGTCTTTTCTGCGCACTTTGTCCTCACTCGTGCGCACCCGGGATCAACTTCCCGGTCGGTCACCCATCATCAAATTGCTCCAGGCCAAGCACGCTTAACCTGGAGTTCTTTTCAGATGAGCTTCCGGAAAAGAAGGTATACCTTGTTGATATGAGTATCCTATCAATCCTATTAAGCCCCGAGCCAGGATGTCACACACTCACCCTCTTAGAAGACCGACGTCCTCGTCGGTCAGCCCCAGGCCAGGAACTTCCCCTATTGGACATGTCCATGCGTCCAGTGCCGACCCATGTGCCACGATGGGCCACATGTCCGCGCACCTAACCCGCACACGCCCATGTTACCGCAAGGGTCGGCTCTGATACCAAATGTAACACCCCAGTCACCCCGTGGCCGGGCCTGTTACCCCTGGCAGCTCTCTAGGATTTCTAGACTGGCCCCACAGACCAACACTAGTCTTTTCTGCGCACTTTGTCCTCACTCGTGCGCACCCGGGAACAACTTCCCGGTGGGTCACCCATCCTCAAATCGCTCCAGGCCAAGCACGCTTAACCTGGAGTTCTTTTCAGATGAGCTTCCAGAAAAGAAGGTATACCTTGTTGATATGATTATCCTATCAATCCTATTAAGCCCTGAGCCAGGATGTCACAGACGATGTATTTCGATGGCTCAAAAAGAATCCAAGGCATAGGAGCAGGCGTAGTCCTGATATCACCACAAGGCAACAAACTGAAATATGTGTTACAGATGAGTTTTCCCCAAGCTTCTAATAATGAAGCCGAATACGAGGTGTTGCTCCGTGGAATGAAAATGGCAAAAGCTTGTGGAGCAACTCGACTTAAAATATTTGGAGACTCGAACCTCGTTGTTCAACAAGTAATGAACAAATGCGACGCCATCAGCGACAACATGACAGCATACAGAAACTTATACTACTATCTCGAAGGAACATTCGATGGATGCGAAGTTTCGCACGTCAGCAGAGCCAGCAACGAGGAACCCGACAATTTAGCAAACATCGGGTCCCAATGCTTACCCGTACCACAAGGAGTCTTCTGGGAGGAAATCATAGAGCGATCAATAAAGAACAGCAAAACCTCGACTATAGAGGGGCAAACGACAGGCTCGGGGGCTGGAAAAACAAGTGCAGCAGAACCAGAAGAAGTCATGATAATAGAAGAAACTTGGATGCAGCCATATCTGGCATACATGATAAACAAAACACTACCCGAAGACACGGTAGAAGAAAAAAGAATAATACGACGATCCAAGGCTTTCATCATGTTACAAGGAAAGTTATATAAGAAAAGTATATTAGGCGTCCTGCAACGATGCGTCACTCCTCAAGAAGGACAAGAAATCTTAAAGGATATTCATGTAGGAGTATGTGGACATGCGAGTAGCAGAGCTATCGCGGCCAAAGCCTTTTGAGCAGGATTCTATTGGTTAACAGCCATCGAAGACGCAAAAGATATAGTTCGAAAGTGTGAAGCATGCCAAAGGTTCGCATCTCGGCCACATGTGCCAGCAGCAGAGTTACAACTAATACCATTATCCTAGCCCTTTGCGCAGTGGGGTCTCGACATGGTAGGAAAATTGCACAAGTCTTGGCCAGGAGGGCACGTTTATATGCTGGTGGCAGTCGACAAATTCACCAAGTGGGTAGAAGCAGCCCCAGTGACAACCTAAGATTCTAAAGCCGCAATAAATTTCATCAAGTCTATAGTCTTTCGCTTCGGAGTACCACACAGCATAATCACAAACAATGGTACAAATTTCACGTCAAAGGAGTTCAAGGACTATTGCGAAGGATTGGGAATCAAACTGAAATTTGCATCTGTAGCACATCCGAAGACAAACGGGCAAGTCAAAAAAGCCAATGGCTTAATATGCAACAAGATAAAGAAACGGCTGTTGGAACCCCTTTAAAAAGCCAAGCACGCTTGGGTAGATGAGCTACCCTATGTACTCTGGAGTCTACGAACTACACCCAACGCAGCTACTCAAGAAACCCCCTTTTTCCTGGTCCATGGAGCAGAAGCTGTGCTTCCAGTTGAAATAACTCATGAAGCTCCAAGGATCGTAGCATACGATGAGGCAACTTCCACAGAAGCACTGCAGGATGGTGTCGACGCACTCGATGAGGCAAGAGATGTAGCGCTCGCCAGAGCTACTCAGTATCAGCAAAATTTGTGAAATTACCACAGCAGTCGAGTTCATCCATGATCTTTCGTGGTAGGAGATCTAGTTCTACGACTCAAGCAAGATGGCCATAAAAAACTCGAGTCCCCATGGGTGGGACCTTACATCATGATAGAAGTGATACCAGGAGGAGCTTATCGACTACAAGACAAGAAAACGGGGCAACACGAGAGTAACCCGTGGAATACAGAGCAGCTACGATGATTCTACGCATAGGTGAAATAAGGCGATTAAGGAGTTTTTTCGAGTTATGACCCTCTGAATCCAGAACATGAGGCCATAGGTCGGGTTCATTGGGTCAAATCGACAATATGTGTAAATATTTTACTTTACACTTGGGGGCTAAGACCCTTGCGTTGTACGAAATAAGGTTAACAAGTTTTGTGACTATCTGCGACATACTACAAGGTTGATTGCAACCCGATATTTCGACGGCACCATAAACGATTCAAGGGAACCCGATAAAAAATTAAAGCGCATACCTCGGAATCATGATTCGTTCCCATGGTAAAACACATAATTTGGATATGATTATTTTGGATATGATTGTTCATTCCAGATAAGCACGACGAGGAAACAACTGGATTACATAAAGAAGAGTACTAATAAAACTACACTTCGGCTTCATACTCCTACTGGCACTGGGTGCCATCGTAGATTCTCACGTCGAACTTCGATGTGTCAACATGAAAATCAAAGGTCATGAAGAACCCCTGATGGAGGTCATGATCCTCCGCAAATCGCGCCCAGCCGCCCTTGACGAACTATTCACCTGCGTCGTCGTACCACACCTCCACTTCATATGGAGTTCCTCCACCAGATTGTTCGCAGAGAATTGCTTCGCACAGCTCCCGCCCATCCATGAATTTCGTGAAATTCAGGGGCAGGCGTTGAATCTCGTGGCATTTCGCGTTGCAGATACAGAAGAAAGAGTAGATCCTGGGTGACAAAGAAGAAGAATCACGGGAAGAAGCACTTGGACCTGGTGCGGCAGAGGGCACTTTAGGCTTATTCTTGCTCCCAGCCGGACGGCCGGGGCGTCGCTTCACCAGAATAGAAGATGATGCCCCCATGGATGCCGTGTTAGTTTTATTTTTACTACCGCACGGGCGGCCGCGACCCCGCTTCACCACCGGGGCATCGATGTTCAACCGAGATTCACTCGCATCGGCCATGGGGGACAAGCGTCAGAGATGTAAAACCCTAGATGGGATGAGAAGACGATGCAGCGAAGGAAGATGGAGGAATTAGGGTTTTTACCCTGGTCAAAGTGTGCTTTATTTATAAGCACATGCTAATGGGCCCCTGAAGTGGCAAGGCCTAAAGTAAATTTTTGGATTTTTTACAGCGCAGATAAGCACAGAGGATTAAAATGTAAAAAAAAAGGTGCGAAGCGAAAAGGGTTCAGAGGGTACGCAAGATCCTAGCAGACGAACAGGTTTCCCTTGTCTTCGACTCGGGGGCTTGCAACAGAAACAGAGGGAAATTCCATTCAAAAGTGAGCAAAATCAGCAAATGATACGAGAAGAACAGCGTGGAGCAAATTTATCTATTCTCTTGAGCCTATACCCAAAAAATTTCGGCTATAGCCTCGGGGGCTACTCCCATCGGGAGCGCTATCGCGCACCCGATAGAAATAAGTCGACAAAAGAAAATAGCAAGGAACTTTGGCTACATCGCCAACAAAATATTGATTACTCCCATTGGGAGGTGTTCACGAAAAGTTAAAAAGGATAACTCGAAAAGTTGCGTATATTGATTCAGTCAAACAAGGCTGCGAAATATAATTCTCTAGTTGCGTCATCGCGACAAAACTTGAATGCCGTGGTTGAAATATATCACGAAGGTAAGACCCCAGGATCCGTCCTGTGTGGCCCGGTATATGCACACGGATGCGCTCTGCTGGTATGTATCCGTGTCTACGACGCGAAGAAAAATCCTGGTGGACGCACTAGGTACCTGATACGTCTCCAACGTATCTATAATTTTTGATGCTCCATGCTTGTTTTTACACCATTTTCCAATGTTTCGTTACACTTCGTGGCACTTTTATGCATTTTCTGGAACTAACCTACTAACAAGTTGCCACAGTGCCAGTTCCCTGTTTTCTGCTGTTTTTGTGTTTCAGAAGTGATACACAGGAAATATTCTCGGAATTGGACGAAACAAGTTCCTGAAGTCTTATTTTTCCCGGAAGCTTCCATAGATCCGAAGAGGAGTAGGAGGGGAGCCACAGGGGCCCCACACACCAGGCCGGCGCGGCTAGGGCCTGGGCCGCGCCAGCCAGGCGTGAGGCCACCTGGCTCCACCTCTAACATCGCCCCTTCACCTATAAAGACCCCCTGATGGAAAAAACCTAAGTACCCGATCACTTTTCCAGAACACATCGCGATCCGCCACCGCCGTCGACCCGAAGATCGGGAGGGTCCAGAAGCTCTTCCTAGCACCCTGCCGGAGAGGGGAATCGCCACCGGAGGTCTTCTTCATTGCCATGCTTGCCTCCGGAGCGATGAGTGAGTAGTCTACCTTGGACTATGGGTCCATAGCAGTAGCTAGATGGTTGTCTTCTCCACCATGTGCTTCATGTTTAGATCTCATGAGCTGCCCTACATGATTGAGATCACCGTTATGTAATTCTACATGTTTGGTTTGTTGGGATCCGATGAATATTGGTGTTATGATTGAGTTGCTATACTGAAATATATCTTTTGTTATCTCTATGTTGTTTATGATCTTGCATGCTCTCCGTTGTTAGTAGCTATCTTGGCCGAGTAGTTGCTAGTGACTCCAAGAGGGGGTATTTATGCTCGATAGTGGGTTCATGCCTCTATTTAACCCGGGGGAGTGATAGAAACATCTAAGGTTGTAGATGTGCTGTTGCTACTAGGGAGAAAACAACATTCATATGCTCAAGGGCATATGCTTTGTTTACATTACACACTTTGCTTAATGCAATTATCTGTTGTTCGCAACTTAATACTTGTGGAGTTCTCGGATTGATTCGCCACAAGTGGATTATTAGTCATAGATGCAGTTGGATGGCGGTCTATGTATTTTGTTGTAATGCCCAGAGTAAATCTCATAGTGATCTTCTTGACATATCACGTTTATCTTTATTCTATCAATTGCCCAACTGTAATTTGTTTACCCAGCATGTGTTATTTATCTTATGGAGAGACACCACTAGTGAACTGTGGACCCCGGTCCTATTTCCATCATATTGCTATCACCTGTTTACTTTACTCGCACTATTTACTTTACTCGCATACTCTACTATTTTCCACTCGATACGCTCATAATCTTTGTTTCAAGCAAACCGGTGAGATTGACAACCTCATCGCAAGTTGGGAGCAAAGTACTTGGTTGTGTTGTGTGCAGGTTCCGCGTTGCAGCTAGCAAGCAAAGCTTGGACGAGGTGCCATATATAAATTGTCCAAAGCTGTCGCAAACTAGCAAGCATCACCTTCAGTCGTTATTGTCTGCTTTTCTCCTGGACAATAAACCTTGGTTTCTTAACTGAGGGAAAACTTGCTGATATATTCATCAAAACCTTCTCTTGGGGTTTTCCAACTGGCCGGTCATTTACTACAAGCCAACAAGTTTTCTGGCACCATCATCACCGCGCTATCAACAAGTTTTCTGGCGCCGTTGCCGGGGAAGAGTGGAAGACCTCTGCAAGGGGAGTTTTTCGCACGCACATCCTATACTTTCTTTTATTGTTTTGTTTATTTTACCTGCACCATTTTATATCAAAAACCCAAAAAAATTAGAATCCTTGGTAGTTGTTATTTCTTTACTTTTAGTTCATCATGTTGATCCCTAAGTACGTTCTGGAGGACCTCTCAATAGGTAGTGGTTCAATTATTGGCAAAAGTAACATTGAGGAGTTCTTTAATCACATTAGTATGCATAAGGAAGTTGAGGAAAAGTATTTGGTTGAGCTAGCTCCTAGTATTGAAGTTGCTTCTGCTTATTTAATTTACATGTTGGAAACTAGGTTTGCTAGTCTTAATCCTTTCACGCAATACATGTTCCTTAAGCTTCATGAAATTGAAGATCCTGAAAAGAAAGCTTTTATTTTGGAAGCTTTGCGCTTAGAATTTAAAGATGTCATTATTGAAGCTAGAAAAGTTCTTAAACGTTTTAATAAACTCGGTTCACCTATAAAGGTTATTAGTACAAACGATGATGGGGCCGAAATACCTATACCTAGCAAGCTCTTGGGATTGTGTGAAGCTTTCGAAAATAATTTTGAGTGGATCTGTCCCCAAAATCTTTTTAGTGATTTTAGTGAACCAAAGTGTGATCACAAAGGGTCTTCTGAAACTTATGTGGCTGAAATACAATGCCTTATTGACAAGACCTCTGCATTTGATCTTAATGCTTCTTCTGAAAATACTTGATTCGCAATTTTCTGCGCCTAGCTCAAAGGCGTTAAAGAAAAGCACTCTTGGGAGATAACCCAATGTTTTATTTTTAGTACTTTTTCTTTTATTTGAGTCTTGGAAGTCATTACTACTGTAATGACCGCTCCTTATCTTGTTTATTTTGTTGTTGTGCCAAGAGAAGCCTCTAATTCGAGTGAGGTAAAGATTTGGGGATGTTGCTGTCCTGAAACTATTTTCGGTGCTGCACCGTAAAAATTCGTATAAATTCTCTGTATATCTTTTGGACCTGCGATTTCTTGTGCATATGCCCCAGGATATATCCAAACTTTCGTTAGTTGAACACTTTTTGATTTGAGCAACAGAAAACCCCTCAAAAATTCGGCCTTTGTCAGCTGTTCTGTTTTGACAGATTTCTACCAATATTTGTGTTTGCCACTTTATCGCTTTCTTTTGAGTTCTTTTGATCACAGAACTTTTGGGGAAGTTGCTACAGTAGTATATGCTTTATATGTGGTGGTTTTGGGTTGAAACCTGAAGCAAAAAGAGGTTGATTATATGTTATGCTACACTAATGTTGCTAATAGAATTGTGTTTAGTTTTGTATGAAGGAAGTTTTCAAGTGTAGGGATTGGAGAATGATGAGATGAGTTGAAGAATGGACAAAAGCTCAAGCTTGGGGATGCCCATGCATCACACCAAGAAATATCCAAGAAGTACAAGCGTCAAAGCTTGGGGATGCCCCCGAGGCACTCCTTCTTCATCGGCAAAAATCAGGTCATCTTTCAAAACACTATATTTTTATTGCTTCATGCACTATGTGTTTTTCTTGGAGCGTCAGTTGTTTTAGTTTTCTTAGTTAGTTTGTTTGTTTGCTGCAATAAATGGTTGGACCCCAACAAATTTCCTTTGGAGGAGATGTACTCGTTTTCATTTGCCAAGAACACTCCGTTTTCACTCTTATCGTTCATCGAGTGTTCTTCTTTTTCTGCTACTGCTTTTGGTTTTCGTTTTCGCCTTGATTTGCATTCAGACCTTGTCATATCTTTTCATCAAGGTGTATTTTTGCCTCTGATCTTTATTGGTTTTCATCAAAAGAGGTGTCTTTAAAAATTTCAAATGGTGTTGGAAAAGAGAAAAAGCTTTATGCAAAAAAGTGGTACAAGAAGGAGCTTGTGTAGACTGTGGCTTAGGCTTTTTCATGTCATGCTTGATGTCTTTTTGATGGTATGCTTAGTGGTTTTGCTGTAGCATGACTTGTCTCAAATAACTGAGATTGCTTAATGAGCCTTTGAAAAAATCATGCATTGTTTTTATTGTATGGAAGCATTATTTTGGTTTTCTCCTTGATGCTTTATTTGGGTTGACTTGGCGCATGCTCACACATGTTAGACTCATACAAAGTCGCCAATAGCCTCTACGATCATTTAGTTTTTGACTTTTGATGTCATCTTATGCTTCTTTTAATGTCGCTTTGTCGCTTTGCATGATTATGGCCATTATTGCTCTCTTAGTTGGTCGCTCCCAGTCTTTTGCTAGCCCTCGCCTTGTAGTGAGTATGAGCTCTACTCGTGCATCCAACTCCTAAAAGCCAAAGTCTTCCAAAGTGTCCACCATACATACCTACTAGCAATTTGCTATTCCAAGTAAATTTGACTTGCTTTTATTTTCTCTTCAAATTAAACTCTTACCAGTGTTATGCGAAATTCGGTCAGTAAAGCTCTCACGAACCGGAAGGCACACTTTACTTTTTCCTGTTCTAAAAAATTTGACATTGTGGTCTCTTATGTTGAGTTGTTATGCTTGCAAGTTGTAAGTTGGAGACTAGCCCAGCCATGCAGTCATGGGCAAGCTTTCAACATTGCACTTCTTATTTGAGTTGATGTCGTGATCTTTTGTTTATGGATGCCCGCGGTGTGAAATGAATTGGGAATCTTGTGGGGATCATGGAGTTTGTATATGTGTTAGGGAAACGCCGGGCCGCTAATCTAAGCCATGCATAATTCATGGTGGAAATTTGCAGCATACCCATGGTGAACATTTGACGATGCATCTCACAATAAAAAGCTAAACAAATGGCAAATAAAAGAGATGTCGAGGTGTTCATTGTCTGCTTGTCCTATCATTTTGATGTGGGCTTGTTCCATGTCATCGGGCACTAAGGTACCCCATTGGCGGTTCTCAATGATATGCATATATTTACAATGACAAGAGCCTTGCTTGGGACTCTAAGTAAAGTAGCATGAGGTTTGGGTACTCGTATTCACGGGGCACGAGGTTTTCAACTTATGATTTGTCAAGCATATGCATCATAATTGTTCTCGCATTAACTTTAACCATTCAAGATGCTTATGATGGGGGCAATGAGAGCTCAAAGCCGGTAAGTACCATAATTTTTGAAGGTTATAAAACTTGCAATCACTGCTTCCCCCTTCGAAGGGCCTTTCTTTTACTTTTATGTTGAGTCACCACCGTCTATCTTTATGCACCATTAAGAGAGCAAAGTTGTCATTCTTAGTACAATGTGCATTGTCCCAAATTTTTCATTGATTGATTCATATTATTGGTTTCACTTGTTCTCAAATTATTTGTATCTAGTCGCCCTCTTAAACTTGAAGGTGTCCTATGCATTTATGTTTTGCTCTCTATGAAGGACAAGCTGAAAACCATTTTATGTTTTTCCTTATGATTTGAACACATGTTTGACTTTCATTGTTTCATTTTCATGATCTTTTGTTTGTGTTCATTTGCATGTTTACAACATGGTTGCTAAGTTCTATTGTCAAGATTATATCTTCATGCCCATGTTTTAAGTTCTTATGATCCCAGCTCACAAATGCTTACATATATGATCAAGATTGTGTAGGTGCATGTCACCTCAAAAATTATTCTTTTGTTATCACTTACCTACTCGAGGACGAGCAAGAGTTAAGCTTGGGGATGCTTGATACGTCTCCAACGTATCTATAATTTTTGATGCTCCATGCTTGTTTTTACACCATTTGCCAATGTTTCGTTACACTTCGTGGCAGTTTTATGCATTTTCCGGAACTAACCTACTAACAAGTTGCCACAGTGCCAGTTCCCTGTTTTTTGCTGTTTTTGTGTTTCAGAACTGATACATAGGAAATATTCTCGGAATTGGACAAAACAAGTTCTGAAGTCTTATTTTTCCCGGAAGCTTCCAGAGATCCGAAGAGGAGTAGGAGGGGAGCCACAGGGGCCCCACACGCCAGGCCGGCGCGGCTAGGGCCTGGGCCACGCTAGCCAGGCGTGAGGCCACCTGGCTCCACCTCTGACATCGCCCCTTCGCCTATAAAGACCCCCCGATGAAAAAAACCTAAGTACCCGATCACTTTTCTAGAACACATTGCGATCCGCCGCCGCCGTCGACCCGAAGATCGGGAGGGTCCAGAAGCTCTTCCCGGCACCCTGCCGGAGAGGGGAATCGCCACCGGAGGTCTTCTTCATCGCCATGCTTGCCTCCTGAGCGATGAGTGAGTAGTCTACCTTGGACTATGGGTCCATAGCAGTAGCTAGATGGTTGTCTTCTCCACCATGTGCTTCATGTTTAGATCTCATGAGCTGCCCTACATGATTGAGATCACCGTTATGTAATTCTACATGTTTGGTTTGTTGGGATCCGATGAATATTGGTGTTATGATTGAGTTGCTATACTGAAATATATCTTTTGTTATCTCTATGTTGTTTATGATCTTGCATGCTCTCCATTGTTAGTAGCTATCTTGGCCGAGTAGTTGCCAGTGACTCCAAGAGGGGGTATTTATGCTCGATAGTGAGTTCATGCCTCTATTTAACCTGGGGGAGTGATAGAAACCTCTAAGGTTGTAGATGTGCTGTTGCTACTAGGGAGAAAACAACATTCATATGCTCAAGGGCATATACTTTGTTTACATTACACACTTTGCTTAATGCAATTATCTGTTGTTCGCAACTTAATACTTGTGGAGTTCTCGGATTGATTTGCCACAAGTGGATTATTAGTCATAGATGCAGTTGGATGGCGGTCTATGTATTTTGTTGTAATGCCCAGAGTAAATCTCATAGTGATCTTCTTGACATATCACGTTTATCTTTATTGTATCAATTGCCCAACTGTAATTTGTTTACCCAGCATGTGTTATTTATCTTATGGAGAGACACCACTAGTGAACTGTGGACCCCGGTCCTATTTCCATCATATTGCTATCACCTGTTTACTTTACTCGCACTGTTTACTTTACTCGCATACTCTACTATTTTCCACTCAATACGCTCATAATCTTTGTTTCAAGCAAACCGGTGAAATTGACAACCTCATCGCAAGTTGGGAGCAAAGTACTTGGTTGTGTTGTGTGCAGGTTCCGCGTTGCAGCTAGCAAGCAAAGCTTGGACGAGGTGCCATATATAAATTGTCTGAAGCTGTCGCAAACTAGCAAGCATCACCTTCAGTCGTTATTGTATGCTTTTCTCCTGGACGATAAACCTTGGCTTCTTAACTGAGGGAAAACTTGCTGCTATATTCATCAAAACGTTCTCTTGGGGTTTTCCCACTGGGATTCATTCTTTGTAAGTCCTAAATGCGGCAAAAGAATGGGTTTGACCGGTTTCCCGAATTCAAGTCCAAGGAGATTGAATTTGAAGTAGGTGACAAGTATCTGTTCCGGCAGTTAACTGGCCTCTTCATCCGTCAGAGTTGTCAGGCTTGCTCATCAAAACCCCTTGCAAGGTATTATAATAAAAATAAATCGAAAGACCAATTCGAAGATTTGAAGGTATGAAGAAGTCGAAGAAATGATCAAGTCGAAGATTTAAAGATTAGAGATTCAACCCAAATGTGCAATTTTGGTAGAATCTCAGGGGCTACTGACAAGGGTATAGATAATAGAGCCCGTCAGTTGAGTACCCCTGAGGCCCGTTAAGCTAGACCCAATTGTAATACTAGTCGAAATACGAGTTCCTACCGTATGTCGATATTGTAATCTGTATCGGACCCTACCCGATCCTCGAGACCTGGCCACCTATATATAGGGGCCAGGAGGGGACGGTGTGGGACAGATTGAAAACAAGCCAGGTTCTACACCCATGTTTACTTTCATAGACACCTTGTTTGACCGAGTTTACCTTCGAGTTCATCTGACGCCCTATCTCCCCAATCCTAAGTCCTTCATCTAGGACATTTGTCGAGTTAACCCCTCGTCACCATGTGACTTCCCATCTTCACTTTGTTCGACCACTAGCACCATGCTCACCACGTGGTGTGTAGCGGCGATGTATAGTAGTAGTGGCTCCCTTTCTTTTCGTGCGACCAACACTAGTGGTGTCGTGGTTTCATCAATAGATCTGCCATAGAGGTAGGGGTATGGCGGTTTGTGGAAGGGGGTGAACATGGAGGAGCGATCCGGGACGGTGGTAGCACGAGTTTACCCAGCTTCAGATCCCGCAGTGGTGGCGAGATCCTACGTGCTGCTATAATTCACTATATGGCAACAAGTGCTCGATTACAATGATGAGGTTGGCTGTTTCGCTATGCGATTGGCCGTATGACTAGAACATGCCTCAAGGGCTGCTCCACGCCGGGCTTATAAAGGCGCCTAGCGTGGGCTACACGTTGGTACCAGAGCGGATACAACTTGGAGTCCTAGACTAAGTCCTATGCGTGTACTACAAGGCAACCCGCCATGGGCCTGTCTCCGCAACCCGCCATGGGCCTGTCTCCGGATCCGCCATAAGCGCCTGCGTCCAGTACCGCCGTGGCAACTTCAGCAACTGGGCCGCCCGGTAGGCAATCCGCCATACCACCCCTGATGGGCCACCCTGGCTTGCTGATTTAGGACTACATCGCTGGTATACCTATTTGGTATATCCCCAACAGTAGCCCCCAGGGAACTTCAAGATTGCCATCTACATCCGCCATGCATGTTCTTGGTGAAATACTTCCGCCATAGCTCTTTTTCTCTTCTGTGCTGGGATGGCGGTCATCTTGATGTTCCTTCTTCTATCTATTAATCCGCCGTAAATAACGGATCAGGCGACGTAGTTATCTTAGCGAGATTTTCAGGATCCGTTGGATCGTACCGTGGAAATCCGCCGTAAATTCCGGCACGTAGTTCCTTCTAGGGCAAGACTTACAGCGCACGCACTATTTTCACCGAAGTTACTTTTTTACCCCTGGACACGTGTCACCGGATTAGGGTTTCTGCGATCAGGACGAGCGGTGGTGATGGCGGGCATGAATCTCGAGGCCCGGGGTCTATATATACCCTGGCCTCTCACCCCCGACCGGTCACCCCTCATTCGCTCCCGTCGCTTTCTCTCTCTTCAGCGCCTCCACGAGAGCTACGTCATCTCCGACGAGCCACCGCGGAAAATCCTCGCCGCCGGCGGCTTTTTCCGCCGGAATAGCTTGCTCAAGCACTTCAAGGATTTCATAGCGGAATCTTCCTTTCGCTAAACACCATGAACCCCAGATCACCTTCCGGCCACCATTCCGAAGCTGAGGAGGAGGATTCCCCCCTGCAACAGTCAGCTCAGGGAGCACATCCTGCAATGGTAGATTTAGATCCAGAGGACATTATGTCCGAAGCTGAAGAAGAGATGGCGGGAACAAACGCAGATGATCCCGCAGACAAGGAAGCGGAGGGCGAAGCTGAGGAGGAAGGAGCCGAGGACGAAGAAGAGCAGATCCCCCAGAACCTCCATGGGTATTGGCAAAAATCCCATGTCAAGGACACTGACGTCCAAGCCATGGAAGGCGAGGGCACCGTGGCTCCTCAAGCTGAATCTGGATGGTGGACCGACTTCAAGGCCCCGGTGCCTATTCCTAACCCCTCCGAGATCATGATGCTCAAATCTCACGTGGAGAGGGGTCTCAGTATGCCTCCATCTCTTTTCTTTACTAATCTTCTGAAATTCTACGGACTGCAACTCCACCACATATCACCAAAACAGCTTGGTGTCTGTGGCGGGCTACACAGCTTTGTGCGAGGAATACCTCGGGATCCACCCCAGGGTAGACCTCTTCCAACTTTTCTTCTCCGTGCGGGCCAATTATGAAGATGATGGATCCCTTCGAACCTGTAGAATAGTTTGCTTCCTTCCACGAAGGTCGAAGGAATACCCCTTCATCATGCCTCTGGATTCCGCCATAGGATGGAGAAAGTCCTGGTTCTACATGGCGGATAAGCCCGCGCCATCTCAAGCCCGCGGCCTCCTTCCCTTTAAGAACATAGCTGCTGAATCCCGCGACTCCTAGACGGCTGTCAACGACGAATCCGCCACTCCCTATGTCAAGCTCTTGGCTCGGCGGATCGCCAAGCTATCTGTGGATGGCTTGAAAGGAATTGACACCATCAACTGCTGGATATCCCAGCGGATTCAGCCACTCCAACACCGCGATAGCCTGATGCACGAGTATACTGGTGCAAATGATGGCATGCGTTATTCGGACCAGGAGCTGGACCCTAAAGTGGTCGAGAAGCGCATCCGTTCTCTGATGAAGTCTCCTAGGAAGAAGCCTTGGAAGTTTGGCATGGCTATGTTTGAGAATGGCAGCTGCCCTTTGGTGAGTTCCCTTTCCGCCATAATACCGTATGATACCTTTATATTTCATAAGAAATAACATTTTTCTCTTATCAGCTCAAATCACTTGGTCCTGCACACTTTGCCCATCCCCTTCGCCGTTCCAACACCAAATCTACTGCTAAGGAGGAAGTTGTTCACTCTAGCGGGAACAAAGAGGAGATGGCGGGGAATGTAGATGACACAGCCCACACGACCCAGGAGAAGGTGATTCCCAAGAAGCGGGCTGGTAGCAGGAAAACTCGCGGTGGTGGCGGGAAATCTGTTGATTCCCGTCGTTTCGAGGCTCAATGCAGGGCGGAGCTAGAAACGCCATCCGAGAATACCGCTACTATCAATCTGCCCAAGTCAAGGTAACCTTTCGATATCCTCCTCCATTGTTGCTGCTTTTCACTTCTAATCCTCCTTTACTCAGAAGGAAGAAACCTACTGTCAAGGAGCTGTCATCCAAGCGAGCCAAGCCCTCCCCTGCCGCCATCCCGCACACCCCTGACATACCAACTCCCTCCCCCGCTCGTATCGATATCGATATGGAGGATGCTGGTGGTCAGTTTGACCCGATGCCAGAAGCCAACCCAACAACTGAAGCCGCGGCTACTGATGTCGTCCAAAGCGAAAAGGCTTCTGGCTCGTTTCAGGGTCAAGTGGCGGATGCTCCGACGGGGGGCAGTTTATTTTGGAGACAAAAGCAACTTGAAGTCGTCAATCTTATTTCCAGCCAGAAAGATGCCAGCAACCAGCTGTCCAGTGGCATCGCCGCTTTTGTTGAGAAAACAACCACTATGAAGAAGGTATGTACTCCCAGTAGCCCCCGAGCGCCATGGCAGATTCTTATATTCGATCCGCTATGGGGCTTCAAGAGAGACTTCTGTAAATTTTTGAATAGCACAGCCCTCGAGCGCTGGTAGTTCACACAGTGCTCTATAGAGAATTTTTTTAAATTTCATACTGAGTAGCCCCCGAGCGTTATGGCGGATAACTATCCGGCGTAAAGCTCTTAGGAAGACAAAAAATCAGCATAAGTAGCCCCCGAGCATTATGGTGGATACTATCCAGCATGATGCTCTAAGAATGACTAAAAAATCATCGTGAGTAGCCCCCGAGCGTTATGGCAGATAATTATCCGGCATAAAGCTCTAAGAGTGACTAACACTTCAAATTATTTTTACCAGAACTACAAGAAAGTGGTAGAGGACCTGGTCCAGGTTGTCAGCTCGCAAGAGAAGGAGCTGGCAAACAAAAGTGCTCTTGTGGCGGACTTGCAGCAGCAGCTTGAGAATAGCGGTAATTTACCTTGACAAGTTTGTTTTCCTTTATGCTTATTCGATCAATGCTGCGCTGATAATTCCGCCATGCAGATGCTGCCGCGCTCAAGTCCAAACTTGAGGGGGTGGAGAAGGGCCACGCCATTGCGATGGATGGGCTGCATCAGCAGCTCCAGAAATCCCTGGCCGCAAACACCTCCCTCGAAGAGCAACTTAAGGACCAGGAGCGCCAAAACCTTAAGAGGGAGAAGGAGATAGAGGATCTCCGCAAAGCCGCCGCTGTTTTTGAGCAGCGACACACGGGTTTCAACGAGATCCTCCATCACTTCCAGGACACCCTGTTAGGTACCATTTCTTCTTATACTGTAAAGTTTTCAATTTTTGCTATGCCGTGCGTGACGCATCTTCTTTTTCCGCCATGCAGTCGCCCTGGGGCAAGGCGAGGTGGATACCGCCGAGGGCTTGCGCGTGGCCACCGATGTAGCGAAGAAGGAGCTTGATGGCCTTCTCAACGCTGGTCGCCAGGCGTGCGGGAGCCTGCAGATAGCGGGTTCTTCCAACCTCTCCGCCATTGCGCTCACCCAGAAGCTGCTGCTTGTGCCAGGGCTAATGGCGGACTGGAAATAGTCCTCTGCTCGGGGTGGTGCCAGGACAGCTTTAAGCTTGGCGAAGGCCCACTACCCCGAGATGGACCTGGACCTGCTCACCTCCGGCATCCCGGAGAGTGGCGAGGACGGTGCACTAGTGGACGAGGCCGCCATCCGGCAAAGCGTGCTTGGATACGATCAACTGTGTGCCCTTGGCACTCAGCTGAATGTATAGTATGAAGCATATGAGCTACCAGGGTCGCCAAGCCAGGCTTCGGCATCAGTCTCCGTGGCTACTGCAGGTGGTGATGGCGGTGATGAGGTGTCCTCCAAGGTTCCGCCGTCTTCTTAGGATGTGCCCTGCAATATGGCAGGAAAAACACTTTGCATCAATTCGGCCCCTGAGTGGGTCTGTAAATTAAACATAAACTGCGTGTGAATGTTTCTGCACTATGACTGATCTACTTGTGGCGGATCAGTAGAATGCTTTTGAACTTTTGCAGCTTGTTGTTATGAAGTGGTTTAATTGTGCGAAGAAACTGCCAGGCCTAGTTTTATGCAACTTTGCAGTTTTTGACATGCCCAAAAAACAACACTTTGAAAAAAAATTCACGTGTAGGATTATGCGATCCGCCATCCGGCTCTCTGTGCTTGACTTTTTGTGAGATGGCGAAATCTTCGCACGAACAATCCGCTAGGGCGACGATACTTAATAGCAACCGTCCAAAACCCTGAACGGATGGCGGCTTAGATCGTCAAAAAGTCACTACTCGGGAATCCACACAGAAAACATCGAATGAAGATCAAAACATAAAAAAGCTACGCGGACCGCTTATGGCGGATTTTTAAAAAAGACGCAAGTGCAAAGCACAATTGCGCAAAAGGTTCTATACGATCTAAATGAACAATAAAGGAGGTAAAAGACTCAGAAAAAATCAAGAGTGAACCAAATGCTTTATTTCATTGATCATATAGAGGTGCCTATTACATAGCTAGATAAGTGCTAAGTGTAGAAAGGATGTAGCTGTGCGATGTTCCATGGACGATCTGTCTCGTCGTAGATATCGTCAGGGTCTCTTCGCTTGCGCTTCTTACTGGGTCGCTTATCTAGCTCGCGAACATCAACGAGGTAGTAGGAACCATTCAGTAGAGCTTTGCTGATGACGAAGGGTCCTTCCCAAGGCGGGGATAGCTTGTGGGACTTCTGCTGTTTGAGGCGTAGCACCAGGTCACCTTCTTTGAACGAGCGTTGGCAAACTCGCCGGCTGTGATAGCGGCGGAGATTCTGCTAGTAGATGGCAGATCTCTAGGCTGCTAGGTCTCGTTCTTCTTCCAGCAGGTCCACAGATAGTTGTCTAGACGCTTCTGCATCTTTTTCCTTGTAGGCCTCGACTCTTGGAAAATCGTACTGAACATCACTCGGCAAGATTGCCTCTGCTCCGTAGACTAAGAAGAAAGGGGTAAGGCCAGTTGATCTATTTGGCATGGTCCGTAGACTCCACAGCACAGATGGCAACTCTTCTGCCCAGGCTCCAGCTGCCCTATGTAGCGGTGCTTCTAGGCGTGGCTTGATCCCTGACATGATTAGTCCGTTGGTCCGCTCAACCTGGCCATTAGACTGTGGATGTGCCATAGATGCTAGGTCAAGGCGGATTCCGTTGTGATGGCAGTATTCTTCAACTTCTCCCTGAGACAAGTTAGTGCCATTGTTGGTGATGATGCTATGTGGGATGCCGAATCTAACTACAATGTCCTTGACAAATTTGAGGGTAGTTTTGCCATCAAGTTTTCTGATGGGCTTAGCTTCTACCCACTTCGTGAATTTGTCTACCGCTACCAGGAGGTGCGTAAATCCCGAAGGTGCTGTTTTTAGCGGACCCACCATGTCCAGCCCCTAGACTGCAAAGGGCCAGGTTATAGGAATCGTATGCAGTGTTGTGGCAGGCATATGGGTTTGCTTGGAGTACATCTGGCAACCGTGGTAGAGCTCCACGATATGGTCTGCATCTGCCTTGGCTGTTGGCCAGTAGAATCCATGGCGGAATGCTTTAGCTACTAGGGATCTGGCGGCGGCGTGATGCCCAAATTCGCCTTCGTAGATCTCTCTTAGTATTTCGATTCCATCCACTTGGGATATGCACTTCATGAAAACTCCCGAGGTACTTCGTTTGTAGAGCTGGCCATCTATGATGGTGTACGCTTTGGCTCTATGCTCGATTTGTCTTTTTTGGACTTCGTCTTTGGGTAGCTTCTTGTTCGTTAGATATTCCAGGTAGGGCTCTGCCCATGGCGGATTGCTGGGCAAAACCGCCATGACGGGGGAGTTTGCTAGTTCCGGATTTTCTGCATCCACCATCTTTACCGATGGTACGCGCAGATGCTCGAGGAATACGCCTGGCGGAACTGCCTTACGGCTAGATCCTAGTTTGGACAAGGTATCGGCCGCCATGTTATCTTCTCGTCGTACGTGTTTTATGTCGTAGCCGAGGAAACTTTTGGCCATCTCATCCACTTAGTATGGATCACTTCCTTCATGAAGCCTGCTTTCAACAGCTTGGAAATTTCCTTTGCTATGGCGCGGCGCTTTTCATCTCCGAAGCGTCTCATGGCTTGTCTTACTGGCTTGGAGCCAGGAATTATTTGCAGAGCGTGCTCGGCGAGTTCCCTAGGTAAACCTGTCATGTCAGATGGCTGCCATGCGAAGATGTCCCAGTTCTCACGGAGGAACTCGACGAGCGCGCTTTCTATTTGGGGGACAAGTTTGTCCCGATGGAGGTGGTCTTGGCGGCATCGCCAGCGACAAGTTCCACCTGTTTTGTATCGACTGTAGGCTTGAAGGTGGGCGGGGAGGCGGAAATCTCCTGCTTGGATGCCGGCATCTCCGCGGGGTCCGTAGCGGCATGGATTTCTTTGAACTCCTCACCGAAGAACACTGCTTCCGCGAAGGTGGCTTCTCCTTCCTCGCACTCCTTTGCCTTTCTGAAACTGCCATAAACGGTAATTATGCCATCTGGGCCTGGCATCTTCAGCTGATTGTAGATGTAACATGGCCTGGCATGGAAGCTGTGGAAGGCAGGGCGACCGAAGATCACGTGGTATGTGCTTTTGAACGGGACTACCTCAAAGGTTATAGGCTCTTCACGGTAATTTTCCTCATTACCGAAGGCAACCTTGAGTGTGATGGACCCGAGGGACTTGGCTTGGCGACTAGGAACCACTCCATAAAAGGTGACCGCACTATGGCGGAGTTGGGTTTTGGTAAGACCAAGTTTTGTCAGAGTTTCCATGTACATGATGTTCAGGCTGCTGCCGCCATCCATTAAGCATTTGGAGAACTCGTAGCCGTGGATCACAGGGCATACCACCATGGCGTAATACCCCTCTGGGATGTGCTCTGGATGATCATCGCGGCTCCAGTGCACCGGTACTTCAGACCATCGGACGTACTGGCGGATTTTTGGCACGGTGGCGTTGAGTGAGCGCATGACGGCTCTTTGTGCCTTAGCCGTGGGGGGTCCAAGGAAAGTGTGAAAGGCTCCTTTTTTTATTTTTGATTGGATTGGCCTTGCTGGCGTCCCCCTCTGCCTTTTCGGCGGGTTTGGGCGCGGGGTCTTCATCCATATCACTGCCATCCCTGGACTCCTTGTCTTTGTCCGCTTTCCCTTTGCCACGAGGCCATTGACGCCGGCTGCGCTTGAAGCCAGCTTCTTGATCCGCCTTGAGGTCATTGACAAACTTGCAGTTCCGGTTGGTGTGATTGCACTTTCCTGAAGCGTCACGATGGGCAAAACATGGCATATCGCGGTATTCGTCGTAAGACACGGGGGCGGATGGCACCGAAGCGGGAGTTGCAGAGCTCCGCGGCTGGCCACTGCTAGTATCGTGTCCCCTGCCGTGCTGGCTGCTTTGGCCCCTATTAGCAAAGGTTGTGGCCACCATATCCGGAGTTTGCTGCTCTTCTGGCGGATTCTTCCGTTTGTTGCTGTTATTCCGCTTTCCAGTGCTCTGGATGGCGGAAGCCTTCAGAGATTCGCGAGCGTCGTCATCGGCGGCCACGTAGTTGCTTGCGATGGTGATCATGGAATTTAGGGTCAGTTTCCCTTCGTTCCTTTCCCGCAACAGGCGATGGCGGAGCAGTTGGCCTCTCTCCAAATTGTCAATAAATGCGAGGATGGCGGATTCGTCGGTAACTCCTTCACAGGAATTCTTCATATCTAGCCATCGTGCGAGGAAAGTTCGGGAGGTCTCGTCATCAGCCCGTCGGCACCGTTGGAGGTCACCAATGTTATGGGGTCTCTTGTAAGTCCCCTCGAAGTTTTCGGTGAACGCAGTTTGCATATCGAACCAGGTTTGGATGGATTTTTCTGCCAAGTCATTGATCCACTGCCTCGCAGTGCCGGATAGCATCAGGGGCAAATAGCGGACAGCAACGTTGGGTGATCCCCCGGTGAACTAAACTGCATTGAAGTAGTCTTGTAGCCAAGTTAAAGGCCTATCGACTCCATTGTACTGGCGGATATTTTTCTCGATCTTGAACCCATGCGGGATGGGCTCATCATGAATCTGTTGTCCAAAGCACTTTGGGCCGAGGAAGAAGGCTGTTTGAGACTTGGCAATCTCGTTTAGATGGGTACGGGCGTCGTAGGGCTTCTGGTCCGGCGGATCCTTGCGAGAGTTGCGTGACCTTGCTGGTCCGCCACCACCACCGCCCTCGCCATGGGGGCTCCCTGGTGGGGATGGCAAAGGGTCACGTCGTTTTTTACTCTCGCCGTCCTACGACTGATCTCTGCAGCTACGATGGCTTCCCTCTGTTCTTCGTGGAGATGGATCGTCGTCATGGCGGCGGGAGCCTTGCCCTTTGTCATCGTGGTGGCGAGCGGAGCAATGCTTGTCCTTGTCGCCACCATGGTGTGCGCCGTCGTCATGGCGAGATCATTCCCTTCGCTTGGATCCGCCGTCTCTGCTGGCTTCCTGTCGTGGCGGATCGTCTCTGCGTCCAGCGTCACGGCTTCGCCCTCGCTTGCCATCATTGTCGCGTATGACGATTCCTCCCTTTGGGACTTCAAACGTCTTATACTTTGGTGGCGGCATGTTGGTCTTATGGCGAGGGGCAGCATTGTCTTGTTGGTATCCGTAAGCAGGGTAATTTTTGTGGGGTGGCGATGGATTTCTCTGTGGGCCTTTGCCATTTGGTTTGTCATCGGAGGATATTGGGATGGCGTTCGCCCGGTTGCGAGCTTCTCTTCTTCGGATTTCTAAGGATCCGGTATGAGATTCGTTATCAGGGCGCGTACCATAGTTGCCAGCCCCCCGAGCTTTAGAGGCAGTGCTGGACCTGCATAGCGCGGGATCAGATTCGAGCCGTCGTGATGACGTAGCCTTCTCCTGCTACACTAATGCTTTGGTCATCAGTTTCACCGCCGTCTCTAGGGCTGCTAGGCTCTTATTATGCTCCAATAGCTCCTTTGCAGCCACGATATTCTCAATGGGCGTAGCCCTGACTTAATCGCGGTTTTTATCCATGTATGGTGGATTCTTGATGTACATCTTGGCCAGAGTTTCCGCTGTTGGTACAGTGAACTCAAGGTTTCGTACCAGCTGTGGGTCGCCTCCCTCGGTCATCTGGTTCTGGATGAGAGTAACATACTTCTCTTCCATGTTCCTTGCGCGCTTCAGCGTGTCTTGAGCTTTAGCAATGTTGCCATCAAGCTGCTGGCCCATCTTCTCGACTCGCTTTGCTTCCTTGAGGAGTGCTCGCCTCTTCTTCTCGAGATCGTTCACATCCCTGACATAGTCAGGGGTGATTGGATCTGCTAGAGTTCCGTAGACGACCTTATCCAGCGGGGTCGTGAAGTCTTCTGGGTGCTGATCCTCGGGGATGGCGGGTTTCAGAGGCCTGGGTCCGCCGTGGATCTCAGGAAGTTGTTCCGTGGCAGGATCAGCGGCTGATGGCGGGTTACCCTGCTCTTTGCCGGCATCTCCGTTGTGGACTGCCTGAGATGGCGGATCACTGGTTGTTTGCCCAACATCATCTCCTTTGTTGGTTACGAACACCTGCTTGGCCGCTGCTTGCTGTTCTTCAAGTGCCTGCTGCGCCAATTTCGCCTCGATTTTCCTCATGGCGGTGTCATAATGGTCAGAATCATAGCCCTTGATGTCCCAGTCATCCGATTCACCACTTTCGTTAAGTGCCTCAAGGATGGATTCACCTGGGCTATCTTCTCCTCCATTGGAGGTAGATTCCGAAGTGATACCTGCGAACGCAACGAGCCAGTACCGCGGTGTCTCTAACGCCAGATTACTCATGGCGGATTCACAGCGGTCTTCCACCACTTCCTCTAGGGCGGGCTGGGTGGGATTGTTTTTCAGATCCGATCTAGGCAACTTGGAAAGTTACAGGTCAGATGAGTCCTCCTCCGTATCCAGCTCGAAAGCGGTCCGTTTGGGGATTTCAGCCATACCGATCCGCCAGAAATTGGTTTCCGTAGCGGGGGTAGGGTTTGTCTCTCCAATGAAGATATGGATATCTCCAATCGGAACGACGGTGAATCGAGCAGGGTCTTTTCTAGCCGGCACCCAGAGGTTATCCGCTGGGACGATGGGGAAGCCAGAATAGTAGAGGACGCGCCCGATGGCGACGGTGTCGCCGATGCATGCGAAGGCGGATCCCGCCTGGATCTGCGCTCCAGACGCGCTTTGCCCCACGGTGGGTGCCAACTGTCGTGGTTTCGTCAACAGATCTGCCATAGAGGTAGGGGTATGGCGGTTTGTGGAAGGGGGTGAACACGGAGGAGCGATCCGGGACGGTGGTAGCACGAGTTTACCCAGCTTCAGATCCCACAGCGGTGGCGAGATCCTACGTGCTGCTATAATTCACTATATGGCAAAAAGTGCTCGATTACAATGATGAGGTTGGCTGTTTCGCTATGCGATTGGCCGTATGACTAGAACGTGCCTCCAGGGCTGCTCCACACCGGGCTTATAAAGGCGCCTAGCGTGGGCTACACGTTGGTACCGGAGCGGATACAACTTGGAGTCCTAGACTAAGTCCTATGCGTGTACTACAAGGCAACCCGCCATGGGCCTGTCTCCGCAACCCGCCATGGGCCTGTCTCCGGATCCGCCATAAGCGACTGCGTCCAGTACTGCCGTGGCAACTTCAGCAATTGGGCCGCCCGGTAGGCAATCCGCCATACCACCCCCGATGGGCCACCCTAGCTTGCTGATTTAGGACTACGTCGCTGGTATACCTATTTGGTATATCCCCAAAAAGTGGTGTGGATAGCACTTTTTTTAGCTGTGAGAACGCTGCATTTGCTTCTTCTGTCCACTCGAACTTTTTATCTGACTTTTTGATGAGTGCGTAGAATGGGAGAGCCTTTTTGCCTAGTCGTGCGACAAATTGACTTAGTGCTGCTACACGTCTTGCGAGTTGCTGCACCTCGTGCAGTTTTGCTGGTTTTTCCATTATTAATATTGCCTGTATTTTCTCTGGGTTTGCTTCTACTACTCTTGCCGATACCAGGAATCCCAGAAGTTGTCCTGCTGAAACACCAAAAGAACATTTGGTCGGGTTTAGCTTTAGTTTATACCTATCAAGGTTGTCGAATGTTTCCTTCAAGTCATTGATTAGGGACTCCTCTTTTCTTATGGTGATGACTACGTCATCGATGTATACTTGGATGTTTCGACCTATTTGGCTTCCGAGGCAATTTTGCATCATCCTTTGATAGGGTGCTCCCGCGTTCTTGAGGCCGAAAGGCATGACTTGGTAGTGGTGTGATGAAGGCCGTCTTTTCTTTGTCTTCTTTCTTTAGCTTGATCTGATTGTATCCCGAGTATGCATCCAGGAAGGAAAGCCTTCCGCACCCTGCTGTTGAGCAGATTATTTGATCTATGCAAGGTAGTGGGAAGGGATCCTTGGGACAGTGCTTGTTGAGGGATGTGTAATCAACACATACGCGATGCACGTCTGTGTTTTTCTTTGGGACAATCACTGGGTTAGACACCCAAGTCGATGTTTTGATTTCTCTGATGAAGCCTGCATTTTCCAATCTATGTACCTCAGCTGCTATTGCTTTACGCTTGGGTTTGTCAAACCGTCGTAGAGGTTGCTTGACCGGTCTTGCTTTTGGATCCACGTTGAGTGCGTGCTCGACGAGTTCCCTGGGAACCACTGGCATATCTGAAGGACACCAGGCAAAGATTTCCCAGTGCTCACGGAGGAACTCGATGATCACGCTTTCCTATGCGGGATCCAAGTTTACCCCGATGGAGGTTGTTTTGGCTGGGTCCGTGGGCTGAACCCGAACATTCTTAGAGTCTTGGGTGGCGTCAAAAGCTTGATCTGGAAGGGATCGACCTACATTGGGTAGTACATTGATGTCTCACATAACCAGTTGGGAAACCCCAAGAGGAAGGTATGATGAGTACAGCAGTAAGTTTTCCCTTAGTATGTAACCAAGGTTTAATCGACCAGTGGGAGAAAGAAACCACTCCTGAAGGTTTTTGCTAACTGGTACCAGAAAACAGTCTGGCGCGTGGTTGCTTCGGCGCCAGCAGCAACGTGGAACCTGCACACAACAAAACCAAAATACTTTGCCCCAACTTGCATTGAGGTTGTCAATCTCACTAGTTTGCTGATAACAAAGGATTAGACATATAGTATGGAAATAGATGTTTGTTTGCGATAAAGTAAATAATGTTTGCGGAAAGTAAACAGTGCTTGCAGTAGATGGTAATATATATGTAAAAGAATGACCGGGGTCCACAGTTCACTAGAGGTGTCTCTCCATAAAGATAAATAACATGCTGGGTAAACAAATTACAGTTGGGCAATTGACAAAATAAAGAACGCATAACAGTGCATGTACATGTCATGAAGATCACTATGAGATTCACTTGGGCATTACAACGTAATAGATAGACCGTAATCCAACTGCATCTATGACTAATAATCCACCTGCAGGCCTCCGAACAACCCTTAGGTATTAAGTTGCAAGGAACAGATTATCGCCTTAAGCAAAGTGTGTAATGGAAACAATACAATTATCCTTGAACAAAAGATTGTTGTTTTCTCCCTAGTAGCAACAACACATCTACAACCTTAGAAGTTATTGTCACTCTCCCAGATTACTAGAGGCATGAACCCACTATCGAGCATAAATACTCCCTCTTGGAGTCACTAGCATCTACTTGGCCAAGATATCTACTAGCAACGGAGAGCATGCAAGATCACAAATAACATAGACATGATAAATAAACAATCAACTTGACATAGTACTCAATATTCATCGGATCCCAACAAACACAACATGTAGAATTACATAAAGATGATCTTGATCATGATAGGCAGCTCACAAGATCTAGACATGAGACGCATGGAGGAGAAGACAACCATCTACCTACTGCAATGGACCCATGGTCCAGTGGTGGACTACTCACGCATCACTCCGGAGGCTGGCATGGTGATGAAGAAGGCCTCCGATGATGATTCCCCTCTCCGGCAGGGTGTCGGGAAGAGCTTCTAGACCCTCCCAATCTTGGATCACCGACGGTGCCGGCTTGTAGTATGTTTCATGGAAAAGTGTTCTCTCCTTTAGGATTTTTGCGATGAAGAGAATTTATAGGCGGAAGGGCAATGTCAAAGGGTGGACCAGGGGCCCACACCACCTGGTGGCGTGGCCAGGGGGTGGCCCGTGCCACCCTATGGTGCGGCCGCCTCCTGGCTCTCCTCCGTCTCTCCTTTGGACTCCGTCTTCGTGTTAGGTAAATAGGAACTTTGGCTTTTGTTTCTTCCAGTTTCGAGAATATTTCCTGTGTAACTTTTCCGAAACACAAAAACAGTAGAAAACAGGAACTGGCAGTGTGGCATCTTGTTAATAGGTTAGTTCCGGAAAATGCATAAAAACGCCACAAAGTGTAAACAAAACATAAAGCAATGGTGTAAAACAAGCACGGAGCATCAAAAATTATAGATACGTTTGGAACGTATCAAGCATCCCCAAGCTTAACTCCTGCTCGTCCTTGAGTAGGTAAGTGATAACAAAAAATAATTTTTGAGGTGACATGCCAACACAATTTTGATCAAATCGATGTAAAGCATTGTAAGCTGAGATCAAAGTACTCTAAACATGGGCATAAAATATATAATTCTAACCATAGAACTTAGCAACCATGTTACAACATGAAAAGTAATACAAATAAAAGATCATGAATAATAATGCATTGAAAGTCAATTGTTTGTTTGAAGCATAGAGAAAACATAGCAAAGTGGTATTCAGCTTGTCCCTCATGGAGTAGCAAAACATAAATGCATAGGACACCTTCAAAGTTCAAGAGGGTGACTACATACAAATAATTTGAGAACACACATTACCATAATCATGAATCAATCTATAATAAATTTTGGGACTATGCATATTATACTTAGAATGACAACTATGCTGTCTTAATCGATGCATAAAGATAGAAGATGAAGACTCAACATAAAAGTAAAAGATAGGCCCTTCGCAGAGGGAAGTAGTGATTGCAAGTTTTATAAACCTTCGAAAAATTATGGTACTTATTAGATTTGAGCTCTCATTGCCCCTATCATTGGCATCTTGAGTGGTTAAGGTTAATGTGAGAACAAGTACGAGTTATATGCTTGACAAACCATAAGTTGAAAAACTCATGTCCCGTGAATACGAGTACCCAAACCATGCTACTCGACTTAGGTCCCAAGTAAGTTCTTGTCATTGTAAGCATACATGTATCATTGAGAACGCCAACGGGTACCTCTTGCCCGATGATATGGAAGCTTTCCCATATCAAAATGACAAGACAAACAGACAATGAACACCTCGACATCTCTTTTATTTACCATTGGGTATAGCTTTTTTATTTTGACATGCATCATCGAATGTCCACTATGGGTATGCTGTAAATTTCCACCATGAATGATGCATGGTTTAGATTAGTGGTCCAGGCGTTTCTCTAACACATATACAAACTCCATGAACTCACAAGTTTCCAAATCATTTCACATAGCTAGGCATCCATAAACAAAATATCATGATATCAACTAAATAGGAATAAATGCAATGTTGAAAGCGTGCCCCATGATAGCATGGCTGTGCTAACTTTCAACTCACAATTTGCAAGCATATAAACTTTATAAGAGAATCACAATGGTCAAGTTTATTAAGTGCAAGAAAATAAATGTGCCATCAAGTTCGTGAGAGCTTTATTAACTAATTTTCTCATAACAAAAATTGAATTTGGAAGATAGATAAAAGAATGATGAATATACTTGGAATAGCAAATTGCTAGTAGGTAGATATGGTGGACACATTGGCAAACTTTGGTTTTTGGGAGCTGGATGCATGAGTAGAGCTCATACTTAGTACATATGAAGGCTAGCAAAAGACTGGGAGCGACCAACTAAGAGAGCAATAACGGCCATAATCATGCATAGCGACAAAACATTATTAACCAAAGCATAAAGTGATATTACAAGTTAAAAACCAAATGATCATAGAGGCTTGAGGCGACTGGTTTATAGTCATAACATGGTGTAAGCATGGGCCAAGTCAACCCAAATAAAGCATCAAAGGAGAATACCACAATATTATGTTTCTATATGATAAAAACAACGCATGATTCTTTCAAAGGCACATTAAGCAGTCTCAGTCATTTGAGACAAGTCATGCTAAACAATAATTACTAAGCATATAATCAAAATACAATCTAGCATGATATGCTAAAGTCTAAGCCACAGTCTAAACAAGCTCCCTTTTGCATCACTATAAGCATGAAACATTTTACTCTTTCTCAACACCAATCAACCTATTTGAAACAACTCTCAAGGATGAAAATCAACAAAGACCAGAAGTATAAACACACCTAACTACAAAGAACTAATAAGTTCTGAAAAAAATAAAGGCGAAAAATAAAAGCTAAATGCAGTACTAGCAAAAGAGAACACTCGCAGAATAATAAGAGTGAAAACTAGAGTGTTCTAGGCAATGAAAACGGAGTGTGTCTTCTCCAAAATAAATATGTTGGGGTCCAACCATTTATTACAACAAACAAAACAAAATAAAACTGAAAGCAAAAAAAAAGACACTCCAAGAAAAACACATAGCATATGAAGCAATAAAAATATAGTGTCTTGAAAGATGACCTGATATTTTTGTTGATGAAGAAGAGGGTGCCTTGGGGCATCCCCAAACTTTGATGCTTCTACCTCTTGGATATTTACTGGGGTGACATGGGCATCCCCAAGATTGAGCTTTTGTCCATCCTTCATCTCATCTCATCATTCTCCTTTCCCTACACTTGAAAACTTCCTTCATACAAAACTTCACACAATTCTCATTAGCAACATTAGTTTATGCAAGATAGTAGATCCACTTTTGGTTCATTTTTAACTCAAGTACAACATCCATTAACACATTAGATACTGTAGCATCTTCTCTCAAAAGTTCTGTGATCAAAAGAACTCAAAAAGAAAGAGATCAAGAGGCAAATGCAAATAGTGGCAGAAATCTGTCAAAATAGAACAGCAGGTAAAGATCAATTTTTTTGAACATCTTCTATTCCTCAAATCAAAAAGTGCAAAACTAAGGAAAGTTAGATAATAACCTGGGGCATGTGCACAAAAAATCGTAGATCAATACGACGTACTGGGATTTTCACGAATTTTTACAGTGAAGCACAGCTGTTTCAGGACAGCAACTTCCCCAAATCTTACCTTCCTCCAATTAGAGACTATTCTTGGCGCAAAAACAAAATAAAAATGATAAGGAGGGGTCATTACAGTAGTAACAACTTCCAAGACTCAACAAAAAGAAAAAGTACTGAAAGAAAACATGGGTTATCTCCCAAGAGTGCTTTTCTTTAACGCCTTTCAGCTAGGCGCAAAAAGTAAGAATCAAGTATTTTCAAATAAAAAAGCATCAAGATCAATACCAGAAGTCTTTTCAACAAGGAATTGTATTTTATCCACATAGGTTTTAGAAGATCCTTTCTCAACACTCTTGGGTTCACTACTTTCATCAAATGTGTTTTCAGGAACAATTGCAATCAAAATTCTTTTCCAAAGCTTCATGCATTCCTAAGAATATAAAAGGTATTGGTTTTTTTATTCCCTCCCCCTTTTTGGGTTTGGTTTTGTCAAGTGTACCAGTAACATCTTCACATGAGCCTAGCATATTAAAATGATCAAAGACTTTCCTGGCTTCTACAACAACGTCTCTAAATTCTTTACGCAAAGTTTCCAAAATAAAATCTCTCTTCTCAACGTCTTCAACATCATGAAGTTTAAGAAACATTTGTTGTATTATGGGGTTAAGGTTAACAAACCTAGCCTCCAACATGTGCACTAAGTAGGCCACAATAGTTTCATAATTAGGAGCAAGTTTTGCTAAGGATCTATCCTCAACATCTTTGTGCTTACTGACATAGCTAAAGAATTCCTCAATGTTAACCTTCCCAATGATAGAACCACTACCTACTGAAAGGTCTTTCAGAATGTACTCAGGGATCAACATAATGAACTAAAAATAAAGTAAAAAAGTACCAACTATAAAAGGAACTTATTGATACGTCTCAAACGTATCTATAATTTTTGATGCTCCATGCTTGTTTTTACACCATTTGCTTAGTGTTTTGTTACACTTCGTGGCGTTTTTATGTATTTTCCAGAACTAACCTATTAACAAGATGCCACAGTGCCAGTTCCCTATTTTCTGCTATTTTTGTGTTTCAGAAAAGTTACGCAGGACGAAACAAAAGCCGAACATCCAGATATTTAACGAAGCTTCCAGAAGACCGAAGAGGAGACGGAGACGAGCCACAGGCTGGCCACACAACAGGGTGGCGTGGCCCAGCCCCTGGCCACGCCCCCTACGTGTACGACTGCCCTGGTCCACTTCTGACGCTGCCCCTTTGCCTATAAAGACCCTCCGACGTGAAAGACCTAAGTACCCGATCAATTTTCCAGAAACACATCGCGATCCGCCGCCGTTGTCGACCCGAGATCGGGGGGGTCCAGAAGCTCTTCCCGGCACCCTGTCGGAGAGGGGAATCGCCACCAGAGGTCTTCTTCATCTCCATGCTTGCCTCCGGTGCGATGAGTGAGTAGTCTACCTTGGACTATGGGTCCATAGCAGTAGCTAGATGGTTGTCTTCTCCACCATGCGCTTCATGTTTAGATCTCGTGAGCTGCCTTACATGATCGAGATCACCGTTATGTAATTCTACATGTTGTGTTTGTTGGGATCCAATGAATATTGGTGTTATGATTGAGTTGATGTGCTGAATATTATCTTATGTTATCTCTATGTTGTTTATGATCTTGCATGCTCTCCGTTGTTAGTAGCTATCTTGGCCGAGTAGATACTAGTGACTCCAAGAGGGGGTATTTATGCTCGATAGTTGGGTTCATGCCTCTATTTAATCTGGGGGAGTGACAGAAACCTCTAAGGTTGTAGATGCGCTATTGCCACTAGGGAGAAAACAACATTCTTATGTCCAAGGGCATATGCTTTGTTTAGATTACACACTTTGCTTAATGCAGTTATATGTTGTTCACAACTTAATATTCACAGGGTCCTCGGATGATTCCCCATGGGTGGATTATTAGTCATAGATGCAGTTGGATGGTGGTCTATGTATCTTGTTGTAATGCCCAGAGTAAATCTCATAGTGATCCTCTCGACATATGCATGTTATCTTTATTCTATCAATTGCCGAACTGTAATTTTTTAACCTAGCATGTCGTTATTTATCTTATGGAGAGACACCACTAGTGAACTGTGGACCTTATTGGTTGTGTTGTGTGCAGGTTCCATGTTGCTGCTAATTGAAGACGCGCTAACAAGTATCGTTAACGGCGCTCTTGTTGGAGCATCGCGAAGCTAGCAAGCATCACCTTCTGGAGTTTGGCTTTTTCCTAGACTGACAAACCTTGGTTTCTTACTGAGGGAAAATTTTCTACTGTGCTCATCATACCTTCCTCTTGGGGTTCCCAACTGGATGGTGATTTACATCAACACCGTGCCGCATCAAGCTAATTTTCTAGCGCCGTTGCCAGGGAAAAAGAAGAGTTCTGCAAGGGGAGTTTCACATGCACATCCTTTACTTTGTTTTAAGTTTTGCTTTACTTTATTTTTACTTTCATCATTTTATCAAAAACACACAAAAATTAGTTTCCTATTAGTTGTTATTTTTACTTGTCTGCTTTTAGTCTTGTTAGAATGAGTAATCCTGAAGTTGAAGTTCATACTTTTAAGCAACAAGGGGGAGAGACTTTGAAAGATGCTTGGTACCGTATTAGCTATTCTCATCATAGGTGTATGAAGAAGCATTCTACCATGATCCTCCTTAGAAATTTTTATGTTGGTATATCTAGTTGGAATAGGTATGTTCTTGATACTCTTGCAGGAGGTAATTTTCTGGGTACTCCCGCTCTTGAAGCTTGCACTTTAGTTGAAATTTTAGTGGGAGTACCACCTATTCATGTTGTTAAAACTGAGGTCACTTTGGAGGAAGTTTTAGAAAAGCTTAGCTCTTTTGAAAAAAGTTTGCCAAATACCCTTGATAATGCTAGCCGTGTTAATGAATTGATAGAAAGTATCGGTAAGAGAATCACCGTTTTAGAGGCTAGCACTACTCTTGATAGTCAAAATCTTAGGATTGGGAAACTGGAGGAATCTATGGAAACTTTGGGTTCAATTTTCTCTTCTCTTAAGTTTAAGAAGGAGAAAGCTTTTGTTGGAAAAGAGCAAAAATTTATGTATGTTCGCAAGGTGTCTGTGCCTAAACCGCAGAATGTTTTTAAGATTGGTAAGACTTTTAGTTCAACTAAGAGTGACTTGCAGGTTGAATCATCTTCGAGAACCTCTAAAGTGCCTAGTGTGGTAAGTGGTGATCTTGAGGAAACAGTTGATCTTTATGCTTCTTTCAAAAATACTTGAGTTCCACCTTTCTGCGCCTAGCTCAAAGGCGTTAAAGAAAAGCACTCTTGGGAGATAACCCATTGTTTTACTTTCAGTTCTTTTTCTTTTATTTGAGTCTTGGAAGTTATTACTATTGTAATAACCTCTCCTTATCATTTTTATTTCGTTGTTGTGCCAAGAGAAGCCTCTAATTTGAGTGAGGTAAGATTTGGGGATGTTGCTTTCCTGAAATAGATTTCGGTGCTGCACTGTAAAAATTTGTGAAAATTCTCAGAGCATCTTTTGGACCTGCGATTTTGTGTGCATATGCCCCAGGTTATATCCAAACTTTCATTAGTTTAACACTTTTTGATTTGAGCAACAGAAAACCCTCTAAAAATTCGACTTTTGTTAGCTGTTCTGTTTTGATAGAACTTCATGAAGCGATCCTTCGAGAAGAGTCAAGTGAAGGTTCTCCATATGAAGTGGAGGTATACTATGATGGCGATGGAGAGATGTTCTTCAGGGGTGGCTGGCCCCATTTTGCAGAAGATTACGATCTGCATCAGGGGTGGTTCCTGCTGTTCAATTACCACTGCGGCACAACAAAGTTTGATGTGAAGATCTTCGATGGGACGCAGTGTGTCGGACCCCGGGTTCTAAGCTATACAGAGAGGTTATGTGTATTAGTCACGCTAGCAACGAGTGATACTGGGGTTACCAGTCCCAGGCCAGAACACCATCGGCAGACAGGTCGGAATTAAACATCGGCTCTACACATCTCGAAGCGCCGTGAAACTAATCATAACCAAGACTGCATAACAGAGAGCTCGAGAGCCTTAAACCCCTCTCGTGCACGTTATATCCATACACGCATCATGCACGAGATGGGTAACCACAACTGGTAACACAACAGTGACTCTACGACTCAAAGTAGTAGTTCAAACTCTTAACGGAGTAAAGATTCAACTTATTACACGCAGAGGTCACTGACCAACATTACAACAAGCAACGGAAAGCAAATTATGTTATGCTACATAACAAGATAGCAAATGGCCTAAGAGGCCCTGAACATAAGCGACGTCCCAACCCGTAGATCTCAGGCTGCTGCCTGGGAACCCCAAACTAGTCGTCGAAGTCGATATCGGCGTAGAAACCACCTTCGTTGCCTGCGGTGGTCTCTTCTGTGGAAAAACAACATTAAACAAGGGTGAGTACGAGGGTGTACTCAGCAAGCTGACCTTCTACACTATATGATGGCATCAAGGTCTTTTGTGTAGCTCTTTGCAGAAAGCAAGTTTTCTTTGTGAAAATGACACAAGGCGAGGACTACTCAGAATTTGTAAAGGGGATAAGAGAGCATCTCGCAAGCTCTTTTAATCATGGAGCAACCACCAATTCATAACCTCCAAAACCCACTCATCTCATATCACCCCCTCGACCCTGAGGAAGTGATCTAGAGTCTCACTCTTAAGTTGGCACTTTTACGATTAAGTTCCTGTTGTCTATGATCTAGCATCTGTCTCCAAGTCGTCCATAACCGTGGACACGGCTTTTCGAAAAGATTTAACCCTGCAGGGGTGCACAACTTGACCCACACGTGACGACCATCCCCTGGACCCTTGCAAGGAGTCTTAGCGGGGTGATGGCCGCCTACAACCTTTACCTCACGTCGACCTATTCCATGAGCCACGCCAAAAGGTTTTAGTCCGCCATCGCAAGACGGCTGTTCTCCGACGCGAAACCGTTTGTTGCACGGCGAGGTTGGTTTACCAGAGGAATCCGCCTCAAGCAACCTCGGCTGCATTCCTGTATGATGCACCTCCTTCTCTTTTCAAAACATTTTCAATGCATATGCCAAAAGGAAAGCCCGAACTAGGTAGCTCATGGATAAGTCTAAGCAAGTTATTCAATCGACGGGAGTCCCATACCTCCACGTGCAGTTGTACGCTCATCTTGGATCAAGAGACAAGAACTCGGGTCCTAGGGCGGTGAGAATGAGTCAAACAACCACAACCCGTGTGGCGGCTCATCCAGGCCTATTGTCAAGTTTCACCAATTCACCACAATTACCACGACAAGCTATCATGCTAGATTCATATAAAGCTTCAAGCCCAAGTACCGGAATTGCAACAGTAAATGCTAAGCATGGCTAAGCATAGAATAATAAATTTTCGGTGACGCAAAAGCAGAACCTAGTCATGCTAGGAGCATATGGATCATGGATATATAGTTGACAATAGCAGGGCATGCATCAGAATAGGTTTACTCTAAGTTTCGGTAAACGACAGTTGAACGCATGCAGATATGGTGGAGGCTCGAAACATTTGTAAATCATAGGATTAGAAATGCATCAAAGGGTTTACGCTTGCCTTGTTCTTCGATGTAGTTGATCTGATCAGTATTGGCGTTGATCTCGATCGCGGTCTCGGATTCTACCGAGAAGAAGAAACACCGGAAAGGAAACAACACATTCAATAATGCATCGATGCACAAACAAGCATGATGATATGACAATTTCATGGTGTTGAAATTAAACCCTAAAACATAGAGATCAAATTGGGAGGGTTTCGGGTGCACTAGGGTTTGCACTCCGATGAACCCTAGATCGAGTTAAAAGGGTACAATTAGTTCTTCTAATTTGGACAGTGTTCAAGTTTCTTAGCAATGCATGATTTTGATACTAAAAAGTAGATCTCATTTTTCTGAACATTTTGATAGATCTTTCATAATTTTCTGACAAACAAATAATATTCTATGAATTTTGCAAGTTTATAACATATTCAGCAATTTTTCTAAAATTAGAAATAAAGGGCGCATGACTTTTTGCACCGGGTCAGAGTGACCCACAGTCACTGACCGCTGGGGCCCAAGGCCCACACAGCGGCCACGCTGGCCAGGTCGGCCAGGGCCGTTGCCCAGCCGACCGGCTCCCAGGCACGCCGGCGGCCGGCCATGGCGGCGGCTACGGCGCGAGAAGAGGAGGAGGAAGGGGGGCGGCCAGACCGGGAGCTCACCGGGGACTCGCCGGTGAGGTTGGCTTGGCCGGAGGACGGCCGGCGGCGGCGAATTTGGCGGCGGCGAGCTCGGTTTTCCGGCAAGGAATCCGCGACGGTGACGGCGACTCCGGGCACGGCGGCTCAATTCCTTCGGCGGGGAGACAGAGGACGGCGACGCGGACCTTCTCAGCACGTCGGGGCAGCTCAGGGCAGTGTCTAACGACGGCGCTAGACGGTGACCTCCGGCTACTGTAAGCGTGCAGGGAGAGAACAAGGAAGAACGAGAGAGAGGAAACTAAGGAGGGAGAGGGAAAAAGGGGGCGGCGTCGTGGCGTCCTTGGGCACCTCCAGGAGGTTGACGGGGAAGCAGGAGGTGGCAGCGGTGGCCTCCAGGGACAGCCACGCAGCTGCACCCTGTCCTCAACGAGGAAGACAACCGAGACTTTGCAGAAAGCCCCCTAGTTTTTGGGATTTTCTGAAACAATTCAAAACAGCACTCCTTTGGAAAGATTTAATGCTTTAAATTTGTTTTAAAACTCCTGAAAAATTCCAGGGGCTTTTCTACTAAATAGCAAAACCCTAAATTGTTGTTATTTGACATTTCCAAATATTTGAACTTAGTTGACAAGTTTGGAAAAGTTGAGCTCATTTTTGCAATGATTCCAATAGAGTTTGGATTTGGATCACTTGTAGGGTTTCCAATTTAAATTCAAAAGCAAAAATTTCAGAGTGAAGTTTAGATGATGCTTATGATGCAAAACACTTTATTAAAACATGGGATGTTACAAGTCTACCCCCCTTACAAGAATCTCGTCCCAAGATTCCTAAGAACTAGAGAAAAAGAAAGGGTACTCGGATCGAAGGCGATCCTCTCGTTCCCAAGTTGCTTCTTGTTTAGAATGATGAGACCATTGAACTTTGAGGAACTTGATAGTTCGGCCTCGAGTTTTTATTTCAGCTTCATCAAGGATAGAAATAGGATACTCACGGTAGGTGAGATCTTCCTGAAGATCAAGAGTGGTAAGATCAACTCCACGGATTGGATCTTTGAAACAACGCTTGAGTTGAGAGACATGAAACACATCATGAACATCCGGGAATGTTGAAGGAAGTTCCAATTGATAGGCAAGCTCTCCACGCTTAGCGAGAATAGGGAAAGGACCAACATAGCGAGGAGCCAATTTGCCTTTAATACCAAAGCGATGGACGCCTTTTAGAGGTGTGACTCGAAGATAGGCTTTCTCGCCAATTTCATAGCTCACATCTTGATGATGACGATCGTAATAGCTCTTTTGACGAGACTGAGCAGTTTTCAAATGCTCTCGGATTATGCGAACTTGATCTTCTGCTTCTTTCATCATGTCCGGTCCAAAGAATTGTCTTTCTCCGGTTTCAGACCAATTTAGCGGTGTTCAACATTTTCTTCCATATAGAGCTTCAAAAGGTGCCATGCCCAAGCTGGATTGAAAGCTGTTGTTATAGGAGAACTCAGCGAAGGGAAGACACTTCTCCCAATTCTTCCCGAAAGAGATAACACAAGCTCGGAGCATGTCTTCAAGAATTTGATTCACTCTTTCAGTTTGACCTCCGGTTTGAGGATGATAGGCAGTGCTAAAGGAAATATGAGTTCCCATAGCTTCTTGAAAGCTTTTCCTAGAACCTGGAGGTGAAAAGGCTTCCGTGGTCGGAGATAATCTTCTTTGGAACACCGTGAAGAGTGACTATCCGAGAAATATAAAGCTCTCCCAGTTCAGTAGCAGTGATATCCTCGCGGATAGGTACGAAATGAGCAACTTTGGATAGACGATCAACAACCACCCATATTGCATTGTTGCCCTTTTGAGTTTTTGGGAATCCAGTGATGAAATCCATGCCAATCTCATCCCATTTACACTCGGGAATAGATAAAGGTTGAAGAACTCCAGCAGGTCTTTGATGTTCAGCTTTTACACGACGACAAACGTCGCATTCAGCAACATACTGAGCGATTTCTTGCTTCATCCCACTCCACCAGAACCTTTGGCGAAGATCCTGATACATCTTGGTACTTCCAGGATGGATGGAAAGGGGTGATTCATGAGCTTCCTTAAGGATTTGCTCTTTTAAATCTCGATGGTTCGGTATGACAAGACGTTTACCGAAATAAACGGTATCTTGATGATCAAGAGAGAAACAATTAGCATCCCCACTAGCAATGTTCTGTTTGATCAAAGTAATGTCAGAATCTTGCTTTTGAGCCTCTTTAATTTGCTCTTCAAGGGAAGGTTTGATTTCCAAGTTTGACAGGAAACCAAAGGGAACAACTTCAAGATTAAGCCGTGCAAACTCTTCATGAAGAGGAGGTTGGGCTTGCTTAAGCATTAGATTATTGCAGTAGGACTTCTGACTTAGTGCGTCAGCCACGACGTTGGCTTTGCCGGGTTGATAGTTAAGACCCACATCATAATCTTTGATGAGTTCCAACCATCGTCTCTGTCTGAGATTCAGATCCGGTTGGGTAAAGAGATACTTTAGACTTTGGTGATCGGAATATAGCTCACAACGATTGCCAAGCAAGTAATGACGCCATTGCTTCAAGGCATGTACAACAGCTGCAAGCTCCAAATCATGGGTTGGATAGTTGAGTTCATGCGGTTTTAATTGCCGAGAGGCATAAGCAACCACATGACCATCTTGCATCAACACACAACCAAGTCCTTGGAGTGAGGCATCACAATAGATAACAAATTCCTTGCTCGTGTCCGAAAGGGCAAGCACAGGAGCAGTAGTTAGCTTAGTTTTTAGTAACTGGAAAGCTTCTTCGGCTTTCTCTGACCACTCAAACTTCTTATTTTTCTTCAGAAGTTCAGTCATAGGTTTGGCAATCTTGGAGAAATTCTCAATGAAACGGCGGTAATAACCTGCCAACCCGAGAAAACTCCGCACATCCTTGACTGAGGAAGGGGTCACCCAATCCAGAACAGATTGAACTTTATCAGGGATGACCGCAACGCCATTAGCAGAGAGCACATGGCCAAGAAAGATGAGCTCGTTCAAGCAGAACTCACATTTAGAGAATTTGGCGTAAAGCCGATGTTCACGAAGTTTCGTCAAAGCTAGACGTAGATGTTCGGCATGTTCTTCTTCGGTCTTGGAGTAGATTAGAATATCATCAATGTAGACCACGACAAACTTGTCGAGATACTCCATGAACACAGAGTTCATGAGCCGCATAAATGTGGCTGGAGCATTTGTGAGTCCAAAAGACATGACAGTGTACTCGTAAAGACCATAACGAGTTGTGAACGCCGTCTTTGGAATGTCCTCGGCTCGGATTTTAATTTGGTGGTAACCTGATCTTAAATCCATTTTGGAGAAGACGGTTGCACCGCTCAATTGATTGAAGAGATCAATGATTCTAGGAAGAGGATATTTATTCTTGATTGTTGCCGCATTCAAGGGACGATAGTCAACGACTAGACGACTGAAGGGGGTGTGTGCGGCGGCCTGGTGAGGAAAGCCGTCGGAGTCGACTCGCCCGTAGTGCTCGTAGCGGGTGCCGAGTAGCTCATCGTAGTGGAGGTGGACGAGGCGCGAGATAGCGTGTCGGAGGACACGCATAAGTCCATCGCCCCACGTGCGCTCGATCACCTCGAAGGTGAACTTCGGAGAAGTCGGCAGGACCTCCTTCCCGCGGACCTGGCAAACGACCTGGTACGCCAACTCGCGGGTACCCTCCTCGAAGAGCCGATAGCCTCGAACCTCCGGACGCGGGCGTCCGAGACGTGCGGCCAACTCCACTAAGTCGCGCTCAAAGACGAGCACGTCCTCGTGGGTACCGACCTGACGGTGTGCAGTAGGAGCGTCCATCTACACAAAATTTTAAGGTAGGTTGAGTTAATAACTTACCCAAGTGTGCAATATTTTAATTACAGTAAAAACTTGAATTAAGATGCAAGTAGTCTAAATGCTTAAAGAGCAAGGGAAGATATGAGAGCAACATATATTTACCTTATATATATTAAGCCATCTCTTATAACTTATTAATAGTGAAAATAGTTTTTGGTCCGGTCTAACGCCCATGCTAACTAAGGTCTCCTAAGGTCAGGATGGCTCTGATACCAACTCTGTGGGGACCCCGGTTTACCACCCGGAATTCCCGTTATGCATACAATTCATGATCCCAGGAAGACCGTCATGAATCCACATAACAGAGTTGGCATTACAGAGTACATCATCCATTACATAAATAAGTCGATTAGTCTTACATGGCCACTTGGCCAAATTCAAATGCCTCACAGGGCCAGTTCACTAACATAGCAGCGGAATCAGAAGTAGCATCGGTAGCCCGTGTCGTGCCTCTACCCTACAGGCGACTGACCGGGAGACAGATCCTAGTTCGCACCGGCATCGTCGAACTCCTCACCATCATCATCGTAGTCCTCTCCATAATCTGGCCAAGTTAATAGCCAGGGACAAAGCCGTGAGTACATTTTGGAATTGTACTCGCAAACCACCTAAGAGGGAACAATTTGCATGCTATTTGGCTGTAGCAAGGGAAGTTGGTTCGAGGCTAGTGCTCAATTCTAACTATCGTTTCTCGTGTCGATATAGCATGTCATACGACATCTCTATATCATTATTAAAGAAGAATTTTTGTAAAGAATCTTTAGTGAAAGCTCTAGGAAAGGGGGAACTCATTTTCAAGAGAAGAGCCGGTGGACAATCAAACATGACCACCATCTTTGTTAATTCTGGTCAATCACACATGACCACTTCCATTCCTTTGGCAGTACCCTGCAAGTACTCTGAACCATACCCGTGCCACGGCAGTACCCTCCGAGTACTTTGTCCAGGCAACTTTCTCTATTTTTCTGAAATCAACCTTTGAAAACAAAACTGACATTGGGCTAAACAATGGTCGTCCCAACCGTCCATGACCGAGGACTCGGCTATTCGAATAGATTTACACTCTGCAGAGGTTGTACACTTTACCCACACCATCCGATAAATCCGCCGGGATACCACCACGGACCGTCATACACAAGTATGCGGGGTTCGGATAATCGATCATAGCCTTCCATCTATCCACCTTAATACGGGCGCCTACCCTGTGGAGTATACATCCCCGGCAAACCCTGGCTGTCTACCTCTGTCGAGTGTAGTTCCAATGCCCCGGCGGGAGAAACCCAAGTGTCTTCCGAACGGGTAGCCTATTGGCGGGCCCGCTACACTGTTGCCCACCACTTGCAACAACCCGGATTCCAGGGTCCTACGAACCCTTATATAGTGCGAGGCTCCCCGCACTAAGGCAGATAAACTTCGAACTAAGCCCCGTCCCATACCAGAGTAATGTGGTTGCACGGGTTAATTATTCTGAGGGACGCTTAGTGATCACCAATATCATTTGAAAATCCACAACTCCTTCATCCTCTATTTGCTCAAAACCATTTTTGAAAACATTTCAATGGGGTAGGTACTACCCCAAGGTTTTCGAAAGCATTTTCGAAACTTTCTTCGAGTGTTCCCAATCCTAGAGTTTTAGATACACTAGAAGGTCTATCAAAGGCTTTGTTGCTAATCAACAAGCCACTATTGCAGGGGTGAAGAATGGGTAACCAAAGGGGTCATCTCAATGGATGATAACAATTTGACTCGCGGAGCTTGAGCCAACAACTAATTGCTACAGGGACTATAGCAATATAAAATCATGCACTTTAATAAAACAGAAGGACACATGCAAATGTGTATATAGGACATTCAAATATGCATCAAGTTAGATGGCTTGCCTTGGCTGGCTTGTCCCTGGTCCTCCTCATCCTGATACTCGTACACTTCACCTTCTTCGGTACACTCCTCGTTCGATTCTATCACTGGGAAAAATAACAACCTACAAATAAATACTCAAGCATACACAAGTCACAAGCATTTCAGCACTCCATACCATATCATCAAAGAGTATCAGAAGCAAACAAGTTTAGAAAACAAAACAAGATTTTAAAGGTTCTTAATTAGCATGTTATCCCTATTAGAAACTAGGGTTTCTTATTTGATGTGATCACAACAACTTAACAACCAATTCAAGCATGCAGGCAATCAATGAATCAAACAGCACACCTATCATACTTGCAGGTTGACAACAATCTTAAGAACCTAATAAAGTTGGATTTACTGAAAAACAATTGGTGGTTAATTTCCTATGAATTAATCAATAGGAAAATAGCACTAGAGCACCAAAATAATCCTCAGATATTATCTGAGTATCAGAAAAATATGAGGTAAAGTGCTCTGGAAAGCTCTTCTAGAACATAATCCAACAAAGTTGGTTTCAACACAAAATTCCATTTCTACTGCAAGTGGTGATTTTCCTAAGATTAATTACACACAATGCCATTTCAATTACTACTGCAAGAATATGAGTCCGAAAAATAGCAAAACTAGTGAGTCAAGCAAGATATCACAATAAGCTATCACTGAAAATTGGTTTCACTCATTTTCAGTACATAAAACCCAAGATTTGCAATTAAGTATGAAAATAGGCTAATAACACACCACTATTTATCTTTTTGTCTACATTGCTGCTAAAATCATGGGACCTATGCCATCTGAAAGCTAATGACTTAAGCTACTCATATAAATTTGAAACACCTCATTTGCATGCACAGATCAATTTCTATGGAATTTCAAAGTTCCCAGAACAAACAAATCATCAAAGCATTTTCTTAAAAAAAATAGCGCGCGGGCCAGATCTGCCCGGAACGGGCCGAGGCGAAGCAGATCTGGCCCAGACCCGTCCGCGGCTGTGGGGACCCCGGATTACCCATCCGGAATACCCGATATGCATACAATTCACGATCCCATGATCAGTGTGTCGTGAATCCACATATCCGAGTTGATAACAGAATTACATCATCCATTACAGTACCAAATAAAATACTCACAATTTGGTCACATGACCAAGGATGATATTGCCACGCAGGGCAAGTCTACAATTAAGCAGCGGATACCAAACAGCGTTGATGGCCCACGTCATGCCTACTACCCTACAGGCAACTGACTAGGAGACGTTCCTAGCTCGCATCAGCGCCGTCGTACTCCTCACCATCATCATCGTAGTTTTCTCCATGATCTGGCCAAGTTAATAGCTAGGGACAAAGCCGTGAGTACATTTGAATTGTACTCGCAAACCATCTAAAGGGGAGAGGACAAATATGCAGTTTGGCTGTAGCAAGGAGAAAGGCTCTAATCTAGTTTTTCCTATCTAGTCAATTTCTCGTGTCGATATAGCATGTCATACGACATCTCTATATTATTATTAAAGAAGAGTTTTTGTAAAGCATCTTTAGTAAAAGCTCTAGGGAAGGGGGAACTCATTTTCAAGAGAAGAGCCGGGGGTCAATCAAACATGACCACCCTCCTTATTAATTTTCCGGTCAATCACACATGACCACTTCCATCCCTTCGGTAGTACCCTGCAAGTACTCCGAACCATATCCGTGCCACTGCAGTACCCTCCGAGTACTTCGTCCGGCACCTTTCTCCACTTTTCCGAAAAACATTCTTGTAAAACCAAAACTTGACATTGGGTTAGGCAACAGCCAGTTCAACCGTCCATATCCGAGGACTCGGCTATTCGAATAGTTTTACACTCTGCAGAGGTTGTACACGTTACCCACACCATCCGATAAATCCGCCGGGATACCACCACGGACCGTCATACACAAGTATGCGGGGTTCGGATAATCGATCATAGCCTTCGATCTATCCACCTTAATACGGGCGCCTACCCTGTGGAGTATACATCCCCGGCAAACCCTGGCCGTCTACCTCTGCTGAGCGTAGTTCCAATGCCACGGCGGGAGAAACCCAAGTGTCTTCCGGCCGGATAAATCCCAATGGATCCCGATTTACTATTGCCCATAATCTGGCGGCAATCCGGATTCCAGGGTCCTACAAACCCTTATATAGTGCGAGGCTCCCCGCATTAAGGCAGATAAACTTCGAACTAAGCCCCATCCCATACCGGGGTAATGTGGTTGCACGGATTAAATTGCCCCGGGTGAATACATAATCACCAATGTCTTTTCTTAGAAAACCACCATCTTCTTTCCTTTCAGAACCCATTTTCCATTTGTCTAAAAAATCCTTTAGAAAACATTTCAGTGGAGTAGATACTACTCCAAGGTTTTTGAAAACTCTTTTGAAATCTTTTCCCAGAGTGTTTCCCCATCCTAGAGTTTTTGGCCCCACTAGAAGTTTCCCAACGGCTTTGCTGCTAATCAACAAGCCACTAATTGTAAGGGTAAATAATAGGTGTTCAACGGGGTCATCTCAAAGGATGATAATAAGTGGCTTGTGGAGCTTAAGCCGACAACAATTGCTACAAGGAATATAGCAATCTAAAAACATGCACTTTAATAAAATAGTAAGAGACATGCAGCAGGTGTAATTAGGATTCAGATATGCATCAAGTTAGGTGGCTTGCCTTGGTTGGCTTGTCCCTGATCTCCTTCTTCTTGGTACTCAAAAATCTCTCCTTCCTCCGCACACTCGTCGTTCGATTCTATCGCCGGAAAAAGCAACAACACACAATAAGCACACATGCATACATGATTCACACACCAGCTATGCAACAACACATTTCAACAAAGAGTATCCAAAACAACATGTACAGGTCATATAACAAGAAACCATTTCTACACAAGAATTAACACCCTAAGTAAAAACAAGATGTTTCCTAATAGCAAACGAGCCTTATGCACAAAGCAAACCTCTTGCAGGCATCCATATGAATCAAAGCATAACATCCAGCATACCACCAGGTCACTAACAAGATTATAAAACCAACCCAATTGGAATCATCCAAAAATAGGTTATGGTTGAATTATAATGAATTTCCTAGTCACAATTACCACTAGAAAAGCAAAATAAATCCCTAAAGCTTCCAGTAGCTCCTAAAATTCCATAAGAGGTCAAGTTGGAAAACTACAGTAATGCACAAGACACCAGAGTTTGAATCACTCCAAAAGCTTATTTCTATTTGGCACAATAAATAAAACAATGCTAATTTCTATTAACACCAAAATAATTACTGCAGAGAAAATAATACTCCTAAAATAGCAAAACTAGTTTATCTAGCTTCACAGTACAACATAGCATCTCTGAAAATTGGAAATATCCATTTTCATAAAACCAAACTCTTAATTTGGATTTAAGATTGAAAAGTGACTAATCTTGCCCAACAAAACACCAAATTATCTACATTGATCTAATGAGCATGGGACCAGTGCCATCTGACAGGTATTGAGTCAAGCTACACTCAGAAATTTGAATCACACAAAATGGATGCTCAGAGAATTTTTGGTGATTTTATTTCTAACAACAGGCTAACAGATCTGGAAAACAATTCCTAATGAATATCTCTGAAAAAAAAACACAAAGCGGGCTAGATCTAAACTGGATCTGGGCCGATCCAGCGCCGGCCCATCTGCTTCTGCTGCACGCGGGCGACGCGCTCAAACGGCCGCCTGGCCGGGCCCGCATGCCAGCACGGATGAGTGAACGAAGAGGTACCTTACCGTAGATTCTCGGATCGAGGGCAGAGAAGAGGCCACGTCGGTGCTTCACCGGCGGTGACCAAAACCTGGCGGTGCGGCGAGCTTTCACGGTGGTCTACAGACGGAGCTCGCCGCCGGGAGCTAGGGAGCACGAGAGCAAATTCCGGTTGTACCAGGAGACTCGGGAGAGCGCCACCAACCTTTTTGACCGAGGCGTGCATGCCAGAGGGGGCTGGAGCTTGGAGTTCGACGGTGACCTGCGGCGGCCAGATGCGGTCGACGATGAACTCAAGGTTGCCGGTGTCCATGGAAGAAATCGAGGCCAGATTCAGATATAGGAAGGAGATGCTAAGCAAGGGAAAGGATCAGGAGCCCGAGGGGCGGTCTGCAAGTCGTTGTCCACATCGACGCACTCACGGCGGAGCTCTGATCCGAGCGTTACAAAGAAGAGGCGCGAGGGGAGTTGGGGATGGCTACAGAGGGGTTGAGAGGGAGTAATGCTGGGGTGAGCAATGGGGAGTGGAGCCTCGGGCGGGATTTATATGAGAATGCAGTGGGGCACTCGCCAGACGCGGCGCTTGCTGAGTGGCGGAGGTGGGCGGCGAGCGCAGGCCCAGAGGAAGAAGACAAGGAGAGGCTCTGGGGCTGCGCCAGAGGGGTAAGGCCAGAGAGCCGCGGTCGCTGGCAAGAGGCTAAACGCTGGGATGGTCGGGTGGCTCAGGGAGAGGTTGCCTAATTCGCGCACGCCAGGTGTTGGACCAAAAGTTGTCGACCAGAGCACAGACGATAGGGGGCAAACGAAACAGGACAAGCTGGTCGACATGCTAGGGATGGCTTGAGGGCACCTAGGGGAGGCCAGTGGCGAGCGGGTTCGGGCTAAGGAGGTGGCTTATGCCTCAAGGCATGCCATGGCCGGTTTAGGGCACACACAGGAGACAGGGAGCTAGGGCTAGCCTCTAGGGTTCATAGGCAGGATATGATGGTCCCTAGGGTGGCCTTGTTGAACAGTCACGGGCTAGAGAGGGAGGGAGAGGCTGCAGCAAGAGAATCTTGCTTAAGATCTTGCTTGATCCTTCTCTATTTCTCTCCAAACACAAGCTTCCAAAAAGGTGGCATTGCTACAGGAGTGATCTTCCAGAGAGGGAGAGATAGCCAGTTGGGTGGTCTACATGGGGCGTTGATGAGGCTTGGAAGATATTAGAGAAGGAGAGGGGTGGAAATGGACGTTAATGAACATGACGATCATGTTGGTATTTGTCCCCATTTTTCAAGCTATCAAAGCTAGGGTGAATGGATTAGATATATGAGGCTGTTATGGTGTAGAGATCAAGGTGGTGGTTTGGTGAGGTTTCAAATGGATTTAGGTAATTATAGATGGAAAAAGAAGTTGATGTATGCATAGATAAACTTTGAATATGAAAGGTAGATGTAATGGTTTCCAAACATGGGGAGGTAAGGTGGTTCAAGGAGAGTGGTGAGAGGATTGGAGATGACCTAGCCAAGTCTTTGCAAAGTAAACTTGGTCACCAAAATTTGTAGCATGAAGGTTTGCCCTAATAGTTAATTGGACTAGATCTTGGAAATTTTGAGAATAGACAACTAGGGTTTCGGGTTTAGATGATTCTAAAATCATAAGAGAGTATGGTGGAGTTTCATCAGATTTATTTGACAAGAAAATAAGGAAGAAGGATGCATGGTTGTAATTCCCATGCAATTTTAGTTAATAAGAAAAGAAATACAACATGGAGATATGCGTATAGAAATTATTTTTGAAGGCCAAATAATGATATCATGCAAGAGCAACACCTGCAAATGGTAGTAAGGAAAGGTTGCATTATAGAGAGAACTAATGGTTAGGGTAGATAATAGGATTCTCAGAAATTTAGGAAGAATACTAAGGACAGAAATAGTTTTGACTAGGGTTCAAAACATAGTCACATAATTAGGTGGCATGCTTAAAAATGCTCCAACAAGTGTATAGGTAGTTAGAACAGGTCATGAGGAAGAGGGATAGGTTAGAGAATGGTCTCTGAACAATTTATTTTGAAATTTAAAGGTGTGAGCAAAAGTGCATCTGATAATAGTCAAATGGTCAGTGATTTGATTAGGGTCAGAAACAGGATTAGAACAAGTATCAGATGGCCTCAAATGACTAGGTGGCAATGGAAGGAATGAAAGAACACATGCCAAATATGAGTTCTAGGAAGGTACATTGCCATGAATAGGATAGATGAGCTTAATATAAGCGTTGGAAAACTGAATCTGTTAACAGGAGTGAAGATAGGGCCAAATTAGGAATTTGGGTGGTTTAGCATTTTATCAAGACTCTTTGATACTTCTTGGCTTCATTCAGCTGGTACCAAGCATCAATAAGGGGTTATGAGTAATAATAAGGAGTAGGGGACATCCTCCAAGCAAAGCATTCATACACACAAAAAGTAGTCATGCAAGGTCAGACACAGTCAAGCACATGCAATAATAACTCATCAATGTCAAACAAAGTCACACAAAGTCAACTCACCACACCAGGTTAATCATTTGCAGCTAATCTAGCATCACCAGAAACAATGATTGAATAAGTGCTCAATGGTGATCATGCCCTGGTCAGTAGAAAAGAGTTTCCAATAAAAGAGTAGAGCTTTCGTAGATTTTTCAGAAACTAGTGGAGACATAGCATCTCCTTTAAAAAGTTTTCTTAAAGGTGATTGAGATTCTTTTATAAACATCAACCAAATATAAGTTTGTAAAATAGTGGGACCACTCTACTTTTTAGGTCCAGACAATTTTGTAAATACTTAGTTTTGATAAAAGCTTTGTCTCAAAGATAAATCTTGGCTCTTGTTTTGGACAATTAGAATAATTTGAAAAAGGAGAGGTTGCCAAGATAATGGTTTTGGAAAAATAGCTAGAAGCATAAATAAAGGCATGATCTCAAGGGCACAAGGATTGTGTTGGTTCACAATATTATTCAACAAGCAACTCAAATAGTCATCATTAACATAACAACCAAGACAAACAAGCAAGAAATAGTACTTCCAGAGGTTTGCACAAAAAGTTTTTGTTGGCCCTCATTTTTTGCTCACTAAACACTACTTAAACAGGGTTACACAAAGTGGGGTGTTACAACGGCGCGTGGGAGACGCCGATTCAAACGGCTGGCAAGCGGGGCCTGCCGGTCAGCGCCTTTGGGAGGCCGAATCGGTACGCGCCGTTCCTGGCCGTCCGATCAAGTCGCGATCGACGGCTAGTGCTCGTCGTCTCCGCGATAGAAGACGAGGGCGTCGGCAGGGTTAGGGTTTGGCTGGGGTTCACTGGAGCTCACCTAGGGTTGCTCGGCGACGATCTGGTGGTGGCGCTTGGCTGCGGTGTGTCAGAAAAGCTCGGCGATGTTGTCGGAGAGGCGAACGTCGACGCGGCTGGGTCCTAGGCCTCCTCCATCACCTCCAGATGCTCCGGCGAGGTCGGCGATGGCGTTGGCTACCATCGAACCTAGGCCAGAAGAAGTATAGCGTTAGCATCGCACGTGATGGCAACCTTCTCCCTTCTTCCTCGGCTTCGGTGAATCCTCCGGCGAGCTTGCAAAGGCTTGGCAAGAGGGGTGTGAGCATGGGCTGCAGCTGGGGATCTCACAGAGGGGAGAGGGAAGGGAGTGGGAGAAGAATGGCATCCAGGGGAAAAGTTTGGTCGGTCCAGAGGGTTTTATACCCCGGCGGTGGACTTGGTGCGTCGTGGTTTCGACCGTCTCGGATTGGGCAGCGGGGCGGTGCTTTCTGGACGGTGTAGTGAGCTGCGTGCATGGGTAAGATCGGTTTGGTTGGGGGTGTAACGGTGCGAGCAGGGGTGAGTCTTTTTTAGAGCACGAGCGCGGCTAGTCGAGCTCGTTCTCGACGCTCTGGTCGGCTTCGGCTAAAAGGGGGTGGTGCTAGGTGGAGGGGGTACGGTGCCATGCTGGAATGGGCACGACACGGCTTGTTTTCATTCGCCCTCGGCTGGGAACACGGGGGCTCGCTCTGGGCGCTCTCGGCTTGCAGGTGATAGGGTCAGAGCGAAGTGACAGGGCGGTGCTCGCAGCCGTTTGGTCGGGGAAGGTTACTGGGTCGTGGAGTGGAGGGGTCGGTGAGTTCATTGGCGAGGCTGGGCGGCCAGGCATGCTGCATAAGCTCCTAGCTCACTAGGGTGCTCGCCGGCCGGCATGGTTGACCATAGGCGCAGAGGGAGAGGTAGGGTCAAGGTGTCTCTGCTAGGTGGGGTCCTGGGGGTTTGCTGGGGTCCATCTCGATGCTGGTTGGGGGTCTAGGGCGGTGGAGGGGAGTGGGAGAGAGTGGAGTGCAAATCTTCCAAAGATTTGCCTCGGGCCTCCCCAAATCCTCTAAGCAAAAAAAGGACAAGGGGGCTGGGATGCTGCTGCTACAGTGCAGAGGGAAGAAAAGGAGGTGGCTGGCTAAGACTTGTGTCCCTTGATAGATTTGCAAGTGAGTGAGAGAGAAAAGAAAAGAGAGAATGAAAGTTTGATGAATTTGGCCGAATTTCAATTGAATTTTGAAAAGTTCAAAGTTTTGGTTCAAAGGTGGTGGTGAATATTTCATAAGTGCTTTTAGATGGATAGCAAGGCATCCACCAAGTTTCAATATTTTTGGCCGAGTGGAAATAGGGATTTGGATGAGTTCCTATTTTCAAAGATGAGGTGCAAAAATAAAGTTTAAAGAAAAGAGAGAAAAAGATTGTTGGTGTCAAGCACCCATTATACTAGATTTAGCAATAGCATGAAATCATAGCACACCTTCATGCATTCATACAACATGTTCAATTGAAATTTGAAAAGTAAAAGAATTTGAGTAGCACACACACATGCACATGAAATCATGGTGCAAAACAAGCAAACAATGACCTAGGTTTGATCTTTCTAGGTTTGAGTGACAATTGAATAATTTGCGAACCAACACACAAATTAAATCACACTTGCAAGAATTTAAGAAGAAAGAATCCCAAAATAAAGGATTTTATAGAATCACCCCAATGCACATGAGATCATGCATACACACATATGAGTTCCAAACCCTAGCACACATGCACACAAGCACACAATATCTTATAAAGATTTTAGTTTCTCCTAAATAAAGCATTAACTGGTCTCAATAAGCATTACAAAAAGTGGGCTGTTACACGCTAGTAGCCTCTTCTTGATGCCATTGCATATTAACCCGTTTGCTTTTTCGACTTGTCTGTTTGTCTTTGGATGCGTGACAGATGCAAACTTCAATTTGATGCCCATACTCTCACAATAGTTTTTGAATTCCTTGGATGTGAAGTTCGTCCCGTTGTCCGTTATGATACTATGTGGACCCCCAAAGCAAAATATTATCGACTTGATGAAATTGATCGCTGCTGTGGAATCTTGAGTAGTTACTGGGGCTGCCTCTACCCACTTGGTGAACTTATCGACTGCCACCAACATGTAAACATGCCCGCCTGGCCATGATTTGTGCAGTTTGCCTACCATGTCTTGTCACATCCCAAAATTTGGAATGTGAAAATAAATAAAAATAGGAACCATGTTTGCTTGTGTGGATTTAAAATTTCATAAGGAATTAAAACTTTTTGATTTATCTTAAACCCTTATTAGAAAACCATTTCAATCTTTCTTTTATTCCTTGAAGAACTACTTTGAGAAAATAGAATTCTCAAAATATTAAATTTGCATTTACCCAAACCTCTTCAAACTCAACGCAAGGGAACATTTACAAAAAGTTTTATATCAAATAAAGTTTGCTATGCCAAAGGGATGTTTGAAAATAAATTTCAGAAACTATTTTTATAAAATTTATTCTCTGATTTTAAAAGGAATTATTTTGAGATCCCTAATTTATTTGATCTTATGCAAATAAGCCCTTGGCTAAATTATGAAGCTTTTATTGGAAATTATGTTTAATTATGAAAAACATGTTTTATACTGCCTTAGAATGTTAAGTTGAATTTTAGAGAAATTTACAAATTGGTTTGAATCAATTTGGACCAAATTTGAAAAGATATGAAAGAAATAGCAAAATAGAAAAAGAAAAGAAGAAAGGAAAAAAAAAGGCCCCGGGGATACTTTTCGGCCCAAACCAGAAAACGGCCTACGGCCCATCTCCTCATTCCCGAACCGGTACCCTTCCTCTCACTTAATCTCACTGACGCGTGGACCCCACCGGTTAGTCCACGTCACCGTCTTCCTCCTCGGTCCAAAAATTTCGCTGGAGATCACCCGAGCCGGATTTCCCTCCCCCTCTTCAATTCGCCGTTAATCCCTGCCCCTTTTGCCTCCGCATAGCGGCTATTTAATCCCCTCCCTCTCCTCGCCAGTCTCCTCCTCCTTCCCCTCTGTAAAACGCTGCCAGGCCGCCACAATTCATCGTCGGAGTCCGCCTCTGCCGCCGCCGTCTCTTCGACGATTCGATCGTCACAGCAAGGTAGAGCCGCCCAGATCAGGCCCATCCTTCTCCTAGTACTCTCGCGCATCTACTGATACCCTTGCCCTTCCAAATATCGCAGCAAATCGACAGAACCATCGTTAACCGAAGCCACCGTCGCCAGGGGACCACTCCGTTCGCACCCTACGGCCGCTCGGAGAAGCAATCGACCACAAAGTCCACGCACCCGACTCCGCTGTGTTCTGCTGCGCACCGTCCACACCTCCGCCGTTGTCAGGAACCTTGGAAACGCTGCCGCCGAAAACCACCTGGACGCAGCGCCGCCGTTCCCTCCATTTCCGGCGAGCTCGTCGAAACCCTAGGTGAGCGGCCCTGTTTCTAACCGTCAGATCTAGATCTAACGGCGCTTTATCCTTCACTTAAGACGAACCGGTATCTTCAGATCTTGGCCGTCCATCCACCTTTAGATCGTGCGGCTGCATTTTAATCCAGATCTGAAGCGGTACCGATGAATCAGAAGCTGCCACATCACCGCCACGTTACAAATAAGGTTCTGTTTATTTCAAAATAGCCAAAAAATGTTTAAATCTTGTAAAATTCATATCTTTTGATCTACTGATCCAAAAATTGCAAATAATATACCCCTGAACTCCTAAAAATGTGTAGAACACTATTCTGTAATAAAATTTGTCTTTTGAACTTGTTAAAAACATTCAAATTTAAATATGTGAGTTTGAGTGTTTTTAATATAGTTCAAATTCTAGAAATCCTTTTTAAATATCAAGTCCACTCATTCAAAGTCAACTCCACTAGTTCATCCTATTTTGCAAGCTATAGCTGTGTTATTTGAGCACCTTGCAAAATATCAAGTCCCAAATTCCTATTGGGCACTTTGTGCTATTTGAATATTGTTCCACTCTACCAAGTGGTGTGAAATATCCTAATGACCATCTCTACCATGACTTAGGGAAAAATCTACTCTCTATCTTTGCCAAGTGCAAACTATCAACTCTACCTCACCCAAAATTCTTCTAAGTATTTTTGACTACCCCATCCAACACTATGACATAGAAGCTTTCTCATATCAAAGACCATGGAGAAGAATATGAAGAGAAGACAAGGAGTTGAATGCAAAAAGAAGGAGTTGAAAAGAAGACAAGGAGATGAAGGAAAACAAGAAGATTCAAGAGAAGAGAACCAAGTCTAGAAGATGAAAGTGTTAGACCTCGTGACTTAGAAATTATTCATCCAACTCCTCAAACCAAGCCTAAGATATTTTTACTAAGTGTTTGACACTTCATAACAATTTAGAAAACCCCATCAATCTTTAAGTCCTTGACTTAGCCATTTTCTCCATCCATATCAGGTCAACTTCATGCCCAATCTTTTGTCCAAATATCACTAAGACAAATCAAGACTAAACTAAAACTAGTAAACACTTTTGTTGTCTTGCTTGATTATGTTGCCTTGGATGGTGTGTTTATGTTGTGTTTCTTTTCAATCTTATAGTCATATGGAGAGCTTGTGTTGGTTAAGAGAAGTACAATCTTCGGAAAATTTCTAAGGCAAGTGTCACTCTTGTTCATATAATTCCCAATGTTTTACTATGCATGTAGTGTTTCTTTTCTTTTAAAGTATGCATGTGTAGATAGTTCTGCTTGCTATCTCCTATTTAGGATATCCCTGATTACCCTGTTAGAAGAAACACCATAAGTGTAGATTGCTTAGTTGTGCTATAGAATTCATGGTTGGGATTCCACATGTTCTTTTATGAAGTTTGAAAACTATGTTTTGCAAAAACTAAGAAAACAACTAAGTTAATGAAACACCTGGGTGGAAATTGGTAAGATGGATTTATGTTGAGTGGTTACACCGGAGCCATCTCTATGCGGTCCTGTGTATCTCACTTTTGGACGGCCACCCAGGAACAAAGAGATTGGAGACGCGTGAAGCTTCCAGTGCAACCACGAGTCATATGGGCTCTGTCTTGACTAACTAAGTTGCGAGAACTCAGCCAGACAGACAGAGGGTGGTAGTGATTTGTAGGAGGGAACGCGTCCGGGTTGGTCTGAGTGATTGCTTCTGAAAGGTCTCGTCTTAGTCTTCACTTGGCCATTTGAGCAAAATGAGCATCATGGCAAAAGAGGTTGACTGAGTCTTGTGGGAAAAGTGCACCACCTCTGCAGAGGGTTAAAACTAATTACTTAGCCATGTCCCCAGTTACGAACAATTTTGAGCGACATGATTATGAAGCTGTTCAATAATCTCCTCATCCCTACTTCTTTAAATTAAAACTTGAATGGTTAACAAGGGATTGTTGTGTGATCATAATTATGTGCACCTGGTGGATTCCTGTGTGTGCATAATTAAGTAGGAGCACCTGGTGGATTCCAGTGTGTCTAATAGTGCTTTAAAAGAAAAATGAGATCTTTTGAAAAGTAGGATAAACAATTGCTTTTCTGCAAGCTTAGCCTGAAGCTCCACTTAGCCAAATATTCATGTAAGTGTTAGGCTCCATTTGTGTCCACCAAAAGTGACATCTTGCCAATACAATTCAAATGTATTGAGCCTTTGTGGCTGCAACGTTTTATGTTGCAGGTTTTTGACGATAAGAAAGGTATGACAGGGTTACGAGTCTATCCGCAGCATGTTCGCCTATGGCACATGAAGAAGAAGGACTCCATGCTATTTTTTATTTTGTTGTAAACTCTGATAGCTCTACTCTATGAGCATTGTAAAGTTTCTTTATGTAATTGCTGGATCATGCGATGTAATAAAATGACCCTTGTTTCTTGATATTACATCTTAAACTATGTGTGCTAGTGTTTGATCCAGGGACTAGCACTGAAAAGCACAGGGATCGTCATCTTTAAAAGGTGAGGTCACTACAGATGGTATCAGAGCAAAGTGTTGCCCTTAGGTTCGTGACCCTAGGATTGGACAATGACCCCTTAGAAATATAGGAGTTGCTTTTATTCCTAAGTTAAAAAAAATTACACACTCATTACCTCGTAAACTCTTACCTTAGTCATTTTGTCTCTACTTCTCTTCATTTCCACTCAAAGACGAAGGGCTTGAACTTCAACACCTGAAAGGACTTCAAGAATCCATCCACCCCTATCATCAAAGGAAGCAAATTGAAGGAGTCCAGAAGAAAAAGGGTCTAAGCACCAATAGTTATAGGACTTAGAAATTCTTATGAAGGATCTTGATAGCTATAGGACCAACGAATTATTTAGCGAAGATGAACTACTTGCCCCACTCAGAGAGAAGGACCTCAAAGAAGAAAAAAGGAGAGAGGATACTACTGCACTGCAGGAAACCAAAAAAAATTAGTTCGACCTCCATTTAAGATCCTTATATTCAAGAACGGCATTGTAATACATTATGAGCATATAAAATTGTGACATGATCATATTAGTTTGTTTATGGTTGAACCATATTGCTTGATGTGATGAATGCTTGTTGAATGTTTATTGATTGTAAGGTGTTTTGCCTTGAAATCATTGCTAACTGGTAGGAACATTCTTGAGAGTTTCTCCACTATTCTTCTCTATGTTGAAAACCTAAACCCTACCCTAAAACTTAAACAGATGCATTGTCAAAGCCAGAGCAGCCTCAACAACTCTCAGATGGACTTAGTGATGCAGAGGATGATAGAGACGCATACCCAGTTGACTCAAGTGGTAACCCAAAATATGATCAGTAGCAAGAGCAATGAGTTACCCCCAGGAGTGCAGCAACTGCTAAATGCACATACTCACATTATGCAAATGGCGTCTCAGATCATGACTAACAACAACAACAATGCATCACCAAGAGGACATATATCTAAGGATTTTGAGGAGCAGTGCCATAGTTGTGGAAGAGATCATTGTAGTTAAGAATGCCGCTTGTCAAAGGTTACGTGTCTTTTGTGTGAAGGAACAAATCACGTCCTCGCAGAATGTCATCTCAATGCCATGGTGGATAAAGTGAATCAACAAGTCAAGGAGAAGATACATCACTCACTCGGGAAAGCAGGTGCTGAATTTGAGCCCAAGGAGGCAAAACATTTTTTAACCACTAAGAGAAACAACCCGAGCGGAAGACTACAAGTAACCAAAAATAACCACAAGAAGAGAGAAAGGTTTCCCTCAATCATAATGGAGTATGAGAAGCAAGAATTGGAAGATCTTCTAGCCCTGGAGAAGCCAAAGAAGAAGAAAGATATCAGCCAAGTAGAGTGCCGTGAATGTAAAAGGTTAGGACACTATTCATGGGACTGCCCGGATAAGGAGAAATGCAAAGAGAGTGAGAAAAGGGGTTATGTAATCAATGGAGGGCAAAAGAAGGATCGTGCTCAAGTTATTTGTTTCAACTGTCGCGAGTCTGGACATTATGCTAATAATTGTCCAGAAAAGTATAGTGGAAAGGATTTCAGCCTTGTCACTTATTACAAATGTGGCGTCAGAGGACATTATGCAAATAATTGTCCGGAGAAGTACTCAGAGCGCCAGTAAATAAGGACAACTGAAGGATGACACACTATAGTGGATACAGTGACACATTTATGAGCAACCAACATAGAAGATGTCGTAATGCAACTGCTGTCTTGGAATAAATTTCATGTAAGGAGTGAAATAAAAGACTATGTGGTGTGGGTAGTACTCTCATGATGTAATAGGTGGAATAAAAATCTTCATGTATCTTTCAAATCAATCTTTTACGCAAATCTCGCTCTAGTAATGTTGTATTGCCCATAAGAAGAGGTTGTATGGAAAGTAGTTTTCGCCAAGGAAAAGATCATTGAAGGATTCTACTATGCAAACCACTAGCTAAGGATCGATAGATTTGTTTTCTAAAAGTTCTTGACATGAAACATGGATTTAATGTCCATAAAATCTTTTGTCAAAACTAGTGAGGAGACCAAGATTTAGTGTACGAGATGTACCAGACTAAATACAAGGTAATGATTGGGTGCTTTATGGATTGGCCCCCATGATGACTACTTATATTGTTCACTCTTGTTATGAGGAATGGTAAATCTTAAGTGACATACCTACAAGAGAGGCGACGTTGTTAAACCTGAACCTTAGGATGGATAGGATACTATACCCTCATAATAGGCAAGTATTGCCTAACGTAGGATTTCGGTGAGGATGAACCACAAGCTTACCATTGAAGATGACTTGCAATGGAAGTTGGCCCTAAGAGTTTAGATATATCCAACAGTGGTGTACAAGGAGTTCCAATCCTAAGATGGGAAGTCTATGAAGATCAAATAAAGGTATGAAATGAAGCTATGAGAACATCTTGACTTGGTCTTCTAAGTGACCCAAAGAGTGACTCTTCAGTGTCCAAAGTAGTTCAACAAGCTACCTTGTTGGATTGAAGTACTACAATGGAGGAAAGTTATACTCAAGCCATCTTGAGAAAGAGTGGATGCTATAGAATGTGCATAGATACCCACCTATTGGAAATGAAGGTATAAGCTACAAAAGATGACCCAGTGCCAAGTCATATTCAAGATGTGCTTACTATGAACCCAATGCCTAGACTACCCACAAAAGTTTCTTTTAAGGGTGGTGGCCCACCTAGTACCCCAAACCCATCTTTCTTTCTAGCCTCTCCAAATATCAGGACGAGATTTCTTTTAAGGGTGGTAGTCTGTCACATCCTAAAATTTGGAATGTGAAAATAAATAAAAATAGGAACCATGTTTGCTTGTCTGGATTTAAAATTTCATAAGGAATTAAAACCTTTTGATTTATCTTAAACCCTTATTAGAAAACCATTTCAATCTTTCTTTTATTCCTTGAAGAACTACTTTGAGAAAATAGAATTCTCAAAATATTAAATTTGCATTTACCCAAACCTCTGCAAACTCAATGCAAGGGAACATTTACAAAAAGTTTTATATCAAATAAAGTTTTCTATGCCAAAGGGATGTTTGAAAATAAATTTCAGAAACTATTTTTATAAAATTTATTCTCTAATTTTAAAAGGAATTATTTTGAGATCCCTAATTTATTTGATCTTATGCAAATAAGCCCTTGGCTAAATTATGAAGCTTTTATTGGAAATTATGTTTAATTATGAAAAACATGTTTTATACTGCTTTAGAATGTTAAGTTGAATTTTAGAGAAATTTACAAATTGGTTTGAATCAATTTGGACCAAATTTGAAAAGATATGAAAAAATAGCAAAACAGAAAAAGAAAAGAAAAGAAAAAAATAGAAAAAGGCCCCGGGGATACTTTTTGGCCCAAACCAGAAAACAGCCTACGGCCCATCTCCTCATTCCCGAACCGGTACCCTTCCTCTCACTCAATCTCACTGATGCGTGGACCCCACCGGCCAGTCCACATCACCGTCTTCCTCCTCGGTCCGAAAATTTCACCGAAGATCACCCGAGCCGGATTTCCCTCCCCCTCTTCAATTCGCCGTTAATCCCTGCCCCTTTTGCCTCCATGCAGCAGCTATTTAATCCCCTCCCTCTCCTCGCCAGTCTCCCCCTCCTTCCCCTCTGTAAAATGCCGCCAGGCCGCCACAATTCATCGCCGGAGTCCGCCTCTGCCGCTGCCATCTCTTCGATGATTCGATCGTCACAGCAAGGTAGAGCCGTCCAGATCAGGCCCATCCTTCTCCTAGTACTCTTGCGCATCTACTGATACCCTTGCCCATCCAAATCTCGCAGCAAATCGACCGAACCATCATCAACCGAAGCCACCGTCGCCAGGGGACCACTCCGTTCGCACCCTGCGGCCGCTCAGAGAAGCAATCGACCACAAAGTCCATGCACCCGACTCCACCGTGTTCTGCTGCGCACCGTCCACACCTCCGCCGTTGTCAGGAACCTTGGAAACGCCGCCGCCGACAACCACCTGGACGCAGCGCTGCCGTTCCCTCCATTTCCGGCGAGCTCATCGAAACCCTAGGTGAGCGGCCCTGTTTCTAACCGTTAGATCTAGATCTAATGGCGCTTTATCCTTCACTTAAAACGAACCGGTATCTTCAGATCTCGGCCGTCCATCCACCTTTAGATCATGCGGCTGCATTTTAATCCAGATCCAAAGCGGTACCGATGAATTAGAAGCTGCCACGTCACCACCACGTTACAAATAAGGTTCTGTTTATTTCAAAATAGCCAGAAAATGTTTGAATCTTGTAAAATTCATATCTTTTGATCTACTGATCCAAAAATTGCAAATAATATACCCCTGAACTCCTAAAAATGTGTAGAACACTATTCTGTAATAAAATTTGTCTTTTGAACTTGTTAAAAACATTCAAATTTAAATATGTGAGTTTGAGTGTTTTTAATATAGTTCAAATTCTATAAATCCTTTTTAAATGATTCTTTTTGTAAATGGATCTTATTGTTATCCTCTATCCATTAGAACATCTGCACAAATTAATTGGGCCAACTTTCATCAAGTATTCAAATTCAAATAGGGATTTGAGTATTTTCCTCCTAGATTTAATTCTACTAGCAAAATACCCGTGCGTTGCTATGGGACAATAATAAAATATATAAAATCATTGTTTCAAAAAATATTAGAAAAAATGTCATTCTACGCCATTCTCAACAATCATGTGCTCCCTAACACCTACATTATTCGCAAACTAATATTAATGGTTTGGGGTTTCATTCTACAAGCATTAATTTAAGGAAAAGGCTGAATCTCCCCCGGAGGATCGCACTCTACCTATCCCCCGTCTTCCTGTAGCGACACGTGCCCCACCACGACTACCTTATCCTGTCACTCAATCATTCTCCTCCACTCGTTCCCCTCTTCTCTCTATGAAACGTTCTCACATCTACCGTCGCCACCGCCGCAGTTTTCTCGATTGCACGCCGTCGCTGACCACGATGGCGCAGCAGCCACTCATGCTTCTTTCCATCTTGCATCCTCCCATCTCAACTATCTTCCCATGCTAGGTAGCTCGAGCAGTTTCGATGTAGCACCGCGTGCACCGATGGTATATCTTCGCCACCGTTGCCATCTCGATGCAGGGAGGGGGTAGGTGCGAGGCTGCAAGCGGCGACCGGCCTTGCTACAAGAGGCATTCAGACTCGCTACAAGGGGCAGACAACGTCGCTACCATGGCACAGCGGTGTGGCTGCCATGGCGCGGCAGCCCGCGGCCCTGCTACCTCGAGCTTGCGGCGTTGCTACATCGAGCTTATGGAGTTGCTGCCATGGCGCGGAGGCCCTGCCGCCATGGGGCGACAGCCCTGCTACCATGGCACGGTGGCCCTGCTACCTCGAGCTTGCGGCGTTGCTACATCGAGCTTATGGAGTTGCTTCCATGGCGTGGAGGCCCTGCCGCCATGGGGCGACGGCCCTGCTACCATGGCACGGCGGCCCTGCTACCTTGGCACGGCGGACCTGCTACCTTGGCATGGCGGCCCTATTACCTTGGCGCGGCGACCCTATTACCTTGGCGTGACGGCCCTGCTACCTTGATGTGGTGGCCCTACTACCTTGGCATGGCGGCGTTGCTTCAAGCGGAGGGTGATGCTACCGGAGGTGTGTGGTGGTGCGAGAAGGAGCCATCGGCGTCGCTACAAAGGCGGATGGCGGTGCTGCTGCATCGGTGAAGTCTCGTCAGGCTCTCCGACGACGGTTGTGGCCGACGGAGGACCAACACCATCCTGCACGAAGGGGATGCGTGGCGTGGGGTAGAGATGATGCATTGTTCTCCGACGACGCCCTCGATGAGATTCTTCGGTGATGCCCACGGCGAGCTTCTCCGGCAAAGCTCGTGGCGGGGTTCTTTGGGAAGCTCGTGGCAGGGTTCTCCGGTGAAGCTCGCGGCGGGATTCTCCAGCGATGAGGAGCAGCGCCGGCACGAGGTGGGCGAGAGATCTGCTAAGAAGGACACTATGTGTGGATAGCAGTTTTTATTCCTTTTTTTAGGAGAATTAATTTTAGGAAAGAAGGACACACGTCAGTCTATGGAGGCGGGGATCGGGGATATTATCCTCTGGGGGACGCTCAGCGCGCCCCTTAATTTAATCACGTATTGTCTCCTTAAGCCTCAAGCAAAAACTATTTTTTTACCTTCTCTAAGAATCAAACTCAAGTTCTTAAGAACTAAAGAGTAGCTCCTAGAATGAGCTTGCATAAACTGGGGGTCATGGTGCTCCTTGTTTCCATCCTGAGTGGTCAATCCTTGTGACCAATGTGTTTGGGTCATTTTCTCAAACAAGTGAAGGGCACACGACATGTTCATATTAGCTTCATCATTTTCCTGAACCAGCCTATCTTTGGGTTCTGCTGTGGGTACTTCAGTGATACAGCAGTTGTCCCAAGGCTGCTTGTTTCACCAGTGCAAAATCCAGTATAAACATTGATAGGAGCAAGTGGCAGCTCGCAAGATCTATATCTAAACAGCAGCAACATTCAGTATAAACAATAAATCTGTACATTAGACATCAGCATGGATTCAGTATTTCAGTTTACACGTTCAGTATGAGCAATATTCAGCAAATGCATAAGTGCATTTGTGTAAATGGCTTGTTTTAGGATCCAATTCAACATTAGCAGTAATCACGTATCTTTTTCCGTATCGATGCGGTAGCAGCAGCAAACTTCAGTGTCTTCCTAGCAATAACACCACCGAGTACCACCCAACCACCTTCCCAACGCCATCGAGCTGCAGGCCCCAAATCCCTCCCCGTCCGCCGCTAGGCTCCAATCCCATGTTCCTCCCCGTCCGCCCCCAGACGCCGCCACGCGCAAGCCCGCTCATGCCTTCTGCCCGAGTCCGTCGTCAACACACCCCCACACGCGCGTGCCTGCCACCACCGCGCTGCCTCCAATTCCAGCAAAACGAAGCGCCGGCGGCCGAATCCAGCAAAAAAAGGTATATTCGTTTATATGTTCTAGCAGGGGTGTTACTTCAAGTGATTAAATGGGTGCTGCTTTATATGGAGTGGCTCTAGTTGTTCATGGTAGGCTGGTATGCCTGGCTCAGCTTGTGCTAGGGGCGCTAATTCGGTTGGAGGAGGGGATTAGGATGGAGGAGGACGGAGGCGAACTCGCTGCTCGGGAGGAGGTCATCCCGACCGGAGTTGGAGGTGGACGGCGCGCATGACAGGGAGGTCACCTCCATGGGAGCTCTCGGAGATGGGCAAACACTGTGGATCCCGAGAACGATCGAATCCAGATGATGCTCGGGAGGAGGTAATCCCGACCGGAAGCAAGGCGGTGAGGGAGGAAGAAGATGGGATCGGATCAGGGTCTCAAGGATCGACCGATTTTTTCGCTCGGACGGTTTTCATTACGTATGAATTTGGTTTTTTTTGACGTACTAAGGTTTTTTTGACGTACCACGCCGGGCACACCATCACTACCGCTAGCGGGATTATTAGTAGAGATAATTATTTTAGTTATAATTCCTTTTGTAAAATTGAATATCTTGATAATAGAAAACCACCAGAATACTTCACACACTTTTCATACTCATTCAAAGTCAACTCCACTAGTTCATCCTATTTTGCAAGCTATAGATGTGTCATTTGAGCACCTTGCAAAATATCAAGTCCCAAATTCCTATTGGGCACTTTGTGCTATTTGAATATTGTTCCACTCTACCAAGTGGTGTGAAATATCCTAATGACCATCTCTACCATGACTTAGGGAAAAATCTACTCTCTATCTTTGCCAAGTGCAAACTATCAACTCTACCTCACCCAAAATTCTTCTAAGTATTTTGACTACCCCATCCAACACTATGACATAGAAGCTTTCTCATACCAAAGGACATGGAGAAGAAGATGAAGAGAAGACAAGGAGTTGAATGCAAAAAGAAGGAGTTGAAAAGAAGACAAGGAGATGAAGGAGATGAAGGAAAACAAGAAGATTCAAGAGAAGAGAACCAAGTCAAGAAGATGAAAGTGTTAGACCTCATGACTTAGAAATTATTCATCCAACTCCTCAAACCAAGCCTAAGATATTTTTACTAAGTGTTTGACACTTCATAACAATTTAGAAAACCCCATCAATCTTTAAATCCTTGACTTAGCCATTTTCTCCATCCATATCAGGTCAACTTCATGCCCAATCTTTTGTCCAAATATCACTAAGACAAATCAAGACTAAACTAAAACTTGTAAACACTTTTGTTGTCTTGCTTGATTATGTTGCCTTGGATGGTGTGTTTATGTTGTGTTTCTTTTCAATCTTATAGTCATACGGAGAGCTACGTGTGTTGGTTAAGAGAAGTACAATCTTCGGAAAATTTCTAAGGCAAGTGTCACTCTTGTTCATATAATTCCCAATGTTTTACTATGCATGTAGTGTTTCTTTTCTTTTAAAGTATGCATGTGTAGATAGTTGTGCTTGCTATCTCCTATTTAGGATATCCCTGATTACCCTGTTAGAAGAAACACCGTAAGTGTAGATTGCTTAGTTGTGCCATAGAATTCGTGGTTGGGATTCCACATGTTCTTTTATTAAGTTTGAAAACTATGTTTTGCAAAAACTAAGAAAACAACTAAGTTAATGAAACACCTGGGTGGAAATGGGTAAGATGGATTTATGTTGAGTGGTTACACCAGAGCCATCTCTATGGCGGTCGTGTGTATCTCACTTGTGGACGGCCACCCAGGAACAAAGAGATCGGAGATGTTCAAGTCGTGAAGCTTCCAGTGCAACCACGAGTCATATGGGCTCTTTCTTGACTAACTAAGTTGCGAGAACTCAGCCAGACGGACAGAGGGTGGTAGTGATTTGTAGGAGGGAACGCGTCCGGGTTGGTCTGAGGGATTGCTTCTGAAAGGTCTCGTCTTAGTCTTCACTTGGCCATTTGAGCAAAATGAGCATCATGGCAAAAGAGGTTGACTGAGTCTTGTGGGAAAAGTGTACCACCTTTGCAGAGGGTTAAAACTAAGTACTTAGCCGTGTCCCCGGTTACGGACAATTTTGAGCGACATGATTATGAAGCTGTTCAAGAATCTCCTCATCCCAACTTCTTTAAATTAAAACTTGAATGGTTAACAAGGGATTGTTGTGTGATCATAATTATGTGCACCTGGTGGATTCCTGTGTGTGCATAATTAACTAGGAGCACCTGGTGGATTCCAGTGTGTCAAATAGTGCTTTAAAAGAAAAATGAGATCTTTTGAAAAGTAGGATAAACAATTGCTTTTCTGCAAGCTTAGCCTGAAGCTCCACTTAGCCAAATATTCATATAAGTGTTAGGCTCCATTTGTGTCCACCAAAAGTGACATCTTGCCAATACAATTCAAATGTATTGACCCTTTGTGGATGCAACGTTTTATGTTGTAGGTTTTTGATGATAAGAAAGGTACGATCGGGTTACGAGTCTATCCGCTGCATGTTCGCCTATGGCACATGAAGAAGAAGGACTCCATGCTATTTTTGATTTCGTTGTAAACTCTGATAGCTCTACTCTATGAGCATTGTAAAGTTTCTTTATGTAATTGCTGGATCATGTGATGTAATAAAATGACCCCTGTTTCTTGATATTACATCTTAAACTGTGTGTGCTAGCGTTTGATCCTGGGACTAGCACTGAAAAGCACAGGGATCGTCATCTTTAAAAGGTGAGGTCACTACATGTCTAAACCCCATTGTGCAGAAGGCCAAGATGATGGTATTGGCTGAAGTTCTGCTGCTGGCGCATGGGGCCTAGAAGCAAATCGTTGATAAGCCTCACATCTCTGGACGATGTCTTTTGCGTCTTCTATTGCTGTTAACCAGTAAAATCCTGCGCGAAAAGCTTTGGCCGCTATAGCTCTGCTGCTAGCGTTATGACCACAGATTCCTACATGGATATCCTTTAGTATGATTTGCCCTTCTTGAGGGGTGACACATCTTTGCAAAACACCTGTTATGCTTTTCTTGTACAACTTCCCTTGTAGTACGATGAAAGCTTTAGATCATCGTACTATCCTTCGTGCTTCAACCACATCTTCAGGTAGTGTTCTGTTAACCATATATGCTAAGTTTGGCTGCATCTAAGTTACTTCAACCATCATGACCTCCTCTGGCTCTGTCGTGCTTTCCACTGCTGCCTTGCTAGCCCCCAAGCCTGTTGTTGTATGCTAGCCTGTTTTGCCCGAATTCGAATTTTTGCTTTCCTTTATTGATCTCTCAACGATTTATTCCCAAAAGACTCCTGGCGGTACAGGCAGACATTGGGACCCGATGTTTGCCAGATTATCGGCTTCTTCGTTGCTTGCCCTGCTGACATGCTATTCTTCGCATCCGTTGAAGGTTCCTTCTAGGTAGTAGTATAGGTTTCGGTATGCAGTCATGTTGTCGTTGATAGCATCACAACGAGTCATCACTTGTTGATCCACAAGATTCGTGTCTCCAAATATTTTTAATCGAATTGCGCCACATGCTTTAGACATCTTCATTCCGTACAGCAAAGCTTCGTATTCGGCTTCATTGTTGGAAGCTTGCAGAAAACTCATCCTTAGCACATATTTTAGTTTATCTCCTTGTGGTGATATTAAGACTACCCCTACTCCATCTCCTTGTACTCTTTTTGACCCGTCAAAATACATTGTCCAGACGCTTGACAAGTCAAGTGGTCCTGTGTTCCGCAACTCTAGCCACTCTGCTATAAAATCTGGCAAAACCTGGGATTTGATGGCCTTCCTTTTCTCATATGTGATGTCCAGAGGGGAGAGTTCGATTCCCCACAAGGAGACACGTCATGTTTCTTTAGGGTTGTTTAGTATATTTGATAGTGGAGCTTCGTTAACCACTATGATTGGATGAACTACGACGTATTATCATAATTTCCGTGCTGTTGTGAACACACTGTACGCAAGTTTTTGGTAATGTGGATAACGTTGTTTTGATGGTGATAAAACTTCGCTGAGGAAGTATACTGGTCGCTGGACTCCATGTGACTTCCCTTCTTCACTTTGTTCGACCACTAGCACCATGCTCACCACCTGGTGAGTAGCGGCGATGTATAGTAGTAGTGGCTCCCTTTCTTTTCGTGCGACCAACACTGGTGGTGTGGATAGCACTTTTTTTAGCTGTGAGAATGCTGCATTTGCTTCTTCTGTGCACTCGAACTTTTTATCTGACTTTTTCATGAGTGCGTAGAATGGGAGAGCCTTTTCGCCTAGTCGTGCGACAAATCGACTTAGTGCTGCTACACGTCCTGCGAGTTGCTGCACCTCGTGCAGTTTTGCTGGTTTTCCCATTATTAATATTGCCTGGATTTTCTCTGGGTTTGCTTCTATTACTCTTGCCGATACTAGGAATCCCAGAAGTTGTCCTGCTGAAACACCAAAAGAACATTTGGTCAGGTTTAGCTTTAGTTTATACCTGTCGAGGTTGTCGAAAGTTTCCTTCAAGACATCGATTAGGGACTCCTCTTTTCTTGTGGTGATGACTACATCATCGATGTATACTTGGATGTTTCGACCTATTTGGCTTCGGAGGCAATTTTGCATCATCCTTTGATAGGTTGCTCCCGCGTTCTTGAGGCCGAAAGGCATGACTTGGTAGTGGTGTGATGAAGGCTGCCTTTTCTTTGTCTTCTTTCTTCAGCTTGATCTAATTGTATCCCGAGTATGCATCCAGGAAGGAAAGCCTTGCGCACCCTGATGTTGAGTAGATTATTTGATCTATGCAAGGTAGTGGGAAGGGATCCTTGGGACAGTGCTTGTTGAGGGATGTGTAATCGACACATACACGACGCACGTCTGTGTTTTTCTTTGGGACAATCACTGGGTTAGACACCCAAGTCGATGTTTTGATTTCTCTGATGAAGCCTGCATTTTTCAATCTATGTACCTCAGCTGCTATTGCTTTACGCTTGGGTTCGTCAAACCGCCGTAGAGGTTGCTTGACCGGTCTTGCTTTTGGATCCACGTTGAGTGCGTGCTCGATGAGTTCCCTGGGAACCCCTGGCATGTCTGAAGGACACCAGGCAAAGATTTCCCAGCGCTCATGGAGGAACTCGATGATCACGCTTTCCTATGCGAGATCCAAGTTTACCCCGATGGAGGTTGTTTTGGCTGGGTCCATGGGCTGAACCCGAACATTCTTAGAGTCTTGGGTTGCGTCGAAAGCTTGATCTGGAAGGGATCAACCTTCATTGGGTAGTACATTGATGTCTCACAGGACCAGTTGGGAAACCCCAAGAGGAAGGTATGATGAGTACAATAGTAAGTTTTCCCTCAGTATGAAACCAAGGTTTAATCGACCAGTGGGAGAAAGAAACCACTCCTGAAGGTTGTTGCTAATTGGTGCCAGAAAACAGTCTGGTGCATGGTTGCTTCGGCGCCAGCAGCAACGTGGAACCTGCACACAACACAACCAAAATACTTTGCCCCAACTTGCAGTGAGGTTGTCAATCTCACTAGTTTGCTGATAACAAAGGATTAGACGTATAGTATGGAAATAGATGTTTGTTTGCAATAATGTAAATAATGTTTGCGGAAAGTAAACAGTGCTTGCATTAGATGGTAATATATATGTAAAAGAATGACCGGGGTCCACAGTTCACTAGAGGTGTCTCTCCATAAAGATAAATAACATGCTGGGTAAACAAATTACAGTTAGGCAATTGACAAAATAAAGAATGCATAACAGTGCATATACATGTCATGAAGATCACTATGAGATTCTCTTGGGCATTACAACGTAATAGATAGACCATAATCCAACTGCATCTATGACTAATAATCCACCCGCAGGCTATCATCTGAACAACCCTTGGGTATTAATTTGCAAGGAACAGATTATCGCCTTAAGCAAAGTGTGTAATGTAAACAATACAATTATCCTTGAACAAAAGATTGTTGTTTTCTCCCTAGTAGCAACAACACATCTACAACCTTAGAAGTTATTGTAACTCTCCCAGATTACTAGAGGCATGAACCCACTATCGAGCATAAATACTCCCTCTTGGAGTCACTAGCATCTACTTGGCCAAGATATCTACTAGCAACAGAGATCATGCAAGATCACAAATAACATAGACATGATAAATAAACAATCAACTTGACATAGTACTCAATATTCATCGGATCCCAACAAACACAACATGTAGAATTACATAAAGATGATCTTGATCATGATAGACAGCTCACAAGATCTAGACATGAGGCGCATGGAGGAGAAGACAACCATCTACCTACTGCAATGGACCCATGGTCCAGTGGTGGACTACTCACGCATCACTCCGGAGGCTGGCATGGTGATGAAGAAGGCCTCCGATGATGATTCCCCTTTCCGGCAGGGTGTCGGGAAGAGCTTCTGGACCCTCCCAATCTTGGGTCAACGACGGTGGAGGCTTGCAGTATGTTTCGTGGAAAAGTGTTCTCTCCTTTAGGGTTTTTGCGATGAAGGGAATTTATAGGCGGAAGAGCAATGTCAGAGGGTGGACCAGGGGCCCACACCACCTGGTGGCGCGGCCAGGGGATGGCCCACGCCACCCTATGGTGCGGCCGCCTCCTGGCTCTCCTCCGTCTCTCCTTTGGACTCCGTCTTCGTGTCAGGTAAATAGGAACTTTGGCTTTTGTTTCGTCCAATTTCGAGAATATTTCCTATGTAACTTTTCCGAAACACAAAAACAGCAGAAAACAGGAACTGGCAGTGTGGCATCTTGTTAATAGGTTAGTTCCAGAAAATGCATAAAAACACCACAAAGTGTAAACAAAACATAAAGCAATGGTGTAAAACAAGCACGGAGCATCAAAAATTATAGATACGTTTGCAACGTATCAAGCATCCCCAAGCTTAACTCCTGCTCGTCCTTGAGTAGGTAAGTGATAACAAAAAATAATTTTTGAGGTGACATGCCAACACAATTTTGATCAAATTGATGTAAAACATTATAAGCTGAGATCAAAGTACTCTAAACATGGGCATAAAATATATAATTCTAACCATAGAACTTAGCAACCATGTTACAACATGAAAAGTAATACAAACAAAAGATCATGAATAATAATGCATTGAAAGTCAATTGTTTGTTTGAAGCATAGAGAAAACATAGCAAAGTGGTATTCAGCTTGTCCCTCATGGAGTAGCAAAATATAAATGCATAGGACACCTTCAAAGTTCAAGAGGGGGGTGGAGGAAAGCTGACGTCCTCCTGTGGCGCCCTGCACCATCCACCCTATTTTTAGGGGAGAGGCAACAACCACCGCGCAGCTTTATGAAGGCACGGCAGAGCTGGTCGCCCCCTTGTCGGGGTAGCGTGGGCGGTAAGCTAGCTTCTGGTCTTATCCTTTCGCCAAGGCATGATCGTGCTGAGCTATCATAGAACTGGTCCCTCCCCTCACGAGGAGTCCCTCACGAGGAGTCCCTCGCGAGGAGGTCTTCTGGTCCTTAACTGTGCTTTATTTGTGCTAGTCTCGGATCGACTGCTAGCACAGATAGTTACAAGATAAAATATCAAGATACAAAGTTCTTTATTACAACGCTTGATCTACAAATAAGATAGTACTTTTACAACTCAAGTAGCACAAAGCTACAACTTATTACAAAGCTCAAAATGACTAAGTAAAATGAAGCATGGAGTCTTCTTTCTTCATTGCACCGCAGGCAGACGTGTTGGACGAAGACTCATGACCGGAGCGCAGCATTCTTCAATCTTCGTAGTAGTAACCTGCAACATGATACGTTGCAGCCACGGAGGGTCAATACTTTGAATGTATTGGCAAGATGTCACTTTGGTGGACTCAGTTGGCACCTACAATTATATGCATATTTGGCCGGGTAGAGTTTATCTTTGCGAAAAGCAAGCCTTCTTCCTATCTTTTGAAAACCTCAAGTTTTTTCTTAGAAAATTTTTGACTAAGAAGAACTCTTTACTACCCAAGTTTTCCCATGAAGTTTTAACTTAAGAAATTGGGATGAGGAGATTCTCGAACAGCTTCAAAGTCCTCTCGCTCAGAATTGTCCATAACCGAGGACACGGCTAAGTAATTAGTTTTAATACTCTGTAGAGGTGGTGCACTTTTCCCACAAGACTCAGTCAGCCCCTTTTGCCATGATGCTCATTTTGCTCAAATGGCCAAGTGAAGACTAAGACGAGACCTTTAAGAAGCAATCCCTCAGACCAACCCAGACGCGCTGCATCCTAACGACAACTACCGCCCTCTGTCCGTCTGGCTGAGTTCTCGCAACTTAGTTGGTCAAGACAGAGCCCATATGACTCGTGGTTGCACTAGAAGTTTCACGACTTGAATGTCTCCAATATCTTTGGTCTTGGGTGGCCGTCCACAAGTGTGATACACACGACCGCCATAGACATGACTCCAGTGTAACCACTCAACATAAACCAAACAACCACTTCCACCCAGGTAATTCATTAACTTAGTTGTTTTCCTTAGTTTTATCAAAACATGTATAAACCCTTCCCCAAAACTTATAAGAGAAAGACAAAGCAACCTATGGTTGTGGTAATTCTACTAAGGAAATACAAAGGACAATTACCAAAAAACTTAGCAAAACTTCTGTAAAACAACCAACACATGCATCATCTACTAAGAAAACTACAAATGATAATAATTTCAGTAGGACAACAAGATGGTGACACTTGCCTTGGTGAGGAGAGGAGTTTGTGCACTTGTCACAAAAGCACTCATTACACCCAGCACAATCTACAAATCAAATCATTCCATAAACACATAGCAACAATAAACACGCATAAGAAGAAAAACATGAATGCAATATGTGGGTTAAATATACAAATACACTTAGCATGTTTTCTAGTTGTAAACTACATGCATGATGCCATGAATAATTTTTAGTATTGTTTAAATAATTCAAAAAAATTCTAACACAAGAGAAAACTTTAATACTAAATAAATACTAAAAATAAGTTTATAGAAACTAGTATTTTCGTTTCTAGTACTGTATAGAGGGTTCCATTTGCTGCCAGTAGCAAAAGAATCAATCAAAAATATTTTCTAGAACTAATTCTATAGCCAATAATACTCTATTAGTTTTCGATAAGCGTACAAACTTGATGACAGTATGCTCTACCGTTTGTACATGACAAAAATCATATCTGTATAGAGGGTTCGTAATATAGTGGTGCGACGAGGGAGATCAGGAGACGTATGCCAATGGCTGGCATTCGGTGCACGTCGTCCGTTTGGTTAATTAAGACAATGAAATGGGGAGGTAATTCCCTGAACGGTTACTCCATTGATTTTCTAATAAGTTTCGTGTTGAAGTTGAATGAAAATAATCAATAGATTTGATGGGAGGAGAAGGGGAAAAGATAAAGTATCCATGGTTGTAACGTACAGGCTGGAGGTTGAAGACGAAGTCACGAGCGCTCGCTCGGTTGCCTGGCCAAGTCGGCCTGGTTGGGCCTGGGTGGTGCGGCCCAGTTCGTTTTTTTCTCTTTCTTTTTCTTATTTCTTTTCTGTTTTTTTATAACTTTTGATTTAGAGCTCCAAATTAACTCAAACAAATTTCTAAATTTTTGTAAAATTGTCCCCTGTACATATAGACATATGGGGCTAGTTTTTATCAAACTAAACTTGGTTTTGAAAAGTATTTACACCATTTGCCATAGGGCTAAAAAAACAAATTTGGAAAAGAAAATTTTGATTTCTTTCTTTAACTTAGGAATTGAAATGCAATGATATGATGATGATGATGAATAATATGTGTAAAACATAATTTTGAAATTTTGGGCTGTTACAGCGGTTTATCGTCGTTCTCCTCATGAGGCGCCTCCTCATGAGGGTCTTCCTTGTTGGGCTTCGGTCTTCTTTGCGCTCCTAGGCTGACGCTGGGCTGTTGAAGTGGCCCAGGAGCAGGTGGACCGGGATACCTCGGTATCCAGTACACCGATAATAACAATGCATGTACATGTCATGGAGATCACTATGAGATTCACTTGGTCATTACAACATAATACATAGACCGTAATCCAACTGCATCTATGACTAATAATCCACCCGCATCTATGACTAATAGACCGTATTAAGTTGCAAGCAATAGATTATCGCCTTAACCAAAGTGTGTAATATAAACAATACAATTATCCTTGAACAAAAGATTGTTATTTTCTCCCTAGTAACAATAGCACATCAACAACCTTAGAAGTTATTATCACTCTCCCAGATTAGTAGAGGCATGAACCCACTATCGAGCATAAATACTCCCTCTTGGAGTCACTAGCATCTACTTGGCCAAGATATCTACTAGCAACAGAGAGCATGCAAGATCACAAATAACATAGACATGATAAATAAACAATCAACTAGACATAGTAGTTAATATTCATCGGATCCCAACAAACACAACATGTAGAATTACATAAAGATGATCTTGATCATGATAGGCACCTCACAAGATCTAGACATGAGGCGCATGGAGGATAAGACAACCATCTAGCTACTGCTATGGACCCATGGCCACTCATGCATCACTCCGGAGGCTGGCATGGTGATGAATAAGGCCTCCGGTGATAATTCCCCTCTTCGGCAGGGTGCCGAGAAGAACTCCTGGACCCTCCGGATCTCGGGTCGACGATGGCGGCGGCTTGCAGTATGTTTCATGGAAAAGTGTTCTCTCCTTTAGGGTTTTCGTGACGAAGGAAATTAATAGGCGGAAGGGCAATGTCAGAGGGTGGACCAGGGGCCCACACCACCTGGTAACGCGGCCAGGGGTGGCCCGCGCCAGCCTATGGTGCGGCTGCCTCCTGGCTCTCTTCCATCGTTCCTTTGGACTCCATCTTCGTGTCAGGTAAATAGGAACTTTGGCTTTCGTTTCGTCCAATTCCGAGAATATTTCCTATGTAAATTTTCCGAAACACAAAAATAACAGAAAATAGGAACTGGCACTATAGCATCTTGTTAATAGGTTAGTTCTGGAAAATGCATAAAAACACCACAAAGTGTAAACAAAACATAAAGCAATTGGTGTAAAACAAGCATGGAGCATCAAAAATTATAGATATGTTTGCAATGTATCATACATTATGATCAGTTTCTCCTCTGAATCGTGCATATTCTGCTGTCATGCCGAAGGTTTGTGCCATTCTGTTGAATTCCTTGTCGCAGGTGTCTGATACTTCAAAGCTCTCTTTCACTATGATGACTCCTTTAGGTCCTAGGATTTTGAGCGCAAGGTATGCGTAATGGGGGACCACCATGAACCGTGGGAACGCTGGTCGTCCTCGGATTGCATGATATTGCGAGGGCTAGTCCATGACTTCGAATTCCAACTTTTCTCTTTGGAAGTTGCCACTGTCGCCGAAGCGCACGTCGAGTTTGATTTTCCCTAGTGGGTGGTTTTCACTTCCTGGTACTATCCCGTGGAAAGAGCAGTCTGTTGGCTGCAACCATTCCAGTGATATGTTCATTGCCTTCAGGGTTCTTGCATATATTAGGTTTATACCACTGCCAGCATCCATGAATACTCATCCTATGTCATATCCTCCAATTTGCGCCTTCAACACCATTGGTGCGTGCCCTGTCCTGGGTACCTTTCTCGGGTGGTCTTCTCTACAGAACCTAACTGTTTGGTCTGACCATCATAGGTACTTTGTGGTGGCCGGTGGTGATGATATTGCTAGGTTTACTTGCCTCGATATAATTTTCTGCTCTTTTTTAGACTTTGGAATAGGCTAGATCATTGCAGATATGTACACCTTCGATTGGGGATAGCCTGTGCTGCTATGTATTTGGTATCCTTGATCTGTGGTTATCCTGTCATATGTCATGCACCCTAGCTTTGCTCCTTGGTGTGGGGACTCTGGCTTACCACCCGGGATTCCCGTTATGCATACAATTCACGATCCTAGGAAGACCGTCGTGAATCCACATAACAGAGTTAGCATTTCAGATTTCATCATCCATTACATAGCGAGTTCATAAAGTCTTACATAGGCCGCTTGGCCGAATATAAATGCCACGCAGGGCAAGTTCAACTGACACACTTACTTAGTAGATAGCAGCGGGATACATGCAGCGTAGCTGACCTAGGTCAGGCCTACTACCCTATAGGCGACTGACCGGAAAACAATCCTAATTCGCACCGACGTCGTCGTAACCACCTTCATCCTCCTCATAGTCATCTCCATAGTCTGGCCAAGTTAATAGCCAGGGACAAAGCCGTGAGTACATTTTGGAATTGTACTCGCAAACCATCTAAGAGGAAAGTAATGACATGCTATTTGGCTATAGCAAGGATAGGCTCTAGTCTAGTTTATCCTATACTAGCAAAATACCCGTGCGTTGCAACGGAAAAAAATCGATCTGATAGAAATATACAAATTATATTCTTATTGGTAGAGTCAAGGCATGTCCTATAAACTCTACGTTGCAACCAATACAAAATAAATAAATACATGGTTCAAATGTGCAAAAAATGATGACATTAGTCATATACTTATTATTCACCGAGTAACCTCCAATTATTTAGATTTGGAATCGAATATTGCCTCGTCCCGCTTTAGTTTGTAAATCATTTCATCTTTTATAACCCAAAATAGATATAGAACATTAGTTCACATAGTAGCTGGTAGTAGTAACCATTTTCTTGTTTAACCTCTTTATTTTTCATTAATTCTAAAGAAATTCTTTGATTTAGTTAGTGATCTCTTGAAGAGCATCCGTTTCTCCTGCTAAAAAACTATTGCATGCACTACTACACTTTCAGCCCTCTACTCTTCCATGGCAGTTGGCATATAATGTAAATTCTCGATGGTACAACTGCAGTGTATTGCAGCTCTTGAGTTAAGCAATTAGATAAACTTAGTACTGGATTGGAAGACATAAAATTGGAAGACATAAACTTAGTTTCTCTTTTCGATATAGCATGTCTAACGACATCTCTTTATCTTTGTTGAAAAACATTTTTGAAACAAGATTTTTATCAAAATCTCTAGGAAAGGGGGAAACTCGTGCTACTTGCTTCCAGATAACCAAGGTCAATCATACATGACCAACTCCCAAATCCTCGGCAGTACCCTTCGAGTACTCCAAACCACATCCGTACCCTCCAAGTACTCTGTCGTGGGGATGACTTCTGGGGATGCCAAGGGTCGCGCTATCTACCGGCTGGCGTCTCAAGAATCTCCACGACGCTAGGATAAGAAGACCGACTCTGCCCGAAGGGCTGGCTGCGCCACCAGCTGGCTGGCGACTCCACCGAGGAGAGCCAGAGCCGGGCGATGAAGACAAGATTCCTCGAACGGCTGTTTCGCCGAAAGTGGCCAGGCCCCGACAAGATCGACAGAGGCAAAGGACGGGCATGATGCAAGCCACGTCCAGACTCCACCAACCAGTGAGCAAGAGCCTTCCCCACGAAAGGATCCAAGGCAAAAGGGAGGGCATATGCCTCCGAGATGCCGGTCCAAGGGGGAAAAGGCGCTTTATAAAGTGCCATCGTCAGACAAGGACAGAGAAGGGCCAGAAGATCACGCCGAAGACGCAGCCACGGAGGAGCCGGCAGCCGGACAGCTGGCCACCCAACCTGTAACCAGACCCCCACCTATATAAGGGGGTCTGGACCCTTACTCTAGGGAGATTCGATCTTCTTCTTCCTCCTCTAGACCGAAGAGCTCGAGGAGCATTGTAACCACTGTGAAGATAACACAAAACAAGGCAGGAAGTAGGGGTTTTACCTCCGGCGTGGAGGGCCCTGAACCTGGGTAAACCGAGGTGTCTCAGTTGGCACAATCCCGAGCCGGACCCATCGTCGCACACCGTCGAGCCCCTTCGTTAAGTCATCCCCATGGCTACTGTCTCTAAATTCCCACGACATACTCCGTCCGGCACAAACTCCATTTTTTTTAAAACATTTTGTAAGACCAAAACTCGACACAGGTTAAGTATAGCCATTCCAACCGTCCATGACTGAGGACTCGGCTATTCGAATAGATTACACTCTGCAGAGGTTGTACACTTTACCCACAAGATTCGATAAATCCGCCGGGATACCACCACGGTCCGTCATACACTAGTCTGCGGGGTTCAGATAATCAAACAGAGTCCTCCATCTACCTACCTTAGCACGGGTGCCTGCCCTATGGAGTTAACCTCCCTGGCAAACCCTGGCAGTCTACCTCCATCTCTTGAGTGTAGCTCTAGTGCCACGGCGGGAGAACCCAAGTGTCTTCCGGCCGGATAAATCCTGAAGGATCCCGATTCACTATTGCCCATACTCTTGCGGCAACCCGGATTTCGGGGTCCTACAGACCCTTATATAGTATGAGGCTCCCCGCACTAAAGCAAATAAACTTTGGACTAAGCCCCGTCCCATACCGGGGTAATGTGGTTGCACGGGTTAATTGGTTTGGCGAACACTTATACACAATTCCACTTTTATAAAGCCACCAACTCCTTTAGCTCCCATGTCCAACTCCATTTTTCAAAAAAATCCTTTGAAAACATTTCAGTGGAGTAGATATTACTCCAAGGTTTTTGAAAACATTTTTGAAACTTTCCCGAGGGTTTTCCCATCCTAGAGTTTTTGGCTCCACTACAAGTTTTTCAAGGACTTTGATGCTAACCATCAAGTCTCTAATACAGGTGGGTGTTGAGTAGGTATCAAGGGTGTCATCTCTATATATGATATCAAGTCGACTTGTGGAGCTAAGTCATCAACTATTGCTATATAGAGAATAATAGCAATATACAAAACAATGCATAATAAGAAAACAGTAGTAAAACAATGCAAAGTGAATTATTAGGATTCAGGTATGCAACAAGTAGATGGCTTGCCTTGAGTGGCCTGTCCCTGATCTTCTTCTTCTTGATATTCAAAGACTTCCCCCTCCTCCCCACATCGTCGTTCGATTCTATCACCGGAAAAATTAACAACACACAATAAGCATACATGCATACATAATTCACACACAAGACATGCACACACAACTCAATCAATGAGTATCAGAAACAAACATGTTCAGATTCTCAAACAAGAAACTATTCTACAAATGAATTATTACTCTTATAATAGCAAGATAATTTATAATAGCAAATAAGTCCTATGCACAAGGCAAACAAATTGCAGGCATCCATAGGAATCAAGACATGGCAACCAGCATACCACCAGAAAACTAACACAATTACAGATCCAACCCAATTGGAATCAATCCAAAAGATGGTAGGGTTGATTTATAATGAATTTCCTAATCACACTCATCACTAGCGAAGAAAATTAATTCCCTAAAACTTTCAGTGGTTCCTAAAATTCTACCAGAGACCAAGTTGGAAAGCTACTAGAATACGTAACACAACAGAGTTGGAATCACCTCAAAATAATATTCCTACTAGGCACAATAATTAAAACAATGCAAATCTTTATTAACACCAATATAATTATTGTAGGCAATACAGTGCTCCTAAAATAGCAAATCCAGTTTCTCAAGCTTCATAATACACCAAGGCATCACTGAAAATTGGAATCACACATTTTCATAATATACAACTTCAGATTTGGATTTAAGATGATAAAACCCTAGATCTACAACAAATAATTCTCAGATAATATCCATGGTCCTAAAAATCATACATGCAGTAGCAATGGATAGCATACAACATAGGGATCCCACAGAAACTTGAATCACTAAATTTGGATGCATAAAATAATTTATATGGATTTTCAAACTTGCAGGGATTTGCAAAAACATGAAAATGAGTTACTGAAAAAAAGGGTTCCGGGCCAAGGCGGCGGATCTGAGCCAGGCCTGCCCAAACCCAGCGGCCTGCTCGGGCCTGGCGGGGTGAATCAGTACGCCACCATCCGATCAAGATCGGACGGCGCTGGGGTCTTCTTCCTCGCAGGGCTGCGCATGCATGCGAGCCAGGCGTCGCTGGCTAGGGTTTGTGTGGGGACCCCGGTTTACCACCTGGAATTCCCGTTATGCATACAACTCACGATCCCATGATCAGTATGTCGTGAGTCCACATAACCGAGCTGATATCAAAGTTACATCATCCATTACAGTACCGAATAAAAAGTCTTACAATTGGTCACACGACCAAGATGGATAATGCCACGCAGGGCAAGTTTACAAACTATCAGCGGATACCAAGCAGCGTTGATGACCCATATCATGCCTACTACCCTACAGGCAACTGACTGGGAGACGTTCCTAGCTCGCACAGGCGTCGTCAAACTCCTCACCATCACCTTCATAGCCTTCATAATCTGGCCAAGTTAATAGCCAGGGACAAAGCCGTGAGTACATTTGAATTGTACTCGCAAACCATCTAAAGGGGAGAGGACAAATATGCAGTTTGGCTGTAGCAAGGAGAAAGGCTCTAGTCTAGTTTTTCCTATCTAGTCAATCTCTCGTATCGATATAGCATGTCATACGACATCTCTATATCCTTACTAAAGAAAGATCTTTGTAAAACATCTTTAGTAAAAGCTCTAGGGAAGGGGGAACTCATTTTCAAGAGAAGAGCCGGCGGGGGCCAATCAAACATGACCACCCTCCTTATTAATTCCGGTCAATCACACATGACCACTTTCCACCTTCGGCAGTACCCTCCAAGTACTCCGAAACCAAGCACGTGCCACGGCAGTACCCTCCAAGTACTCCGTCCGACACTTTCTCCATTTCTTTCCAAAATCCATTTTTGAAAAACAAAACCGACATTGGGCTAGGCAACGGTCGTCCCAACCGTCCATGACTGAGGACTCGGCTATTCGAATAGAATTTCACTCTGCAGAGGTTGTACACTTTACCCACACCATCCGATAAATCCGCCGGGATACCACCACGGACCGTCATACACAAGTATGCGGGGTTCGGATAATCGATCATAGCCTTCCATCTATCCACCTTAATACGGGCGCCTACCCTATGGAGTATACATCCCCGGCAAACCCTGGCCGTCTACCTCTGCCGAGCGTAGTTCCAGTGCCACGGCGGGAGAAACCCAAGTGTCTTCCGGACGGGTAGCCTATTGGCGGGCCCGCTACACTATTGCCCACCACTTGCGACAACCCGGATTCCGGGGTCCTCCAGACCCTTATATAGTGCGAGGCTCCCCGCACTAAGGTAGATAAACTTCCGACTAAGCCCCGTCCCATACCAGGGTAATGTGGTTGAACGGGTTAATTGTTCTGAGCGAACGCCTAGTGATCACCAATGTCATATTAAAAACCACCATCTCCTTGTCCTCCATTTTGACAAAAACCATTTTTGAAATCACTTCAGTGGGGTAGGTACTACCCCAAAGTTTTTGGAAACATATTTGTAAACTTTCATTGAGTATTCCCAGTCCTAGAGTTTTAGCTCCACTAGAAAGTTTATCAAAGGCATTGTTGCTAACCAACAAGCCACTACTTCAGGGGTATTGGAATAGGTAGCAAAGGGGTCATCTCGATGGATGATAACAACTTGACTCGCGGAGCCTGAGTCAACATATAATTGCTATAGGAACTATAGCAACATAAATCCATGCACTTTAATAAAATAGAAGGAGACATGCAAATGTGTAATTAGGGTTCAGATATGCATCAAGTTAGATGGCTTGCCTTTCTCAGCTTGTCCCTGGTCTTCTTCTTCCTGATAAACAAAGATTCCTCCCTCCTCGGTACACTCCTCGTTCGATTCTATCGCCGAAAAAAATAAAAGCACACAATAAGCATACATGCATACACAAGCCACAAGCATTTCAGCACTCATACCATCTTATCAAAGAGTATCAGAAGCAAACAAGTTTAGAAAACAAACAAAGTTTTAAAGGTTCTTAATTAACAAGTTAAGCCTACTAGATACTAGGGTTTCTTAAGTTGATGTGAACACCACCACTTAGCAACCAATTCAAGCATGCAGGCATCCAGTGAACCAAACAGCACACCAATCAATATTGCAGGTTAACAACAATCTTAAGAAACTACCAAAGTTGGATTTATTGAAAAGCAAGGTGTGGTCTATTTCCTATGAATTTAACAATAGAGATTATAACTAGATTACCAAAATAAATCTCAAATATTCTCTGAATGTCAAAAAAAAATGTGAGCAAAAGTGTTCTGGAAATCTCTTCTAGAACACAATCCAAAGAAATTGGATTCAAACTAAAACTCCTAATCTATCGCAGATGGTAATTTATCTAAGACTAATTGCACAAATAGCCAAATTAATTACTACTGCAAGGATATAGATCCTAAAATACAAAAACTAGTGGGACATGCAAGCTAACACATCAGGTTACTACTGAAAATTGGAACCACATCATTTCAGTACATAAAACTCAATATTTGAACTATTGCTTGAAAGGTGACCTATTTAGCTACACAAAATAGAATTTTATCTACATTATCCCTACAGGTATGAGACTAGTGCCATTTGAAAGATATCTGAACAAGCTACTCATAGAAGTTTGAATCACCCAAAAAGGACTTGTACTTATTTTTCTACAATTTTTACAAGTTCACAGCCACTAGAATAATCACAGAGTAGCAATGCTAAAAAAATGTCTGCGGGCCGGATCTGAGCGGATTTACACCAGGCCAGCCCACTTAGCTACAGACTATAACTGGAACCTTGACTGAAAAAAAAAGTGATGCTTTAAAAATCGTGCTACAGGCTAGCTCATGCATGAGACTATGCACGACGTCTGCTAGCTTCTCTCATCGGAGATCAATGGAGATCGAAGGGGAGCTCACCACGGGAGAGTCTAGGGCGACGGAGGCACTGCAGGGAAGGCACGAAGGGTCTCCTTGTTCGCCACGGATGCATGGGAGGTCCCCCGGTCGTCGGCGAGCGTCGCAGGCGAGCTCGACGCTGGAACGGACTGCACGGACAACTTGACGTCGATGGCCTTTCAGCGGGCTCCTGGGCGATATAAGAGAGCGGTTAGATCAGAGATAGAGGGAGAATGGTCGAGGGCGACAGAGAGCTAGGGAGGAGAGGGACGGCATCCTCGACTCGGTCGAGTTCTTGTCCGGCCGTGACGAGCTTCGGCTTGCTGGCCATGAAGAAAGAAGGAGGAGAGTAGCTCCCTTGTTGCCCAGGTGAGAGAGGTAGTGGGGGTGGTCAGGAGAGGGAGAGAGCTTGGGGTCGGGGTTTAAAAGAGACTGAGAGGTGGCGTGCGTGCTCAGCAGGAAGTCGTCTTGCCGGGCGCTCACTGGCCCGACCGGGCAGCGCACAGGACATGAGGGAAACGACAAGAGGAGAAGGAGCGAGACAGCACCCTGGTGTTTTGGGTGGCCTAGGAGATGTGTGTGGGAGAGTGAGTTGAGTGGGGGAGCTGTGCTGCGGCTTGGCTGTGCTTTTGAGCAGCCTGGACGGCGGTGCACGGTGGACGCGGGGCACGGCTCGAGTTCCACGCGTGCACGACAGTGATTGAGCAGAAAAGCAATGGAAACGTGCAAGGTATGGAGTGTGGAGCTCAGTGAAAGCTACAGCTATTCCAGGAGTGGGCTGAGATGATTAGAACGAGGTAGGGTTGCCGAGCGTCCCTAGGTGTTCGATGGAGTTTGCGATACGGTGGGTGCACAAGGGTAGTATGTGAGTAGGCTGTAGAAGTCCTGGTATGATGCCTTAATCTTCCATACGGTGGCGCAGCCTTTGGTGCACCCAAAGTTTTGGAACGGATCGGCACTCAAGGAGCGTGGTGATAACGTAATGGCGTGCACTGCAGGGATGGTGTGGTGCTGTGATTCGCCTCGGGAGCGTGCGGGATGCAGAGAGAGGTGCAAGTGCTACCTCCTGGCGCAGCCTATGGAGCTGGTGTTGTCATGTCCAAGCTGACCAACATTTGGGTGCCCACCGGAGGGAGGAGGGTGGCGTTCATGGCCAACCATTGGACGATGATGGCGGTGGAGTGGAGTAGTGCGATTACAGGGTACAGGTTATATACTTGGCTAGGGTCTAGATGTAGAGAGAGAAGAGGTGCATGTCTCTCTATTTGCTTTCGGCCAAGACAAGAAAATGGAGAGGGAGTGGTTTAGGGCTAGCTATGGAGACGAAATAGAGAGGGTAGGGGTGCAGGTAGGTCAGGGGTGCTGGGTACTCACTGGTTGAGCTAGATATGAGAGAAGGAGGGGGAGATACGGCACACAAGTCTCAATGCATGGCATGGCCGGTCCTCCTGTTGATCCAAACGAAAATGGACAAGAAGATTGACCAAAGGGCAATGCATGCGTACATATACAGGGTGCTGGTCACCTTGTTTCAGTTTGGGAAGTTTGAGAGGGATTAGAAATAAATTGAGATTGATAGGATGCAAATGGGTGATTAAAGGAAGTTTGAATTAGAGAAAGATTCAAATAATCATAGGTGATGACAAGAGATGATGGATCAGAGAGATGCTCTTTGATGTGGTGAATAGGACATTTAAATTAGGATCTTAGTTATTATGGCTCAGATCACCTCATGTGGGCAAGTACAAAGTTGAGCAAAGTCCAATTCAACTAGCTTTAGAAATTTTTGAAAATAAGAAAATAGGACTTTGGGCAAAAAGGGTTCTACTCCCATAACAAGGCATAGTAGAATTTTTGTAAAAGGAAAAGATGCTTAAACATACAAAAAATTGCATAGCTGGCAATAGCATGCTTTCCGTTAATAAAAGAAGGAATTTTAACGTCTACAAAACAATAATTTTGATTGAAAAGGAGTGATAGAAACAAATCACCTTTCCTAATTTTAATTGGGAAGAAATTTTGAAAACAACTTGTAAAACTTTGAAGTGGTTTTCTGGAAAAGAAGAAAGGATTTATGATTTTAGAAATAAACGGCCATATCGGTGAATGAGTTTGAAATGATAAAATAAAACAAGGAGAGAGACGGGACAATGTTGTTTGAGATCTAGGGGCAATGGTAGGAATTAAAAGATGAGATGATAGGGAAGAGACCTAAGAAGGTATATTGTCCTTGATAGAAGATATGAGATTAAGACAAGTCTCTGAAGATTGAAGCTGTTAACAGAAATGAAGATAGGGCCAAACTTGGAACTTTTTGGGTGATTTTACATTTTAACTTGCCTCTGTGGTACCTCTTGGATGCACTTAGAAGCTAGCAAGCATTAAAAGGTTTTATAAGTAATAATAAGTACTAAAGGAAAATCTCTATGCAAAGCATTCATACACTCAAGAAGTCAAGAAAGGTCAAGCATAGTCCAACACACACACAAAAAAAACAACTCACCATGAGAGCAAAGGTTTGATCAAGTGCTCAATGATGATCACGCCATGGTCAAGTAGAAAAGAGTTTTCAAATAAAGGAGTAAAGCTTTTTGTAGATTTTTCAGAAACTAGCAAAGACATAGCATCTCCTTTAGAAAGTTTTCTTAAAGGTGTTTGAAATCCTTTTGTAAACATCAACAAAATATAGGTTTGTGAAATAATGGGACCACTCTACTTTGTAGGCCTAGGTAATTTTGTAAATACTTAGTTTTGATAAAAGCTTTGTCTCAAAGATAAATCTTGGCACTTATTTTGGACAAATAAAATAATTTTGAAAACAGAGAAGTTGCCAAGATAATGGTTTTGGAAAAATAGCTAGAAGCATAAATAAAAGCATGATCACAAGGGCACAAGGATTGTGTTGGTTCACAATGGTGTTCAACAAGAAACTCAAATAGATATCATTAACATAACAACTAGGACAAACAAGAAAGAAATAATACTTCCAGAGGCTTGCTCAAAAAGTTTTTGTTGGCCCTCATTTTTGGCTCACTAAACACTACTTAAATAGGGTTACAAAAAGTGGGGTGTTACAGCTCTTCCCCCCTTAAACAGAATCTCGTCCCGAGATTCCTAATTGTGGTACTAGAGAGGTGAAGAGACTAGGTTAGAGTTAGACTTTGAAAGGTTGCTCTTCCAACTTTTTGATGATACTTCGAGCTACATCGAAGACTTGCTCTTGCCGAAGATGTAGATCGTCTTCACTTGCTGCAGTTGATGGCTGAAGAGTTGATGTTGCCAATTTATCCTGGCGAGACCGTGCCGAGACACTTTTTTAAGGTTAGTGTGGTCAAGCTATCTAGTATGTCAAAAACGATCCTATGAGAGTTAGAAGAGTTTCACTCGCGATTGAGGTCTTGAAGAGTTGAGGATTCTCGGGTAGCTCTTGCTGCTTTAGGGTTTTCACTTCCTTCATGTATATGGATAGAGTCTTCAAGTCTTGGTGTTGCATCTTGAAGCTTGATGTTGGTGTAGACCTTTAATCTTGAGCTTGCCATCCTCTGAGGATGGTAGACAAGAGTATTTATGCTTCAATCTTGGTAGGCGCTCCAAATCTGTCAACTTAGTCCTCTATGCTTCCTAACTACCAAGGCGCAGGTTAGTCCTAATGGAAACCATTCTTCTAGGTCGTCTTGTGATTGAGCTAAAAACACTTCAGGTAGCGGTGCACCACCAATGGTGTGTCTTCTAGTAGTCAACGATTTATTCCTTCGTGTCTTCGGGTTGGTGGGGACTATTGAAGATCTTCCTTATTGTAGCCTTGAGAATCTTGAGGTATATTGGGATACCTTGAGTCGACTTCATCTTCCGAGAAATCTTCACGTGGATTTCTACTCGTGGTATAAGTCAGTATTGGTTTCAAACCCGTCAAAATTTGAATGAGCGAGTGAGTTAGTTAGAAAAGTCTTCACTTCTTCTCGTTGCTACCTTCATGGATATCTCCTAAATGCAGAGTCAACATAGATGGCTTGATTTTGGAGAGTCTTCATCCTTCTACTTGCTTAGTGGAGATCAAGCTCGTGAGTCTTCGGGCTTCAAGTGGCGATAATGGGTTGATCTTCGAAAGTTAGGCTTGGCTTTGATACTTCCATGCTCCATGTTAGCTGGCTTGTTAGAAGATTAGCAAGTGTCGGGGTGTTAAGAGAGTATCATCAATGTTAGGGAACTCTAGATTTAGGTTAGCCGATCCTGGTTAGTGAAGTCATTGTCTTCTAGACATCCCTTGTAGTCTAGGCGGGTCTTTTATTCTGCTCCCTTGACATTGTAGAGAGGTCTTGATGAATCTTGAGACACTCAGAACAAATTGTTGTATGAGATCATGGGTGTGTGTTGAAGAGGAGTTATAATCCTCCAATATCAAAGTTAAAGTTAGAATTTTACTTCGGACTTACCTAAGCTACTCGAGTTGACGAAAATGGATGAGAGGAAAACACATTTTAGGGAGGTTTTTCTATTTGGGTTTTTACATGCCAGAGGGGCTTGTGAGGCTGAGAGGCCAAGTCAATCATGAGCACAAGCACAAGGTAACAATACATATGTAAGAACACACACCAGACAATTGCACCCACTGTCAAGAACAGACAAGGCAATCAACAAACAATCACAGAAATCACACGAGGTACTTCAAGTACCAATGATGCCTAACAACGCGCGATATTTGGGGTTAGTCCTATTCATCCTAGGGTCATGGTTGGTCATAGTTGTTGACTTCTTCATTTACTTGCTTCTGGCTTCAGTCGAAACTTGATGGCAGTTGGTGGTGAAGTTGCAGTGTTGCTGAGCCGTTGATGCTGACTCGGGAAGTGCAGTGTTGTAAGTCTTCTTGTATCACATCACATGGTTGTGAGATCTTCAGAGGGATTGCTGAAGTGTTCCATTGGTGGCATACACGCCTGACAGACCTAATAAATACTAGTCAAGCAACTAAATACTTGGTCCTTGACGACTACAAAAGTGCAAGTCCAGGGAGGATCAAGGTTAGTATCCTGACAGAGCCATTGGTGTGAACCAAAGGCAAAATATTTATCCAAACTCTTCTTCCCTTTTTCAGCTGGAGTGGTTTGGAGACGTCCTTCTGAATATTTTCTCCATCGGGTATTGCTAAGCTTCAGGTCTAGTTGGGGTATAACATCCAAGAGGTAGTTTTGAAGAAGATGAGACAGATGGAGTAATAATCTTCAAACATCTTTGGAAACTAGAGAGATAAGATTAGAAGTTTTGAAGGGGTGAGATAGGTATAAGCCATACTATTGGCTACTTAGAAGGAATAACCTCTGCAAATAGTTTTAGCAAAATATTACCTTCCTATCTAACGCCCATGCTAACTAAGGTCTCCAACAGTCAGGATGGCTCTGATACCAACTCTGTGGGGACCCCGGTTTACCACCCGGAATTCCCGTTATGCATACAACTCACGATCCCATGATCAGTATGTCGTGAGTCCACATAACCGAGCTGATATCAAAGTTACATCATCCATTACAGTACCGAATAAAAAGTCTTACAATTGGTCACACGACCAAGATGGATAATGCCACGCAGGGCAAGTTTACAAACTATCAGCGGATACCAAGCAGCGTTGATGACCCATATCATGCCTACTACCCTACAGGCAACTGACTGGGAGACGTTCCTAGCTCGCACAGGCGTCGTCAAACTCCTCACCATCACCTTCATAGCCTTCATAATCTGGCCAAGTTAATAGCCAGGGACAAAGCCGTGAGTACATTTGAATTGTACTCGCAAACCATCTAAAGGGGAGAGGACAAATATGCAGTTTGGCTGTAGCAAGGAGAAAGGCTCTAGTCTAGTTTTTCCTATCTAGTCAATCTCTCGTATCGATATAGCATGTCATACGACATCTCTATATCCTTACTAAAGAAAGATCTTTGTAAAACATCTTTAGTAAAAGCTCTAGGGAAGGGGGAACTCATTTTCAAGAGAAGAGCCGGTGGGGGCCAATCAAACATGACCACCCTCCTTATTAATTCCGGTCAATCACACATGACCACTTTCCACCTTCGGCAGTACCCTCCAAGTACTCCGAAACCAAGCACGTGCCACGGCAGTACCCTCCAAGTACTCCGTCCGACACTTTCTCCATTTCTTTCCAAAATCCATTTTTGAAAAACAAAACCGACATTGGGCTAGGCAACGGTCGTCCCAACCGTCCATGACCGAGGACTCGGCTATTCGAATAGAATTTCACTCTGCAGAGGTTGTACACTTTACCCACACCATCCGATAAATCCGCCGGGATACCACCACGGACCGTCATACACAAGTATGCGGGGTTCGGATAATCGATCATAGCCTTCCATCTATCCACCTTAATACGGGCGCCTACCCTGTGGAGTATACATCCCCGGCAAACCCTGGCCGTCTACCTCTGCCGAGCGTAGTTCCAGTGCCACGGCGGGAGAAACCCAAGTGTCTTCCGGACGGGTAGCCTATTGGCGGGCCTGCTACACTATTGCCCACCACTTGCGACAACCCGGATTCCGGGGTCCTCCAGACCCTTATATAGTGCGAGGCTCCCCGCACTAAGGTAGATAAACTTCCGACTAAGCCCCGTCCCATACCAGGGTAATGTGGTTGCACGGGTTAATTGTTCTGAGCGAACGCCTAGTGATCACCAATGTCATATTAAAAACCACCATCTCCTTGTCCTCCATTTTGACAAAAACCATTTTTGAAATCACTTCAGTGGGGTAGGTACTACCCCAAAGTTTTTGGAAACATATTTGTAAACTTTCATTGAGTATTCCCAGTCCTAGAGTTTTAGCTCCACTAGAAAGTTTATCAAAGGCATTGTTGCTAACCAACAAGCCACTACTTCAGGGGTATTGGAATAGGTAGCAAAGGGGTCATCTCGATGGATGATAACAACTTGACTCGCGGAGCCTGAGTCAACATATAATTGCTATAGGAACTATAGCAACATAAATCCATGCACTTTAATAAAATAGAAGGAGACATGCAAATGTGTAATTAGGGTTCAGATATGCATCAAGTTAGATGGCTTGCCTTTCTCAGCTTGTCCCTGGTCTTCTTCTTCCTGATAAACAAAGATTCCTCCCTCCTCGGTACACTCCTCGTTCGATTCTATCGCCGAAAAAAATAAAAGCACACAATAAGCATACATGCATACACAAGCCACAAGCATTTCAGCACTCATACCATCTTATCAAAGAGTATCAGAAGCAAACAAGTTTAGAAAACAAACAAAGTTTTAAAGGTTCTTAATTAACAAGTTAAGCCTACTAGATACTAGGGTTTCTTAAGTTGATGTGAACACCACCACTTAGCAACCAATTCAAGCATGCAGGCATCCAGTGAACCAAACAGCACACCAATCAATATTGCAGGTTAACAACAATCTTAAGAAACTACCAAAGTTGGATTTATTGAAAAGCAAGGTGTGGTCTATTTCCTATGAATTTAACAATAGAGATTATAACTAGATTACCAAAATAAATCTCAAATATTCTCTGAATGTCAAAAAAAAATGTGAGCAAAAGTGTTCTGGAAATCTCTTCTAGAACACAATCCAAAGAAATTGGATTCAAACTAAAACTCCTAATCTATCGCAGATGGTAATTTATCTAAGACTAATTGCACAAATAGCCAAATTAATTACTACTGCAAGGATATAGATCCTAAAATACAAAAACTAGTGGGACATGCAAGCTAACACATCAGGTTACTACTGAAAATTGGAACCACATCATTTCAGTACATAAAACTCAATATTTGAACTATTGCTTGAAAGGTGACCTATTTAGCTACACAAAATAGAATTTTATCTACATTATCCCTACAGGTATGAGACTAGTGCCATTTGAAAGATATCTGAACAAGCTACTCATAGAAGTTTGAATCACCCAAAAAGGACTTGTACTTATTTTTCTACAATTTTTACAAGTTCACAGCCACTAGAATAATCACAGAGTAGCAATGCTAAAAAAAATGTCTGCGGGCCGGATCTGAGCGGATTTACACCAGGCCAGCCCACTTAGCTACAGACTATAACTGGAACCTTGACTGAAAAAAAAAGTGATGCTTTAAAAATCGTGCTACAGGCTAGCTCATGCATGAAACTATGCGCGACGTCTGCTAGCTTCTCTCATCGGAGATCAATGGAGATCGAAGGGGAGCTCACCACGGGAGAGTCTAGGGCGACGGAGGCACTGCAGGGAAGGCACGAAGGGTCTCCTTGTTCGCCACGGATGCATGGGAGGTCCCCCGGTCGTCGGCGAGCGTCGCAGGCGAGCTCGACGCCGGAACGGACTGCACGGACAACTTGACGTCGATGGCCTTTCAGCGGGCTCCTGGGCGATATAAGAGAGCGGTTAGATCAGAGATAGAGGGAGAATGGTCGAGGGCGACAGAGAGCTAGGGAGGAGAGGGACGGCATCCTCGACTCGGTCGAGTTCTTGTCCGGCCGTGACGAGCTTCGGCTTGCTGGCCATGAAGAAAGAAGGAGGAGAGTAGCTCCCTTGTTGCCCAGGTGAGAGAGGTAGTGGGGGTGGTCAGGAGAGGGAGAGAGCTTGGGGTCGGCGTTTAAAAGAGACTGAGAGGTGGCGTGAGTGCTCAGCAGGAAGTCGTCTTGCCGGGCGCTCACTGGCCCGACCGGGCGGCGCACAGGACATGAGGGAAACGACAAGAGGAGAAGGAGCGAGACAGCACCCTGGTGTTTTGGGTGGCCTAGGAGATGTGTGTGGGAGAGTGAGTTGAGTGGGGGAGCTGTGCTGCAGCTTGGCTGTGCTTTTGAGCAGCCTGGACGGCGGTGCACGGTGGACGCGGGGCACGGCTCGAGTTCCACGCGTGCACGACAGTGATTGAGCAGAAAAGCAATGGAAACGTGCAAGGTATGGAGTGTGGAGCTCAGTGAAAGCTACAGCTATTCCAGGAGTGGGCTGAGATGATTAGAACGAGGTAGGGTTGCCGAGCGTCCCTAGGTGTTCGATGGAGTTTGCGATACGGTGGGTGCACAAGGGTAGTATGTGAGTAGGCTGTAGAAGTCCTGGTATGATGCCTTAATCTTCCATACGGTGGCGCAGCCTTTGGTGCACCCAAAGTTTTGGAACGGATCGGCACTCAAGGAGCGTGGTGATAACGTAATGGCGTGCACTGCAGGGATGGCGTGGTGCTGTGATTCGCCTCGGGAGCGTGCGGGATGCAGAGAGAGGTGCAAGTGCTACCTCCTGGCGCAGCCTATGGAGCTGGTGTTGTCATGTCCAAGCTGACCAACATTTGGGTGCCCACCGGAGGGAGGAGGGTGGCGTTCATGGCCAACCATTGGACGATGATGGCGGTGGAGTGGAGTAGTGCGATTACAGGGTACAGGTTATATACTTGGCTAGGGTCTAGATGTAGAGAGAGAAGAGGTGCATGTCTCTCTATTTGCTTTCGGCCAAGACAAGAAAATGGAGAGGGAGTGGTTTAGGGCTAGCTATGGAGACGAAATAGAGAGGGTAGGGGTGCAGGTAGGTCAGGGGTGCTGGGTACTCACTGGTTGAGCTAGATATGAGAGAAGGAGGGGGAGATACGGCACACAAGTCTCAATGCATGGCATGGCCGGTCCTCCTGTTGATCCAAACGAAAATGGACAAGAAGATTGACCAAAGGGCAATGCATGCGTACATATACAGGGTGCTGGTCACCTTGTTTCAGTTTGGGAAGTTTGAGAGGGATTAGAAATAAATTGAGATTGATAGGATGCAAATGGGTGATTAAAGGAAGTTTGAATTAGAGAAAGATTCAAATAATCATAGGTGATGACAAGAGATGATGGATCAGAGAGATGCTCTTTGATGTGGTGAATAGGACATTTAAATTAGGATCTTAGTTATTATGGCTCAGATCACCTCATGTGGGCAAGTACAAAGTTGAGCAAAGTCCAATTCAACTAGCTTTAGAAATTTTTGAAAATAAGAAAATAGGACTTTGGGCAAAAAGGGTTCTACTCCCATAACAAGGCATAGTAGAATTTTTGTAAAAGGAAAAGATGCTTAAACATACAAAAAATTGCATAGCTGGCAATAGCATGCTTTCCGTTAATAAAAGAAGGAATTTTAACGTCTACAAAACAATAATTTTGATTGAAAAGGAGTGATAGAAACAAATCACCTTTCCTAATTTTAATTGGGAAGAAATTTTGAAAACAACTTGTAAAACTTTGAAGTGGTTTTCTGGAAAAGAAGAAAGGATTTATGATTTTAGAAATAAACGGCCATATCGGTGAATGAGTTTGAAATGATAAAATAAAACAAGGAGAGAGACGGGACAATGTTGTTTGAGATCTAGGGGCAATGGTAGGAATTAAAAGATGAGATGATAGGGAAGAGACCTAAGAAGGTATATTGTCCTTGATAGAAGATATGAGATTAAGACAAGTCTCTGAAGATTGAAGCTGTTAACAGAAATGAAGATAGGGCCAAACTTGGAACTTTTTGGGTGATTTTACATTTTAACTTGCCTCTGTGGTACCTCTTGGATGCACTTAGAAGCTAGCAAGCATTAAAAGGTTTTATAAGTAATAATAAGTACTAAAGGAAAATCTCTATGCAAAGCATTCATACACTCAAGAAGTCAAGAAAGGTCAAGCATAGTCCAACACACACACAAAAAAAACAACTCACCATGAGAGCAAAGGTTTGATCAAGTGCTCAATGATGATCACGCCATGGTCAAGTAGAAAAGAGTTTTCAAATAAAGGAGTAAAGCTTTTTGTAGATTTTTCAGAAACTAGCAAAGACATAGCATCTCCTTTAGAAAGTTTTCTTAAAGGTGTTTGAAATCCTTTTGTAAACATCAACAAAATATAGGTTTGTGAAATAATGGGACCACTCTACTTTGTAGGCCTAGGTAATTTTGTAAATACTTAGTTTTGATAAAAGCTTTGTCTCAAAGATAAATCTTGGCACTTATTTTGGACAAATAAAATAATTTTGAAAACAGAGAAGTTGCCAAGGTAATGGTTTTGGAAAAATAGCTAGAAGCATAAATAAAAGCATGATCACAAGGGTACAAGGATTGTGTTGGTTCACAATGGTGTTCAACAAGAAACTCAAATAGATATCATTAACATAACAACTAGGACAAACAAGAAAGAAATAATACTTCCAGAGGCTTGCTCAAAAAGTTTTTGTTGGCCCTCATTTTTGGCTCACTAAACACTACTTAAATAGGGTTACAAAAAGTGGGGTGTTACAGTTTGCGAGGGCGGTGCTTACCGTGGGTGCTTCGGCGGTCGGCGGGGGCTGGTTCGGTGGCCGAGGAGATCAGATGGTGGTCTAGGTCCAGGGGACACGCATGCACGAGCTGCAGAGGTCGAGGTGATGCCGAGGCCGTCGAGATGAACTCTGACAAAGGGTGGCGATGGCGATGGCTACGACATGACCTGGACCAAACAGAGGGGTGAGTGAGATCTAGACGGTGAACATGAGCTTCACAAACCAGAGAGGGAGCAGAGAGAGCATCTAGATCAATGGCAACCTTCACCATCGCCGTCGGTGATCTACCCGTGATCTCGAGCTCTCCGGCGATGGACTGGTCTCGGCTTCACGGCGGAGAGGCTCTGGAGGTGCGAGAGAGTGGAGAGGGGCGAATGAGCGACATGAGAGGGTTCCAGAGGGGTTTTGGGGTTTTACCGCCGGATGGGCATGGTCTAGGGTGCACCGGCGTTGGACGCGATTGGGCTCCGTGGGCGGCTCTCTGGGGCGGCATCATGCACTGAGTCTACGGGTCAGGTCAGTGGCCGGCTGGCCTGGCCGCGAAGCGTGCAGTTTCAGAGCCGTTGCAGGAGAAGTGGTGCGCGGCACGGTCGGCTCGGTGCGTCGCGGTGCAAGGCAAGGGTGGCATTGTGTTGGAGGTTTGGTGCCATGCAGGCGTGCGTGCGGTGCGAGGCTAGGGGATGCGCGCGTGCACGGGAATGGGACGCACGCTCTGGACATGCTGGGCGGCTCGATGGCGTCCGGTTGTCACGGTCAGGGTGCGGTGTACGGTAGGTCTAGGTCAGGGGCAGCTCGGGGAATTGTTCACGGGGGTAGACGCGGGGCTGGCGGCAAGGTGACAACACGAGGGGGCGTCGGTGCTGTCCTGCCCAAGCCTGGCGTCCACGGCGGGCATGGCGGCGTCCTCAGCATAGGAGAGGTAGCAGGGTGTGTCGCTGGGGTGTGGGGTCGAGGGAAGTGGTCGGCAGGGACGGCGCATGCCCATTGGGCGTTGGCAGTGGTGGTGGTGTCGAAGGGAATAGGGAGAGAGGGCTCTGGCAGGGGCGACAGCCTCGGGCTCCTCCTCTCCCTCGAGTCCAACTGAAAAACGACAAAAAGAATTTTTTTGCCAAGATCTCCTAGGCTACAGAGAGGGAGAGGCAATGCAGATATTCTCCCTTGGTCGGTTTTGTTTGAAATAAAGAGAGAAGAGAGAAAGGCTAGGGAGCTAGGGTTTGCATGGCCGAAATTCAATTTTGAATTTGAATTTTCAAACTAGGTTAGAAAGTTAGTCTAGGTTAGTTTCAGAAGTAGCTAAGATGCTCAAGAAGCATATGACCAAGTTTTGGAGTTTTTAAAGCTTGAAGGGTTAGGGTTTTGGAGAAGCCCCTAATTTCAAATAAAGGTGCAAAAATAAATCATCTAGGAATTTTAAATGATGCAAGCATGTGAAGAGGGTTCCCTAGGGCTATGGCCTCATACACACTCACATCATGGTCAAAGGTTGTTGCATGAAATCATAGCACCCAAGAAAGAGTTCATGCAAGGTGTTGGTTAATGAAAAACTTGCACTCAACTTGTATGCACACAAACCACACAATTTTGACACACCAAGAAATCAAGCTCACATTAGAATTTCTTATGCACCATGCATTCTCAAAAGTTTTTAATTGCCCTAAAATTCATACACAAGGTTTAGGTCCAGAAATCAGGTACACAAAAAGTAGGGTGTTACAGACCTTCCCCCCTTAAAAGAATCTCGTCCCAAGATTCGGTAGCTAAGCATGAAGCAATTCAGGAAACTCTCGTTGGAGATAATCCTCATCTTCCCAAGTGGCTTCGTCTTCGGTGTGGTTACTCCACTACACCTTATACATTTTGATCTTGCGTCTACAGGTAAGATGGACGTCTTCTTCAAGGATGCGAATTGGTCTCTCCCGATAGGTGAGGTCGTGGTTTAGGTCAATGGAGTTATGGTCGATCTCCTTGAAGGTCTCGGGCTTGTTAGGGACTTGGAGGCATTTGTGGAGTTGCAAAACATGGAAGACATCATGAAACTCGGAAAGCTCTGTGGGTAGTTCCAATTTATAGGACATCTCTCTGCGACGCTCTAGAATCTTGAATGGGCCAATATAGCGGGGCGCAAGCTTACCCTTAACATGGAAGCGTTGCATACCCTTGAGCAGTGTTACTCGAAGGTAGACAAAATCTCCCACATTGAAGGTAACAGGTCTCCTCTTGGAGTCGGCATAACTTTTCTGCCTAGATTGGGCTGCCTTCAAGCGATTCCGAATGAGCTGGACTTGCTCCTCGGCTTCCTTAATGATGTCAGGGCCAAAGATTTGGCTTTCTCCAGTTTTTGACTAGTTGAGAGGGGTACGACACCTGCGTCCATAGAGAGCTTCAAAGGGGGCCATCTGTAGACTAGCTTGGTAACTATTATTGTAGGAAAACTCCGCGAAGGGCAAACAGTCTTCCCACTTGGCTCCATAAGATAGGACACAAGCGTGCAACATATCTTCAAGGATCTGGTTTACTCGTTCTATCTGACCTCCAGTCTGTGGGTGATAGGCGGTACTGAAGGATAGCTTGGTGCCTAAGGCTTCCTGGAATTTTGCCCAAAATTGAGAGGTAAATTGGGGACCTCGGTCTGAGATTATGGTCTTGGGGATGCCATGAAGGCTGACTATGCGCGAGATGTATAATTCTGCCAGATGGTTCCCATGGTCGGTGGTCTTGATGGGAATAAAGTGGGCAACCTTGGTGAGGCGGTCTACAATGACCCATATAGAGTCATGCCCCCGATTAGATGTTGGTACTCCGGTAATAAAGTCCATTCCGACTTTCTCCCACTTCCATAGGGGCACTTTCAAGGGTTGCAATAAACCTGCAGGCCTTTGATGCTCGGCCTTGATGCGCTGGCAGACGTCGCATCGGGCAATATAGAAGGCTATTTCGCTCTTCATACCGTGCCACCAAAACTGTTCCTTCAAGTCTTTGTACATTTTGGTGCCTCCGGGATGAATTGAATACGGGGTGTCATGGGCTTCCTTCAGAATAAGTTGTTTCAACTCCTCGATGGAACGCATAGGCGGCCATTATACCATAGCACACCATCCTGGTCAATTGAAACCCAGGTACTTCTTCTCGTCCCATCCTACGCTTGACTCCTTCAATAATCTCATGACCCTTCTGAGCTTCCTTGATCTGGTCAAAGAGAGTGGGTTGGACTTTAAGGTTTGCTAAGAAACCATGGCTTACAAGCTCAAGTCCAAACTTCTCAAACTCCTCGCATAAGGCTGGTTGGCTGGTCTTCAGTAAGGCATTTAGGGAACAAGGCTCTCGGCTGAGGGCATCGGCGACCACATTTGCTTTACCGAGATGGTAATGAATGCCTAGGTCATAGTCATTGATGAGCTCAATCCATCTCCTTTGTCTCATGTTCAACTCCTTCTGGGAGAAAATGTACTTCAGGCTTTTGTGGTCGGTGTAAATCTCACACCGGTTCCCCATAAGGTAGTGTCACCATGTTTTGAGGGCATGGACAACAGCAGCAAGCTCTAGGTCATGGGTAGGATAGTTCAGCTCCTGAGGGCGCAGTTGATGGGATAGGTAGGCGATAACCTTGCCATCTTGCATCAAGACACTTCCAAGTCCAAGCTTGGATGCATCGCAATAGACATCGAAGCTCTTGGTAATATCGGGCATGGTTAGGATAGGAGCTGACACGAGTCTCTTCTTGAGTTCTTGGAAACTCTGCTCGCACTTCTCAGTCCACTCAAACTTCTTATCTTTCTTGAGCAGCTGAGTCAAAGGGCGAGCGATGCTAGAAAACCCTTCTACAAACTTCTGATAATACCCGGCTAGCCCAAGAAATGCTCGGATACTCCACCGGCGGGGTTGGTTGGGGCCTTTCTTTCCATGATGGAGGTAATTTTCGAGGGTTTGACGGATACTCCACCGGCTGAGATAACATGGCCTAGAAATTCAACTTCTTTCAGCCAAAACTCACACTTGCTGAATTTGGCAGAAAGCTGGTGCTCGCGCAGGGTTCCCAATACTAGCCACAGATGTTCTGCATGCTCTTCCTCGGTCTTGGAATAGACCAAGATGTCGTTGATGAATACCACCACAAATTTGTCGAGGAACTTCATGAATACCTTATCATGAGATTCATGAAATAGGTAGGGGCATTGGTTAGGCCAAAGGACATAGCAGTGTACTCGAACAGGCCGTAGCGAGTGGTGAAGGCGGTCTTGGGAATGTCGGACTCTCGGACCTTCAGCTGATGATATCCAGTGCGGAGATCAATCTTGGAGAACACTTTGGCTCCATTCAGCTGATCAAATAGGTCTTAAATCTTCGGGAGTGGGTATTTATTCTTGATGGTCACTTCATTTAGCTTACGGTAATCCACACACAGTCGTATGGTACCATCTCGCTTGTCCACAAAGAGAACAGGCGATACCCAAGGTGAAGCGCTGGGACGGATAAGGCCTTTGCTGAGCATGTCAGCGAGTTGCTTCTTTAACTCTTCAAGTTCTTGGGGGTTCATACGATAAAGTCTTTGAGCAATGGGGGCGGTCCCGGGAATCAACTCAATTATGAATTCGATATCCCGGTCAGGGGGCATACCCGACAACTCTTCGGGGAAGACGTCGGGGTACTCACATACCACCGGAACTTGGTCAAGGGTCGGTCCAGAGACAGACTTCTTATAGTAGGCCTTGCGGGATGGCATGGTTGTGATGTGCTCAATCTGAACACCCTCACTATTGGTCATAGATATCGCCTTCCAGGCGCAATCTATGTGCCCCTAGTACTTGGACATCCAGTCCATCCCAAGTACCACATCCAAACCCTTTGTACCGAGGATGATCAGATCCGCTTTAAAGGGCACTCCTTGAATATCTACCGGCACATCTACGCAATTTTCCTTAGTCTTCACAACTGATCTAGGGATCTAGACTAGCATAGCTCTAGCCATCATAGTTGACTCTAACTTCCCCTTTTTCACAAAGTGCTCGGTAACGAAGGAATGCGATGCACTAGAATCAAACAGCACTCGTGCAGGGATGGAGTTAACAAGAAACGTACCAAGCACGACATTGGGTGCTTCTTCGGCTTCAGCTGCGTTGACATGGTTTAGGCAGCCTTGAGCAACATTTGCCTGATTCTTCTGGTTCCTCCCAGGGGGTCCACGGCGTTGACCCTAATTGGGTCGCGGCGTGCTGAGGCTCGGTGTAGTACGCTTCTTCAGGGGACACTCCTTAGGGAAGTGTCCTGGCTGGCCACAAGTATAGCAGCCACTTCCTTGGCTGCGGTTGGTGGGGTTGAAGATGTTACGGTTACCTCTTGAGAAGTTTCCGCTTGCAGGACGGTTGCTTTGGTACTGGCGGTTAGGGTTGATGGGCCTGGGGGCTTGAGTGGCGAACCTCTGTGGGGGTGGCACACACCTAGATGGGGGCATACTGCGGGACCTTTGGCTGCTTGGTCCACCCTGACTCATCATCCTCCTCTTGCGGCTTTCGCGGGCAGCTTTGTTCTTGTCCTCCACCATAATGGCAGCATCCACCATGGCTTCCAGGTCATTATACGGCACGGCTACCAAATAGGTTTGCAGCTCCTCCTGAAGTCCATTCAGGAAACGCTCCCTTTTCTTCTCGTCAGTGTCGATGTCATTTGGGGCATACCTTCCCCAGGTAGTGAACTTGTCAAGGTACTCGGTGACACTCATCCCACCTTGCTTGAGATTGAGGAACTTGTCGCGCATGATCTTGATGAGTCCGGAGGGGATGTGGGTTTTGTGAAACTTGGACTTGAAGGCTTCCCAAGTCATTACTTGGCCTTCGGGATGCATAGCGCGGACGTTCTCCCACCATGCACCCGCTGCTCCAGCTAGGAAGTGAGTGGCATAGAGCACCTTCTCATTCTCTCCAACTCCCGCATACTCGAGCTTGTTTTCGATGGTGCGGAGCCAGTCATCGGCATCCAAGGGCTCGGTGGACTTGGTGAAGGTCGTAGGGTTGGAGTTCCGGAAGTCCCTAAGCTTGGCTCGGGGCTCCTCATCGCCATTGCCACCATTGTTGTTGTGGTTGGTGGCAATCTGCGCGACGTGCTGAAGAGTGGCAAGGTTGGCTTGGCGCTCAGCGTGTGCGGCTTCGCGGTCTTCTAGCATGAGCCACAGCACCTGCTCCATGCTGGGCTCAGGTGGTGGGGGCGGATTGCCTCCAGCTTGGCCTCGCGTTTTCGGAGCCATTCTGGAAAAAAGTGGTTTTTGTGAGAAATAACAAGTGAACCTTAGGCATGCTACAACAAAAGATAGAACTCAACCCATGCATAACATATCAACATAGCAAGTCATACATACCAACACTCCAATAACATACATGCACATGCAAGTCCAGGCATACATCTCTACTAATAATACGGCTTGAGGTCGTGATGGTTTAAAAACCGTTGTAGGTAAAAAAAAACCGGACCAAACTTTCCTACGTCAAAAAAATCGGGGGAATCCGTCGGTAGGTACGTCGGGTCGTTTTGTATAAAACCCCCCAAAAAAGAGGAATTCGTCCTGCGGTCCACCTTACGCCGGATCGTTTTGCGTCAAACCCCCTATCTTCTACCTCCCGACGCCGCCGCCCGATGGATAGCGGCCGCGACAGGACTGAGGCTGTGCGGCTGCGGAGCAGTCGGCGACGTCCAGAACGCCGGCAACTAACCAACGGAGGACAGTAGCAGCCGGGATGGGATCCAAGTCACACAGCGTGCATAGCCCGATCGAGATCCACAACACGATACGCAACGGAAGCATCCCCCAACCTCGGTGGCGCGTTCCCGAATTCCCTCGCCGCGGCCAACGCTCCGTGCGTTTTATCCGCGTCCGTATCAAGCACCGAGGGTCCGAGGCTGGCCAAAAGAAGTACCGGAGAGTGCCACGACTAGGGAGTAGTTCCAGGCGGTACTTCGCATCGGCAGACAGTGTGTGTTGGGCCCGACCAACTACGACGAGCTGAGGGCGCAGTTCGGCCGTTGCAGTGCCTCTACTGAGTGCCTGAAGAATTGATGACCATAGAATCGAGTTGCACTAGCCTGCAGGGGCAGGGCATGCAGCAGGTATGCCTGAAGGTCCCTCAGTCTGATTACTCTCTGTTGTGATTTGTGAACCACGCACGTCAAATGTTCGAGCAAATGAGCAAAGGAAAGCAGAGCAGTAAAAAAGAATAAGCACGCTGGTTTCCAGGGGACGAACGCCCTTTTTTTAGCTAGAGGGAAATTTTCCCTGATGCTTGTTCAAGCTTGCTACTTGAAATTAGGCATGCAAGATGCACTTTTATCAGCTTAACCTGATGCATTTGCCTTACTAAACTCACATGTGCAACTAAATTCATTTATTGACCCTGATGCATGTGCATCAGGTAGAACTAATAGAGATTTTCTGTTCTTTGTTTAGGGGGAATAATTCAGGCCTGCGGAGCAGTCGGCGACGTCCAGAACGCCGGCAACTGACCAACGGAGGACAGCAGCAGCCGGGATGGGATCGAAGTCACACAGCGTGCATAGCCCGATCGAGATCCACAACGCGTTACGCAACGGAAGCAGCCCCCATCCTCGGTGGCGCGTTCCCGAATTCCCTCGCCGCGGCCAACGCTCCGTGCGTTTTATCCGCGTCCGTATCAAGCACCGAGGGTCCGAGGCTGGCCAAAAGAAGTACCGGAGAGTGCCACGACTAGGGAGTAGTTCCAGGCGGTACTTCGCATCGGCAGACAGTGTGTGTTGGGCCCGACCAACTACGACGAGCTGAGGGCGCAGTTCGGCCGTTGCAGTGCCTCTACTGAGTGCCTGAAGAATTGAAGACCATAGAATCGAGTTGCACTAGCCTGCAGGGGCAGGGCATGCAGCAGGTATGCCTGAAGGTCCCTCAGTCTGATTACTCTCTGTTGTGATTTGTGAACCACGCACGTCAAATGTTCGAGCAAATGAGCAAAGGAAAGCAGAGCAGTAAAAAAGAATAAGCACGCTGGTTTCCAGGGGACGAACGCCCTTTTTTTAGCTAGAGGGAAATTTTCCCTGATGCTTGTTCAAGCTTGCTACTTGAAATTAGGCATGCAAGATGCACTTTTATCAGCTTAACCTGATGCATTTGCCTTACTAAACTCACATGTGCAACTAAATTCATTTATTGACCCTGATGCATGTGCATCAGGTAGAACTAATAGAGATTTTCTGTTCTTTGTTTAGGGGGAATAATTCAGGCCTGCGGAGCAGTCGGCGACGTCCAGAACGCCGGCAACTGACCAACGGAGGACAGCAGCAGCCGGGATGGGATCGAAGTCACACAGCGTGCATAGCCCGATCGAGATCCACAACGCGTTACGCAACGGAAGCAGCCCCCATCCTCGGTGGCGCGTTCCCGAATTCCCTCGCCGCGGCCAACGCTCCGTGCGTTTTATCCGCGTCCGTATCAAGCACCGAGGGTCCGAGGCTGGCCAAAAGAAGTACCGGAGAGTGCCACGACTAGGGAGTAGTTCCAGGCGGTACTTCGCATCGGCAGACATTGTGTGTTGGGCCCGACCAACTACGACGAGCTGAGGGCGCAGTTCGGCCGTTGCAGTGCCTCTACTGAGTGCCTGAAGAATTGAAAACCATAGAATCGAGTTGCACTAGCCTGCAGGGGCAGGGCACGCAGCAGGTATGCCTGAAGGTCCCTCAGTCTGATTACTCTCTGTTGTGATTTGTGAACCACGCACGTCAAATGTTCGAGCAAATGAGCAAAGGAAAGCAGAGCAGTAAAAAAGAATAAGCACGCTGGTTTCCAGGGGACGAACGCCCTTTTTTTAGCTAGAGGGAAATTTTCCCTGATGCTTGTTCAAGCTTGCTACTTGAAATTAGGCATGCAAGATGCACTTTTATCAGCTTAACCTGATGCATTTGCCTTACTAAACTCACATGTGCAACTAAATTCTTTTATTGACCCTGATGCATGTGCATCAGGTAGAACTAATAGAGATTTTCTGTTCTTTGTTTAGGGGGAATAATTCAGGCCTGCGGAGCAGTCGGCGACGTCCAGAACGCCGGCAACTGACCAACGGAGGACAGCAGCAGCCGGGATGGGATCGAAGTCACACAGCGTGCATAGCCCGATCGAGATCCACAACGCGTTACGTAACGGAAGCAGCCCCCATCCTCGGTGGTGCGTTCCCGAATTCCCTCGCCGCGGCCAACGCTCCGTGCGTTTTATCCGCGTCCGTATCAAGCACCGAGGGTCCGAGGCTGGCCAAAAGAAGTACCGGAGAGTGCCACGACTAGGGAGTAGTTCCAGGCGGTACTTCGCATCGGCAGACAGTGTGTGTTGGGCCCGACCAACTACGACGAGCTGAGGGCACAGTTCGGCCGTTGCAGTGCCTCTACTGAGTGCCTGAAGAATTGAAGACCATAGAATCGAGTTGCACTAGCCTGCAGGGGCCGGGCACGCAGCAGGTATGCTTGAAGGTCCCTCAATCTAATTACTCTCTGTTGTGATTTGTGAACCACGCACGTCAAATGTTCGAGCAAATGAGCAAAGGAAAGCAGAGCAGTAAAAAAGAATAAGCACGCTGGTTTCCAGGGGACGAACGCCCTTTTTTTAGCTAGAGGGAAATTTTCCCTGATGCATGTTCAAGCTTGCTACTTGAAATTAGGCATGCAAGATGCACTTTTATCAGCTTAACCTGATGCATTTGCCTTACTAAACTCACATGTGCAACTAAATTCTTTTATTGACCCTGATGCATGTGCATCAGGTAGAACTAATAGAGATGTTCTGTTCTTTGTTTAGGGGGAATAATTCAGGCATTGGAGCTACAACAATATACATAGATGAGATTATTGAGTTGTAGAGGAACGTCATTAGTAAGGTTTCCCTTTGCGGTGCATCAAGACATACTTTCACTATATATACTGAAGTACAAAAAACCACTCACATAATTTTATTGTGATCCATAAAGAAGTTTGGACAAGCTGGAGGAGACCATTGCCAGCACCAAGCACATTGCGATCGCCATCAACGAGGAGCTGGGCATTCTCACATAAAATTGGATTTTCTATTTTATCACCATGTAGTTTAAATACCAACCAAAATTTCAAATGTTTCAAATATCGTCCCTATTCCATTTGCTTCTTCATATGGAACATACAATGGGGCTTTTGCTTGTATTCTTTCCAGAAGGATAATGATCTAGCCATAGAATTGAAGTGACCAGCATTTTAAATATTTACCGGTCACCTAACCATAATGGAATTTTTTGACACAACACATATTTAGTTACTTTGAGATTCTATGTTATATATTATAAATTTTCAATGACCAATGTTGGAAATTTCTTTTCTATGATAACAAACTGATAGAATTTCCTCGTTGCGTATTCCTTACTATCTAATTATGGTGATAAAATAGACTAGAACGACATAAAAAACACAGAATGTGAGGGCGGAGAGAGAGGGGAAGGTAGGACAAAGTTAAATACTTTTTTCTTGCATAGTTGGGAAAACATGCAAGAGAGACATGCATGGGAGTAGGTTGACTATATAATAACATGTTTACTATATCTCTACTAATAATACGGCTTGAGGTCATGATGGTTCAAAAACCGTGGTACGTCAAAAAACCCGGACCAAACCGTCGTACGTAAAAAAAAAAGGTCCGTGTAACACCCCACTTTTTGTAACCCTGTTCAGGTAGTGTTTAGTGAGCCAAAAATGAGGGCCAATAAAAACTTTTTGAGCAAACCTCTGGAAGCACTATTTCTTGCTTGTTTGTCTTTGTTGTTATGTTAATGGTGTCTGTTTGGAGTTGCTTGTGGAGCACTATGGTGAACCAACACAAACCTTGTGCCCTTGTGGTCATGCCTTTATTATGCCTCTAGCTATTTTACCAAAACCCTTATCTTGGCAACTTCTCCTTTAGAAAAATTTATTTTATTTGTCCCAACATAAGTGCCAAGATTTATCTTTGAGACAAAGCTTTTATCAAAACTAAGTATTTACAAAATTATCTGGACCCACAAAGTAGAATGGTCCCGCTATTTTACAAACTTTCATTTTGTTGATATTTATAAAAGGATTTCAAACACCTTTAAGAAAACTTTCTAAAGGAGATGCTATGTCTCCACTAGTTTCTAAAAATTCTACAAGAGCTTTACTCTTTTATTTGAAAATTCTTTTCTACTTGACCACGACATGATCACCATTGAGCACTTACTCAATCATTGTTTCTGGTGATGCTAGATTAGCTGCAAACTGATTGACCTTGTGTGGTGAATTGACTTTGTGTGACTTTATTGGACTTTGATGAATTGCTTGAGTGTAGATATGATCCTCATATAGGCCTGTGGCCTAACCTATCCAAAATACATCCATTAATATTTTGTCACATATAAGTTGTTTTCATGCTATCCTTCCAATAAAACCCATCTTGATATTCTCCTCTCAGTCCTGAATCCCTAACTCTAATGTCTTAATCTTAGCATGAGACATTAGGAGCTCCATTTTGAGGAATCTTAAAACTAATCAAACTAGCCCAAGGAAAGCATCCATGGTGTTATTAGAATCATCTTCATCCAACCATAAAAAGGTTTCACTCAGATTTAGAAAATCATCTCTTGCAGACATTTCATCAAACACCTAGTGTGCAAACCATCTTCACTCCTGTTAACAGATTCAGTTTTCAGATGTTTGTATTAAGCTCATGGGTTCTATCCATACCAATGCACCTATCTATAACTCATCCTTGTCATCTAATCTTCCATTCTTTCCATTACCACTTAGTCATTTGAGGTCATCTGCTACTTGCTCTAATCCTATTTCTGACCCTAATCAAATCACTGACCATATGACTATTATCATATGCACTTCTGCTCACACTTCTAGAATTCGAAATTAATTGTTTAGAGACCATTCTTTGACCTATTCCTCTTATTCTTGATCTACTCTACCCATCTATCGACTTGTATGTGCATTTTGAGGTATGCCACCTATTTATGTGATTAGGTTATGAACCCTAGTCAAAACTGATTTCACCTTCTAGTTTTCCTTGATTCTCTTGTTAATTAGTCAACACTCATCATAAAATCCCTCCATAGACTCATTTCCTCTCTTCTAGCATTTGAAAATGTTATTCTTGCAAAATATCACTTTTCTTCCATCAAGAATAACTATTTCTCTATTTCATCTTTCTTGCTTAATAAAATGCATATGTATGGTACCTATGTTATTTCATGCACTTTTTATTCTCATCAAGCATTCAAAAATCTCCTACCATGTTCTCCCACTCCTATAAAACCCTATGGACCCAAAACCCTAGATTCCCATTTTCAAATATTCCAAGATCTTGCTCAATTTATTTATTGGGCAAACCTTCAAAGTAAAAAAATATTGGTGACCGCAATATATGCAAAACTAGACATGGCTCTACCCAATCTCCCGATTACCCCCTCTAATTCTGTCACATCTATATTTCTTGGAGATAATCACGCTAGTCCAAAACCAAACTTGATCTATGCATGCATCAAGTTCTATTTCCATCTCTAGTTACCTAAACCATTTTGAAACTTCACTAAACCCCTCCATTGACATAACCAGCACCCTCACTTACCCTGGACGAAGTCTACTGTAGCAGCCCCCTCTCCCTTTTGTCTCCTAGTATTTGGAAGGAGAGGGAGAAGAGAGTTCTAGAATATTACTTTTCACACTAAACAAAGTGGGCAGCAGCCACCCTACCCGACCAAGCCTCCTCCCTGGGCCCCTCTCATCCTCTCCACCGCCTCCCTCAACCAACCACAGCACCTCCCTAGCCCCCACAAGCCAAACCGACATAGATCATCATGCATCCTCACCCCCTCTTTAAATAAGGCCATACCCTGCTGCAGCCCCTCTCTGGACCCCCATTCGGTTCCCTCACCACCACCTCACCCTCCCAGAGCCCCAGGAGCCGCCCGTAGATCTGTATCAGAGGAGTAGAGGAAGAAAGTTTCCTCTAGGTCTGCGAGGAAGAAGACCACTGTGCCGCCTCTCCGGACCACCTATGTTCTAGATTTCTGCTTGCATGCGCTCCTACCAGCAATAGGAACCTAACCCTACCCTTCTTGTGACCCAGGGACGCCAGAGCGACGACCATCTAGGAGCACCGAGGCATGCTCTCCGCCGCGGTCACGAGGTCAACTTCCTGGAAGCCGAATCGGGTCGTCCCGCCCACTGACAAGCTCGCCCCAGCGTGTCGCGCCCCCTCGTCGCCTCTGCTTGGCCGGAGGCTGCCCCCAGGAGCGCCGCCGCCCCCGCCTGGACCCGGCTAGGGTTCCTCCTCGTGCCCGTCGCGTCCAGAGGAAGGAGACGGCCCTCGGCCGTCGATATCCTTTTAATCGGACGGTCGACGCCACCCCGTACCGCTTTGGCCGCCACCGGCAGGCCCGGCCGGGCGGGAGATTGAGCGTGCCGCCCGCACACGGCGGATGCATCTGGGCCGCTCGGCGCCTCTCTGGCCCACATCTGTAGAAGTGGCCCGGGATACATTTTTTTAACTAATCCTTTTATTGTTTTCAGATCTGTTTAAAAACTGCAGTTAGGATTAAATACCAAATAAAATGAAAAATGCATGAAAGTGGCCAGATGTAATTTTTTTAACTTACAAATACATTTATCTAACTTGCAGAACCTTTTTCTTGCCAAATTAATTTATGTTTTATTTATGGCATTAAATCTAGTATAATGCATCTTTTCCACTAATAAATCCTTATCTTGAGATCCAAAGACCCAATTGGATTGAATCCAATTTTGTAGGGTAACATTCTGCAACACCTTTCACATTCCACTGGCCTGGTTGCCATTAAGTCCTTATTTTTAGCATGTTTGTTTTTGCAAATTAACACTAGATCTGACTTTAGGGAATTATAAAACTTATTATGTGAAGTATTTTTGGGTGAAGCCAATTTTGGGTGATCATGTACTGTAAATTATTGCTACTGACCATGGGATAAAATTTTTCTGAGCTTTTATGATTTTCTGGTAGATTTATCTCTGAACCAATAGTTATTTTCACTATAAAATGCATAGTTTATTGTCTGTTAATCAGAAAATTGCAAATCTAATTTTGTTGGGTTTGTATTGTTGTTAGCTATCTGATTCTATGCTGGATGGCATGTTTTGAGCAAGTTTGATGCCTGCATGATGTTCGGGTTGAGTATAGGGTTATTTACTATTAGAAATTGTTTTTCCTATTAATTTAGTAGCTTTACTTTTATAAGATGACCTCTTGGTTCAGAAAACTTGTTGCTTATCTGTAAGCATGCTGAATTTGTTATTTGACCTAGGTGGCCACCTGCATGCTTGTTTGAGGTGAAGTGGTGATGTACTTGCTATGTTTGAAAAACCCTAGTTTTAATAGGATTAGCTTGCTACTAAAAATCTATGAAATCTTATTTTAGTTTCTAAACATGTTTGTTTCTGATACTCTTTGATTATGTGATGTTGAGTGGTGAAGTGTTTGTGACTTGTGCATGCGTGTATGCTTATTGTGTGCTTTTTTTTTCCGACGATAGAATCGAACGAGGAGTGTACCGAGGAGGGAGAAGACTCTGAGTATCAAGAAGAAAGGGATCAGGGACAAGCCAACCAAGGCAAGCCATTTACTTGATGCATATCTGAATCCTATTACTACACTATGCATTGCTTACTCTTGCTCTCTTATTTATGCATTGTTTTCTATATTGCTATTTATCTCTGGATAGCAATAGTTGGTGACTTAGCTCCACGAGTCAACTTGATATCATCCTTTGAGAGGACACCTCTTGTGACCTATCCTACACCCCTCATAGTAGAGACTTGATGGCTAGCATCAATGTCTTTGGAAAAACTTGTAGTGGAGCCAAAACTCTAGGAAATTGGGTTTACTCTTGGGAAACATTTCGAAAATGGTTTCGAAAACCTTGGAGTAGTTGCTACTCCATTGAGATGTTTAGAAATGGTTTCATAAAAAAGGAGTAGACAATGGGAGATGAAGGAGTTGGTGGATTTTCAGAAAAAGGGCATTGTGTATAAGTGTTCGCCAAACCAATTACCCCCGTACAACCACATTACCCTGGTATGGGCCAGGGCTTAGTTTGAAGTTTATTTGTCTTAGTGCGGGGAGCCTCACACTATATAAGGGTTTGTAGGACCCCGGAATCCGGGTTGCCGCCAGTTTGTGGGCAATAGTAAATCGGGATCCTTCGGGATTTATCCGGCCGGAAGACACTTGGGTTCTCCCACTGTGGCGCCGGAGTTACACTCTGAAGGAGGTACTGCCGGGATGTGCCGGGGAGGTAAACTCCACAGGGTAGGCACCCGTACTAAGGTAGATAGATGGAGGGCTTCGATCGATTATCCGAACCCCGCATACTTGTGTATGACGGTCCGTGGTGTAATCCCGGCGGATTTATCGGATGGTGTGGGTAAAGTGTACAACCTCTGCAGAGTGTAATCTATTCGAATAGCCGCGTCCTCGGTCATGGATGGTTGGAATGGCCATACTTAACCTGTGTCGAGTTGATGGTTTTACAAAATGATTCTTGGAAAAATGGAGTTTGTGCCGGACGGGGTACTTGGAGGGTACTGCCATGGCACGGGAATGGATCGGAGTACTCGGAGGGTACTACCGAGGTGAAGGAGAATGGTCATGTATGATTGACCATGGTGGCCTTAGGCAAGCATAAAGGAGTTTCCCCCTTTCCTAGAGCTTTTGCAAAGACTTCTCTTGTAAGTATCTTCTTTAATAAGGATATAGAGATGTCGTATGACATGCTATATCGACACGAGAATCTTTCTACAAATCTTCTTTAATAAGGATATAGAAATGTTGTAAGACATGCTATATCGACACGAGAAATTGACTAGGTAGGAAAAACTAGATTAGAGCCTTTCTCCTTGCTACAGCCAAATTGCATATCTGTTCCCTCCCTTTTAGATGGTTTGCGAGTACAATTCAAATGTACTCAGGGCTTTTTCCCTGGCTATTAAGTTGGTCAGACTATGAAGAAGGTTACAAGGAAGGTGAAGGGGGTTACGATGATGCCGGTGCGAACTAGGAACGTCTCCCAGTCAGTTGCCTATAGGGTAGTAGGCATGACGTGGGTTATCTACGCTGCTTGGTATCCGCTGCTTAGTTATAGACTTGCCCTGCGTGGCAATATCATGCTTGGTCATGTGACCAATTGTAAGCATATTATTCGATATTGTAAAGGATGATGTAATTCTGTTATCAACTCGGATATGTGGATTCACGACACACTGATCATGGGATCGTGAATTGTTTGCATATCGGGTATTCCGGATGGGTAATCCGGGGTCCCCACAGAGTTGGTATCAGAGCCATCCTGACTGTAGGAGACCTTAGTTAGCATGGGCGTTAGTTAGGGAAGTGGTACCTTGGATAAAACTAATTTCAAAGTTTATTCTCCTAATCGGCCAATAGAGTGGCTTATACTCCTCTTATCTCTTCAAAACTTCTAATCTTACCTCTCTGATTTCCAAACTATTTTAGGGTTTTACTCTTTCGTCTCCTCCACTTCAAATTTAGTTAATGGACGTTGCACCCCAAATAGACCGGAAGTTTAGCAGGACATGATGGAGCAACTATTCAGAAGGACGTATTCAAACCTCGCCAACTGCAAAGAAAGAAGAGTGCTGCCAAATATTTTGCCTTTGGTTGACACCAATGGCTCTATCAAGAAGCTGACCTTGTTCCTCCCTGGACTCGCACTTTTGTAGTTGCCAAGGACCAAGTACTCAATTGCTTGACTAGAAAGTTTTAGGCCTGTCACGAGACATTGCCACATATGGAGAACTTCAATGACCTTTCCGAAGACCTCACATCCATGTGATGCGAGACAAGAAGACCTGCAAATTTGCACTCCCCAACTCTACATCGACAGTTCAACACCACTGCAGCTTCACCAACAACCGTCATCAAATTTCAGCTGAAGCCAGAAACCAGAAAAATAAAGGAGTCAATGACTACGACCAACATGCCCCTAGGATGTATAGGACTAACCCCGAATACCGCGAGTTGATAGGCATCATTGGTACTTGAAGTACCTTGTGTGATTTCTGCAATTGTTTGTTGTTTGCCTTGTGTGTTCTTGATGTTGTTGCAGTTGCTTGGTGTGTTTCTTGAGTGTGTAATGTTACCTTGTGATTGTGTTTGTTTTTGGCCTCTTGGCCTTAAAAACCTTCTGGTGTGTAAAATAACCTTGGTTAGGAAACCTCTCTTTCTACTGTGTGTTCCCTCTTATCTATTTATGTCAGCTCAAGTACCATAGATGTGTTAGCAATAAAATGCTAACTCTAACCTAGGAAATAGTGGAAAATAACTCTTCTCGCAACACATACCCAAGATCCGACGCAACAAATTTTGCCACGTGCTTCAAGCTTCGTCAAGACCTCTCTACAACGTCAAGGAAGCAGAAGACAGACCCGCCTGGGCTACAAAGGACTTCTCAGAGACAAGGACTTCACTAACTCGGATCGCCTAACCATAAATCTGGAGTTTTGCGAACATTGATGATACTCCCTCAATACCCCAACACTTGCTAATCTTCTAACAAACCATCTAACAATAAGCATAGAAGTGTCAAAGCCAAGCCTAACTCGCGAAGATCAACCCGTTATCTTCACTTGAAGCCCGAAGACTCACGCACTTGTTCTCCACTGAGCAAACAGAAGGATGAAGACTCTCCAAAAAATCAAGCCATCAATGTTGACTCCGCATTTAGGAGATATCAATGGAGGTAGCAACGAGAAGAAGTGAAGACTTTTCTAACTAACTCGCTCGCTCGTTCAAATTTTGGCGGGTTGCAACCAAAGCTGACTTAGGACACGAGTACAAATCCACATAAAGATTTCTCGAAAGATGATGCCAACTCAAGGTACCCCAATATACCTCAAGATCCTCAAAGCTACAAAAAGATGAAGAAGTCAGAAGACCTTCAATGGTCTCCACCAACCCGAAGACAAGAAGGAATAGATCATTGACTATTAGGACTAACCTGCGCCTTGGTAGTTAGGAAGCGTAGAGGACTAAGACGACAAATTAGACGTGCCTATCAAGACCAAAGCATAAATGCTCTTGTCTACCATCCTCAGAGGACTGCAAGCTCAAGATTAAAGGTCTACACCAACATCAAGCTTCAAGACACAACACCAAGAATTGAAGACTCCGTCAATATACATGAAGGAAGCAACAACCACAAGACAACGAAAGCTACCCGAGAAGCCTCGACTCTTCAAGACCTCAATTTGCGAGCTAGAAACCTTCTAACTCTCGAAGAATCTTTTCGGGCATACTAGGTAGCCTAACCCCGCTAACCTTAAAAATGTTCTGATGAGGTTTTGATAGGATACTTTCGGCAACATCAACTCTTCAGCCATCAACTTCAGCAAGTGAAGACGATCTACACCTTCGGCAAAAGAAAGTCTTTGATGCAACTCAAAGTATCATCGGTGGGTTGGAAGAGCAACCATTGAGGCCTAACTCTAACTTAGTCTCACACCTCTTACTGCTACGCTTAGGAATCTCGGGACGAGATTCTGTTTAAGGGGGGAAGAGCTGTAACACCCCACTTTTTGTAACCCTGTTTAGGTAGTGTTTAGTGAGCCAAAAATGAGGGCCAACTAAAACTTTTTGAGCAAACCTCTGGAAGCACTATTTCTTGCTTGTTTGTCTTTGTTGTTATGTTAATGGTGTCTGTTTGGAGTTGCTTGTGGAGCACTATGGTGAACCAACACAAACCTTGTGCCCTTGTGGTCATGCCTTTATTATGCCTCTAGCTATTTTACCAAAACCCTTATGTTGGCAACTTCTCCTTTAGAAAAATTTATTTTATTTGTCCCAACATAAGTGCCAAGATTTATCTTTGAGACAAAGCTTTTATCAAAACTAAGTATTTACAAAATTATCTGGACCCACAAAGTAGAATGGTCCCGCTATTTTACAAACTTTCATTTTGTTGATATTTATAAAAGGATTTCAAACACCTTTAAGAAAACTTTCTAAAGGAGATGCTATGTCTCCACTAGTTTCTAAAAATTCTACAAGAGCTTTACTCTTTTATTTGAAAATTCTTTTCTACTTGACCACGGCATGATCACCATTGAGCACTTACTCAATCATTGTTTCTGGTGATGCTAGATTAGCTGCAAACTGATTGACCTTGTGTGGTGAATTGACTTTGTGTGACTTTATTGGACTTTGATGAATTGCTTGAGTGTAGATATGATCCTCATATAGGCCTGTGGCCTAACCTATCCAAAATGCATCCATTAATATTTTGTCACATATAAGTTGTTTTCATGCTATCCTTCCAATAAAACCCATCTTGATATTCTCCTCTCAGTCCTGAATCCCTAACTCTAATGTCTTAATCTTAGCATGAGACATTAGGAGCTCCATTTTGAGGAATCTTAAAACTAATCAAACTAGCCCAAGGAAAGCATCCATGGTGTTATTAGAATCATCTTCATCCAACCATAAAAAGGTTTCACTCAGATTTAGAAAATCATCTCTTGTAAACATTTCATCAAACACCTAGTGTGCAGACCATCTTCACTCCTGTTAATAGATTCAGTTTTCAGATGTTTGTATTAAGCTCATGGGTTCTATCCATACCAATGCACCTATCTATAACTCATCCTTGTCATCTAATCTTCCATTCTTTCCATTACCACTTAGTCATTTGAGGTCATCTGCTACTTGCTCTAATCCTATTTCTGACCCTAATCAAATCACTGACCATTTGACTATTATCATATGCACTTATGCTCACACTTCTAGAATTCGAAATTAATTGTTCAGAGACCATTCTTTGACATATTCCTCTTATTCTTGATCTACTCTACCCATCTATCGACTTGTATGTGCATTTTGAGGTATGCCACCTTTTTATGTGATTAGGTTATGAACCCTAGTCAAAACTGATTTCACCTTCTAGTTTTCCTTGATTCTCTTGTTAATTAGTCAACACTCATCATAAAATCCCTCCATAGACTCATTTCCTCTCTTCTAGCATTTGAAAATGTTATTCTTGCAAAATATCACTTTCCTTCCATCAAGAATAACTATTTCTCTATTTCATCTTTCTTGCTTAATAAAATGCATATGTATGGTACCTATGTTATTTCATGCACTTTTTATTCTCATTAAGCATTCAAAAATCTCCTACCATGTTCTCCCACTCCTATAAAACCCTATGGACCCAAAACCCTAGATTCCCATTTTCAAATATTCCAAGATCTTGCTCAATTTATTTATTGGGCAAACCTTCAAAGTAAAAAAATATTGGTGACCGCAATATATGCAAAACTAGACATGGCTCTACCCAATCTGCCTATTACCCCTCTAATTCTATCACATCTATATTTCTTGGAGATAATCACGCTAGTCCAAAACCAAACTTGATCTATGCATGCATCAAGTTCTATTTCCATCTCTAGTTACCTAAACCATTTTGAAACTTCACTAAACCCCTCCATTGACATAACCAGCACCCTCACTTATCCCTGGACGAAGTCTACTATAGCAGCCCCCTCTCCCTTTTGTCTCCTAGTATTTGGAAGGAGAGGGAGAACAGAGTTCTAGAATATTACTTTTCACACTAAACAAAGTGGGCAGCAGCCACCCTACCCGACCAAGCCTCCTCTCTGGGCCCCTCTCATCCTCTCCACCGCCTCCCTCAACCAACCACAGCACCTCCCTAGCCCCCACAAGCCAAACCGACATAGATCATCATGCATCCTCACCCCCTCTTTAAATAAGGCCATACCCTGCTGTAGCCCCTCTCTGGACCCCCATTCGGTTCCCTCACCACCACCTCACCCTCCCAGAGCCCTAGGAGCCACCCGTAGATCCGTATCAGAGGAGGAGAGGAAGAAAGTTTCCTCTAGGTCTGCGAGGAAGAAGACCACCGTGCCGCCTCTCCGGACCACCTCTGCTCTAGATTTCTGCTTGCATGCGCTCCTACCAGCAATAGGAACCTAACCCTATCCTTCTTGTGACCCAGGGATGCCAGAGCGATGACCATCTGGGAGCACCAAGGCAAGCTCTCCGCCGCGGTCATGAGGTCAACTTCCTGGAAGCCGAATCGGGTCGTCCCGCCCACCGACGAGCTTGCCCCAGCGCGCCGTGCCCCCTCGTCGCCTCTGCTTGGCCGGAGGCTGCCCCCGGGATGTCTTGGACCCGGCTAGGGTTCCGCCTCGTGCCCGTCGCGTCCAGACGAAGGAGACGTCCCTCGGTCGTCGATATCCTTTTAATCGGACGGTCGACGCCACCCCGTACCGCTTCGGCCGCCACTGGCAGGCCCGACTGGGCGGGAGATTGAGCGTGCCGCCCACGCGCGGCGGATGCATCTAGGCCGCTCGGCGCCTCTCTGGCCCAGATCTGTAGAACTGGCCCGGGATACATTTTTTTAACTAATCCTTTTATTGTTTTCAGATCTGTTTAAAAACTGTAGTTAGGATTAAATACCAAATAAAATGAAAAATGCATGAAAGTGGCCAGATGTAATTTTTTTAACTTACTAATACATTTATCTAACTTGCAGAACCTTTTTCTTGCCAAATTAATTTCTATTTTATTTATGGCATTAAATCTAGTATAATGCATCTTTTCCACTAATAAATCCTTATCTTGAGATCCAAAGACCCAATTGGATTGAATCCAATTTTGTAGGGTAACCTTCTACAACACCTTTCACATTCCACTGGCCTGGTTGCAATTAAGTCCTTATTTTTAGCATGTTTGTTTTTGCAAATTAACACTAGATCTGACTTTAGGGAATTATAAAACTTATTCTATTAATTTACTATTAGAAATTGTTTTTCCTATTAATTTAGTAGCTTTACTTTTATAAGATGACGTCTTGGTTTAGAAAACTTGTTGCTTATCTGTAAGCATGCTGAATTTGTTATTTGACCTAGGTGGCCACCTGCATTCTTGTTTGAGGTGAAGTGGTGATGTACTTGCTATGTTTGAAAAACCCTAGTTTTAATAGGATTAGCTTGCTACTAAAAATCTATGAAATCTTATTTTAGTTTCTAAACATGTTTGTTTCTGATACTCTTTGATTATGTGATGTTGAGTGGTGAAGTGTTTGTGACTTGTGTATGCTTATTGTGTGCTTTTATTTTTCCGACGATAGAATCGAACGAGGAGTGTACCGAGGAGGGAGAAGACTCTGAGTATCAAGAAGAAAGGGATCAGGGACAAGCCAACCAAGGCAAGCCATATACTTGATGCATATCTGAATCCTATTACTACACTATGCATTGCTTACTCCTGCTCTCTTATTTATGCATTGTTTTCTATATTGCTATTTATCTCTGGATAGCAATAGTTGGTGACTTAGCTCCACGAGTCAACTTGATATCATCCTTTGAGAGGACACCTCTTGTGACCTATCCTACACCCCTCATAGTAGAGACTTGATGGCTAGCATCAATGTCTTTGGAAAAACTTGTAGTGGAGCCAAAACTCTAGGAAATTGGGTTTACTCTTGGGAAACATTTCGAAAATGGTTTCGAAAACCTTGGAGTAGTTGCTACTCCATTGAGATGTTTAGAAATGGTTTCATAAACAAGGAGTGGACAATGGGAGATGAAGGAGTTGGTGGATTTTCAGAAAAAGGGCATTGTGTATAAGTGTTCGCCAAACCAATTACCCCCGTACAACCACATTACCCCGGTATGGGCTAGGGCTTAGTTTGAAGTTTATTTGTCTTAGTGTGGGAAGCCTCACACTATATATGGGTTTGTAGGACCCCGGAATCCGGGTTGCCGCCAGTTTGTGGGCAATAGTAAATCGGGATCCTTCGGGATTTATCTGGCCGGAAGACACTTGGGTTCTCCCGCCGTGGCGCCGGAGTTACGCTCTGAAGGAGGTTCTGCCGGGACGTGCCAGGGAGGTAAACTCCACAAGGCAGGCACCCGTACTAAGGTAGATAGATGGAGGGCTTCGATCGATTATCCGAACCCCGCATACTTGTGTATGACGGTCTGTGGTGTAATCCCGGCGGATTTATCGGATGGTGTGGGTAAAGTGTACAACCTCTGCAGAGTGTAATCTATTCGAATAGCCGCGTCCTCGGTCATGGATGGTTGGAATGGCCATACTTAACCTATGTCGAGTTGATGGTTTTACAAAATGATTCTTGGAAAAATGGAGTTTGTGCCGGACGGGGTACTTGGAGGGTACTGCCGTGGCACGGGAATGGATCGGAGTACTCGGAGGGTACTACCGAGGTGAAGGAGAATGGTCATGTATGATTGACCATGGTGGCCTTAGGCAAGCATAAAGGAGTTTCCCCCTTTCCTAGATCTTTTGCAAAGACTTCTCTTGTAAGTATCTTCTTTAATAAGGATATAGAGATGTCGTATGACATGCTATATCGACACGAGAATCTTTCTGCAAATCTTCTTTAATAAGGATATAGAAATGTCGTAAGACATGCTATATTGACACGAGAAATTGACTAGGTAGGAAAAACTAGATTAGAGCCTTTCTCCTTGCTATAGCCAAATTGCATATCTGTTCCCTCCCTTTTAGATGGTTTGCGAGTACAATTCAAATGTACTCACGGCTTTGTCCCTGGCTATTAACTTGGTCAGACTATGAAGAAGGTTACAAGGAAGGTGAAGGGGGTTACGATGACGCCGGTGCGAACTAGGAACGTCTCCCAGTCAGTTGCCTGTAGGGTAGTAGGCATGACGTGGGTTATCTACGCTGCTTGGTATCCGCTGCTTGGTTATAGACTTGCCCTGCATGGCAATATCATGCTTGGTCATGTGACCAATTGTAAGCATATTATTCGATATTGTAAAGGATGATGTAATTCTGTTATCAACTCGGATATGTGGATTCACGACACACTGATCATGGGATCGTGAATTGTATGCATATCGGGTATTCTGGATGGGTAATCCGGGGTCCCCATAGTCCGCTGCTTTGCCACCGCCGCACCTCTGTCCACCGTCTGGAAGGGAAGAGCGAGGCGAGGTGGAAGCCGCTGATGGGAAACCTCCTGGGCACCGCACCGCCTCGCCACTGCGAGCGCCCCCCGACGCCCCGTGCCCCATCCTACCTCGCACATAGCTCCGGCCACCGCAGCCTATTGACCCATGCCCACTCCTCAACTCAAGCCCCCTTCACAAATCCCCATCGGCCGGCTGGATCGGATCTATCGCCGGGCTACCCGCGCCAAGATCCAGCCAGCACGTTCCTCCCAGCTGCCGATCTGCTTCCTCGAGGAAACCCCGCAGCCATCCCCCATGGCAGCGCCAGTCCTGGAATGCCTCGGTGGTCAGAGCAACGAGCACGCATGCCACCGAAGATGGCCTCATCTGCTGCCACCTGGAAGTCCAAAGGAGCTCCGTCGCCCCATCCCAGACCAAATCATCGTACGTCAAAAAAATCGGTCCGCTGCTTTGCCACCGCTGCATCTCTGTCCGCTCGTCCGGAAGGGAAGAGCGAGGCGAGGTGGAAGCCGCCACCGCGAAACCTCCTGGGCACCGCACCGCCTCGCCACTGCGAGCGCCCCCCGACGCCCTGTGCCCCCATCCTACCTGGCATAGAGCTCCGGCAACCGCAGCCTATTGACCCACGCCCGCTCCTCAACTCAAGCCCCCTTTACAAATCCCCATCGGCCGGCTGGATCGGATCTGTCACCGGGCTACTTGCACCAAGATCCAGCCAGCACGCGCCTCCCAGCTGCCGATCTGCTTCCTCGAGGAAACCCCACAGCCATCCCCCACGGTAGCGCCAGCCCTGGATTGCCACGGTGGTCGGAGCAACGAGCACGCATGCCACCGAAGATGGCCTCCTCTGCTGCCACCAGGAAGTCCAGAGGAGCTCCGTCGCCCCACCCCTCCTACTCCTACCCGAGGTCAGCTGCTACTCCCGGCTTCCAGTGCACCGCTGATTGCAAATTATAATGGATTACTTTTAAAGTAGCTAGAAGCCATTAGAGAATGAGGTAATCGTCTCGGCTTGTAAATCTTTACTTACGGCACATAGAAAAACACTAACTTCAGTGAATTTATAGCTTAGTTTGCAATCAAAGAATAAATGAGCGATGTGTAGTTCAGAAACAAAATTATGCTGTGATTATGCAAGTTATGAATTGCAGACCCAAGGTCAGCTGCTACTCTCAGCTTCCGGTGCACCGCTGATTACAATTATAATGGATTACTTTTAAAATATCTAGAAGCCACTAGAGAATGAGGTAAGCGTCTGGGCTTGTAAATCATTACTTCTGGTACATAGAAGAACACTAACTTCAGTGAATTCGCAGCTTAGTTTGCAATCAAAGAATAAATGAGCGATGTGTAGTTCAGAAACAAAATTATGTTGTGATTATGCAAGTTCTGAATTGCAGATCACTAGAGCATATATACACAACAGTTCCACCATGTTTCCAGAAATTGCATCACTAAACAATTATCTTACACATCTTGTTTATATAGGACATTAATGTTTATGGAAGGTTAATAATGCTTAGCTATTCCACATACACATATTCAGATTTGGCTATTTTATTGTCAGAACTTGATCTTAACATGACCGCATGAGTCAAATTAGATTGCGGGCAACAGATTAGTTATCAAAAGGCGTGCCATAGATTTGGTTCACGGGAAAGACAAGAGTTGCAGTGTAAAATGTCTTTTGATGTCTGAACTCGAGAAAGGTGAACACAAAAGATGACCTAACATTTGCAAGCAAAAACAACAGCCCGGGGTGTTATATTATTTCAGATAAATCAAGTTGACAGTCAACACATGCTAACAGAGTTGAGAAGGGAAAATCTTTCGTTTATTTTTTTTACTTGATTAAGTTTCATGCTTGGAGCAGATGAATCTTGCCTCGAGTTTGCCTCATGCTTGGAGCCAGGTGCTTCTTGCAAGTTTGATTCTGCCCCTACAGGCAACTGACTGGGAGACATTCCTAGCTTGCACCGGCGTCGTCGAGACTCCTCACCATCATCCTCACAATCTTCTTCATAATCTGACCAAGTTAATAGCCAGGGACAAAGCCGTGAGTACATTTTGAATTGTACTCGCAACCATCTAAGAGAGAGTGATTAACATGCAGTTCGGCTATAGCAAAAGGAAGTGGTTTCGGGCTAGTTGCTCTATGCTAAACATAGCTTCTCGTGTCGATATAGCATGTCATACGACATCTCTATATCATAGTTTCTCTCGTCGATATAGCATGTCATACGACATCTCTATATCCTTATTAAAGAAGAATTTTTATAAAACCATTTTTTTAGTAAAAGCTCTAGGGAAGGGGAACTCATTTATTTTCCAAGAACAACGATGGTCAATCAAACATGACCATTCCCTTTCCTCGGTAGTACCCTCCAAGTACTCCGAACCATCATTGTGCCACGGCAGTACCCTCCGAGTACTTCGTCTGGCACCTTTCTCCTTTTCTTTCCAAAAACATCCTTTGCAAACAAAACCAACTTTGGGCTTGATAGCGACCATTCCAACCATCCATGATCGAGGACTCGGCTATTCGAATAGATTTACACTCTGCAGCGGTTGTACACTTTACCCACAATCATCCAGATGCTCATCGTGTGGGCATCTCCCCCGCATAACATCACATGCCACGAGAAGCACCCGATTAGAGCCTTCCGCTTATCTACCTTAGTATGGGTGCCTGCCCTGTGGAGTTAACCTCCCCGGCAAACCCTGGCAGCCTACCTCCATTTCCTCGAGTGTAGCTCCAGTGCCACGGCGGGAGAACCCAAGTGTCTTCCGGCCGGATAAATCCCGAAGGATCCCGATTCACTATTGCCCATACTCTTGCGGCAACCCGGATTCCGGGGTCCTACAAACCCTTATATAGTGTGAGGCTCCCTGCACTAAAGCAAATAAACTTCGGGCGAAGCCCCGTCCCATACCGGGGTAATGTGGTTGCACGGGTTAATTGTTCCGGTGGATACCTAGTGATCACCAATGTCATTTGAAAACCACCATCTCCTTTATCCTCCATGAGCATCACTATTTGCTCAAGGCCATTTGTAAAACATTTCAGTGGAGTAGATGCTACTCCCAGGGTTTTCGAAAAACAATTTTCAAGAAACTTTTTGAGTGTTCCCATCCTAGAGTTTTTGGTCCACTACAAGGTTTTCCAAAGGCTATGATGCTAACAATCACGCCACTAATTCTGGGAAAAAAATAGGTGTCAAGATAGGGGTCATCCATGAGGATGATATCATTTGACTCGTGGAGCCAAGTCACCAACAATTGCTATTTAGGGGCAATAGCAGCAGAAAACAATGCATTTTCATAAACGGTAATAAATTATGCAATAAGTAAGATTGGGATCAGATATGCAACAAGTTTAGATGGCTTGCCTTGGTTGGCTTGCCCCTGGTCCTCTTCATCCTAGTACTCGTACACTTCACCTTCCTCGGTACATTCCTCGTTTGATTCTATCACCGAAAAAAAATGCACAAATAAATATACAGGCATGCACAAGTCACAAACATTTCAGCACTCATACCACACCAACATAGAGTATCAGAAACAAACATATTTAGAAAGTAAGTCAAGATTTTATAGGTTTTTAATTAGTAATTAACCCTATTAGAAACTAGGGTTTCTTATTTGAAGTCATCACAACAACTTAGCAAACCAAATCAAGCATGCAGGCAATCAAATGGATCAAACAGCATACCCAGCATACTTGCAGGTTGACAACAATCATAAGAACCTAACAAAGTTGGATTTACTAAAAAAATATTAGGGTTGATTTCCTATGAATAAATCAATAGGAAATAATACTAGCACACCAAAATAATCCTCAGATATTCTCTGAGTTTCAGAAAAACATGACGTAAAATTTTCTAGAAACCTCTTCCAGAACACAATCCAACAAAGTTGGATTGAACACAAAATTCTATCCCTACAGCAAATGATAAATCAACTAAGATTAACTACTCACAAGGCCATATTAATTACTACTGTAAAAGTGCAGATCCTAAAATAGAGAAACTAGAGTGTCAGGCAAGAGAACACAATATGCTACCACTAGAAATTGGAATCACCCAAAAATAATATCCCTACTGAGCACAATAAATAAAACAATGTGAAACCTAAACATCACTAAGATAATTACTACAGGCAACCCTATGCTCCTAAAATAGCAAAACTAGTGTGACATGCAAACCAACACACCAAGGCATCACTAAAAATTGGAAGCACAGCATTTCAATTTATAAAACTCTAGATTTGCAATTTTGACTAAAAAGATCCTTGTTTTACAAGATTAAATTCAAGTATTTCTATAGGGGCCTAAATAGAATGGGGCAGGTGCCATTAGCTAGATAATTTAACAAGGATTCTACAAAAACTTGAATCACTCGATTTCCATAAACAGAGAATATTTGGTGAATTTTTTAATCTAGCAGAAAAATCTAATTAGCAAAAAAAAAATTTACTGAAAAAAATAAACACGGGCCGGGATCTGGCAGTCCGGGGCGGATCCGCACTGGGCCAGCCCACTCCAGGCGCAGCGCGCGCAGGCTGGCGATTTAAACCGCCCGACAGGCGGGGCCCGGTCGCCAGCGGCAGCAGGGGCCAAAGGGGTACGGGAAAGCCTGGGCCATTCGATCAAGTCATGATCGATGGCCCTGGTTCTTTTTCTCCGCGCGATAGGTCCAGGTCGGACAGAAACTCTAGCGGGGGCTGGCTGGGGTGGCAGCTGACCTTGGGGCTTCCCCCGGCGATGTCCAGGTGATGGGGCGGCGCGGCGCTCGACGGGGATCTCGGCGATGGTCGGCACTGACGTTTTGGGCGCCAGGATGCAGATCTGAGCGACGGCCATGGCGAGGTCAACTACGGGGCTCACAGGGGCCCAGCTCTGACGTCCCTGGGTCAAACAAAAGGGTAGGGTTAGGTCGGTATGGTGATGAGGAAGAGATTTGCGCAGGAAGAGGGAAGAGAGGGGGTCGGGATCGACATCATGGGCTCCTTCTTCCTTGCATAACAAATCTAGGGTTTCCTCCTTTCTCCTCTGCTATAGATCATGGGGTGGCTCTGGGTGTCTTGGGAGGGTAAGGTGGTGGTGAGGGAACCGAATGGGGGTCCAGAGAGAGGCTAGGGTGTGCTGTGGGTTTATATCTAGAGGGGTGATGGTGTAATTCAGTTTGGGCATGTGGGGTCGGTTTGGTAGCTTCTGGTTGGGCAAGGAGGACGGTGGAGTGGTGGGAAGGTTCTAGGAAGATGCCTTGGTCGGGAAGGATCAGCGAGAGGGAGGTGAGAAGGGCTGCTGCATGGTTTTAGACAAGTTATGGCAAGATTTGAATATGCATGCATGTGTCTTTCCAATAGCTACCTCCAAGCACTAGAGGACAAGGGAGAGAGGGGGATGCTACAGTACAATTCGACCAGATGAGTGTCACAGTGCTAGAGAGGTCAAAATGGTGGTTTGGTGAAGTTTCAACTAATTTTGAATTAGATAGGGATAGATATGGTGGTGATTTTATGCATGATGCAATTCTTGGATTATTGGCTAGTATCATATGCACCAAACAATGGCATGCATAGATGTTTTAGATGGGAGTGAAGATCATATCCAAGTTTGGGCATTATTGGAATAAACATGATTATCTATGTGCCAAGTTTGGGAATTTTTTATATATGTAAATGGGGTTTTTGGGAAACCCTTATTTTCCAATATAGGGTGCAAGAGAAAGTTTTACATTAAGAAGAGAAAATAGGGAGGAGGGTTTTTGGGGTTCACATGATTCTTCATGCAAGGGATAACATGGTGGAGCTTCACCAAAATTTATTTATGAGGAAAAGGTGCAAGAAAAAGGCATAGATTCCACTCCTATGCATTCTTTTGGTAAGAGAAATAAAATAAGAGAAATAATTTATAGAAAATTGTTTTCGAGGACCAAGTAGTGGTACCATGCATAAACAACATTTCCAATATTATTTGGGAAGAGTTGGATTTATGGAGAGAATTGATGGTGGATGATGGCAAGTGAGCAAGAGGATTAAGTGAAAATTAAAAGGGGTGAAATCAATTTTGACTAGGGTTCAAAACCTAGTCACATAAATAGGTGGCATGCTTCAAAATGCACTAACAAGTGCATAGAAAGTTAGAGTAGAGCAAAAGGAAGAGGAATAGGTCAAAGAATGGTCTCTGAGCAATTTATCCCGAAATTTGAAAGTGAGAGCAAAAGTGCATCTGATAATAGTCAAATGGTCAGTGATTTGATTAGCCTCAGAAACAAGATTGAAACAATTAGGAGATGGCCTCAATTGACCAAGTGGTAATGGAGAGAATGGAAGAACACATGCCGCATATGGGTTCTAGGAAGGTACATTGTCATGGATAGGAGAGATGAGCTTAATATAAGTGTGGGAAAATTGAATGTGTTAACATTCATGAAGATAGTCTGCACACTAGGTGTTTGATAAAATGACTGCAAGAAGATATTTTGCGAAAACTGAGAGGGGACTCCTAAGATGGGATGTTGATGATTCCAATAACACCATGGGGGATTTTTCTTGGGCTAGCTTGATTGGTTTTAAAATTCCTCAAAAAGGGGCTCCTAATGTCTTATGGTAAGACTAAGACATTAGAGTTAGAGATTTTAGGATTGAGAGGAAAACAACTTGTTTTGGTCGATTTACACCCAAGAGTTGATTCTAGCCAAGTGGGATTTTTTAAGATTAGAGAAATATCTCAAAACATTTATAAACCCTGGGTACTATTCCCATGATTTTCAGAGACAAGAATAATACCAGAGAGGTATTCTTCCCATTTCTCCTGTCTTTGTAAAAAGAAAAGTAGTTGGGAAAATACTTTTATAGAAGATATTGAGAAATGAAATGAGTGCTTATAAAGAGGGAACCTCATTTCTACTTTTTGATAAACTTGAGTTTTGAAAATAAATACTCCTTCCATAAGGAATAGAGTTGTAGGGTTTTACAAGGAGGGAAACATCAAAATTAGGTTTTATATAGAAAATATGTTGGAAGCAATTTATAAGATCATCCCCACTAACCACCTTATAATTTGATGTGCTTTAGATAAGTTAGGCCACAAGCCTACCTGTAGCTCATAGCTACACACAAGGAACTCAACCAAAGTCAAACAGGTCACACCAAGTCTTCTCACCACACAAGGTCAATCATTTGCAGCTAATCTAGCATCACCAGAAGCAATGTTTGAGCAAGTGCTCAATGATGATCATGCCATTGTCAAGTTTGAAAAGAGTTTCAAATAAAGGAGTAAAGCTTTTGCAGAGTTTTCAGAAACTAGTGGGGACATAGTATCTCTTTTAGAAAGTTTTTTTTAAGTGTTTGAAATCAATTTATAAATATCAACAAAATATAAGTTTGTAAAATAGTGGGACCACTCTATTTTGTAGGTCCCAATAATTTTGTAAATACTTAGTTTTGATAAAAGCTTTATCTCAAGGGTAAATCTTGGCGCTTATTTTGGACAAATAAAATAATTTTGAATAAAAGAGAGGTTGCTAAGATATTGACCTTGGAGAAATAGCTAGAACGATATATAAAGGCGTGATCACAAGGGCACAAGGATTTTGTTGATTCACAATAGGTCTTAACAAGCAACTCAAACAGACATCATTAATATAACAACCAAGACAAAACAAGCAAGAAATAGTACTTCCAGAGATTTGCACAAAAAGTTTTTGTTGGCCCTCATTTTTGGCTCACTAAACACTACTTAAACAGGGTTACAGAAAGTGGGGTGTTACAGGAGGCTTGCGTGTGGGAGGGGGTAGGGCTTCAGAGGCGAGATCGACGATGGATGGCTTGCAGCAAAGCCGTGCGGGGAAGGGAGTCCAGCGCGAGGAGAGACATGACATGCGGGCCAGGGCGGTCAGTGGCTGGAGAGGGGGTCTGACGGGCGGGGCCCGGATGTCAGCGGGTGGAGGTGAGGAGCTCGGGTACCGATTCGTGTCTGGCCATAGTTGGGCCTCAGGCCTCTTCTTTGGCTGGGCCGAACGGTTCGCCCCGGCTTCTTTTATAAATTTTTTCTTTTTCCTTTTTTGAAATCATTTTTTATTTCATAACTTTTGCAAATATGCATCAATTCAATTCAAACCACTTTCAGGAATTTTCTAAAATTCTCAGCAATGTTTTAAACTAGTAATTAACAAGTTTTCAAAACAAAACATGATTAGATAAATCTTAAATAAGCCAAATAGTTTTGCTTGCATAACATGAAATATGAATTAGGGTTTGAAAATAAATCTTTTGAAAATAGGAGAATAATATTTGATAAATAATAATTGAAAACCACTCTCCATCATATTCTTGAAAGAAACAACTTTTATAAACACATTCATTTTATAGCAAGTAAGCTTGGATAAGTTTGAATAAAAGGAAAAGATAATATTTTGGTACCTGGTTTTCTTAAAGAGGTTCTTCAAGAAATGTCAGGGGGTTTGAAAGGGTCTTTATAATAGAGCTTTCAAATAAACTCAAAAGTTTTAATTCCTTGTGAAATTTCAATCAATGCACTCAAAACAAAAGCAAAAAAATTCCCCCAAAATTTGATAAAATCTTGGGATGTTACAGCCAAGGACAATATCGGATCTAATCGATATATCAAACAGATTTGCAGACGGAGAAGATGCTGGTAACAATAAAAGGACATGGTCACCTGAAGACGATAGAGGAAACAAGTACATCAGTCAAAGGAGAAGATCCTGCAATTATGACAATTATGGTTCCCATAGCCAAGTGCCGCGGGATATAAAGACAACACCTACCAAGGAGATGGCAGAAATTCAGGGTATCACAACTACGGCAGAGAAGACTGAAGCAACAGTAAAAAGTTTCAGTCAAGAGGATCAAGGGAGTATAATCAATCACCAGATGACATGCTAAACAGACCATGCCATATACACTATGAATTCATCAACGGCAAAAGAGTGTCCCGGCACGCAATGAAGGATTGCAAGTTGTTTTTGAAACTTCAGGAAGTAGCAGGAAATAAACAAGCCGAAGCAAGGAGGCAGGGCTATGAGGGAAACATAAACAATGCACGTCCAGCAAACTATCAAGCAACCAATGAAGCGGCGCAAGGACAAAGTCAGCCAAATCAAGGAAACGACAATGATGGAGGATACATCCCATCCAAAGGACACATCACCACAATGATACAACCTGTACCGAAGTCACACAAAGAGGAAAAAAAGCATCTCTCGACAAGTCAATTTAGCAATAACATTGCCTCTAGTGACTACAGAATATTTGCACTGGTCCGAGCAGCCAATAGAATTCAACAAAGAAGACCACCCAATAACAGTACATCGGCCAGGAAATGCACCCCTGGTACTCAAAGCTCAGATAGGAGGATATGACGTAGAAAGAGTGAAGGAAATATGCCCTAGAGGAAATAATAATATTGTTATTATCATATTTCTTGTTATGATAATGTTTATACTCCATGCTATAATTGTATTAAGCGGAAACATTAATACTTGTGTGGTTTATGAACAACACCGTGTCCCTAGTATGCCTCTACTAGACTAGCTCATTGATTAATGATGGTTAAGGTTTCCTAACCATAGACATGAGTTGTCGATTAATAATGAGGTCATGTCATTAGGAGAATGATGTGATGGACAGACCCAAATAAAGCACAGCAATTAGATCGTGTCATTGTGTTCATCTTTGCGAAGCTTTTCCTATGTCAAGTATTGTATTCCTTAGACCATGAGATAATACAACTCCCTAGTATCGGAAGAAAGCTTTGAGGTCATCAAACATCATCCTATGTGAGGGTGATAATAAAGGTGTCTCTCAGGTGATCGGAAAGTACTTGTTGGGTTGTATGTATCGAGATGGAATTTGTCCCTCCCAAGTCGGAGAGATATACTTCGGGCCCACTCGGTAATCGATATCAACACCGCTTGCAAGCATGTGGTTAAGGAGTTAATCACGAAGTGATATCAGATTACGGAACGAGTAAAGTACTTGCTGTGAACGAGATTGAACTAGGTATGCCGATACCGACGATCGAATCTCGGGCGAGTAAAATATCGTGTGACGAAGGGAATACATATACGAGATTAATTGAATCCTGACATCGTGGTTCATCCGATATGATCATCGATGAATATGTGGGAGTCAATATGGGTTTCCAGATCCCGCTGTTGATTATTGATAGAAGATCATGTCTGCATATTCTCGAACCCGTAGGGTCACACACTTAACGTGCATCGACGCTAGGATAGAATGGATAATTGGTTTATGAGTTTTTGTTCGGAGTCTCGGATGAGATCCAGGACATCACGAGAGGTTCCGAAATGGTCCGGAGAATAAGATTCATATAAAGGAAAGCAGTTTTTGGATTCCGGAATCGTTTCGGAGTTTATCGGTATTGTATCGGAAGATTCTAGAAGGTTCCGGAGTGGGACCAACGTGGGCCCACTTATCGGAGGCCTATGTGGGCCTAAGGGGAAGTGTCCTGGCCACTTTGGGCCAGGCGCACAAGGCCCCTAAGGCCCAGCCGGCCAGCCCTTAGGGGAAACCCTAAGGGAACCTTCCAGAAGGAGGGGGGGAAACTTGCCCCCCACTCTTCCCCCTAGGCCGCCGCCCTAGGACTTGGAGGAGGGGCCAAGGCAGCCGGCCAGCCCCCCATATAAGGAGGGGCTGGGGCGCAGCCCCCTCCAACTCCAACCCTAGCCGTCGGCCAACTATTGTCCCTCCACCTCTCTCTCTCTCGCGACTGTGCGTAGGCGAAGCCCTGCCGCAGAAACTCTCCACCATAAGCACCACGCCGTCGTGCTGCAGATCCAATCTATGTGTCCACCATACTTGCTGGACCAAGGAAGGAGGAGACGTCGCTGCACCGTACGTGTGCATCTCTCAGAGGTGCCGCCACTTGCGGCGTAGGATCGGATCGGATCACGAGGAGGAGACGGCGAGTACGACTACGTCAACCACGTTCTGTTGAACGTTTCCGCTGTGCGATATCTTCAAGGGTATGAAGATCTCATCTACCTCTCTTGTTGATTACATCTCCTAGATTAGATCTTGGCTTTCTTGTTCGCATCCGTAGGAAATTTTTTGATTTACTATGCTGTGAAACCCTTCAAAGAGTGTTTATGGACGTAGGAAGTGGAATAAACTTGATATACACAAAAACGCTTCGAGCGATGCGTATATCACTAGAGTTCCTCAAACCAACTAATTGTTCCTTCCATGGAATCATACCTGGAAGCGCAAACTACCCATTGGGTCAAATAGCACTCGACGTTTGTTTTGGAAACCGCCAGAACTATAGAAAGGAGAAGCTTGACTTCAAAGTCATGGATTAGCCCTCTCAGTATCACGCAATCCTCGGGCGACCCGCGTTTTCGCATTTCATGGCAGTGCTTCACTATACCTACCTGGTACTCAAGATGCCAGGACGCAGAGGAATAATTACAGTAAAAGGAAGCTTCAAGATCTCAGATCTATACGACAAGGAATTCCACAAGATGGCGCAAACATTTGGCATGACAGCCGAATATGGACAACTCAACAGCAAAACAGAGAGTGCAACCACAACTACTACAAAGCAACCCGAAGAAGACTGCACAGAGCCAGAAGCGAAGAAACTTTGAGTCTAAGCATCAGACCTGAACGAGTCTACAACAAAGGAGTCAGGGACTCCTACAACATAAACGAAGTCTCCGACAAGCAATTAGAGAGTAGAGTAAGTAGAATAAGGCTACTAAGCCACGAGTCATAAGGGCAAGACCATCTAGATCCAGAACACAGGCCACCGGTTGGGTCTCTTGAGCCACCCCATGTATCTTTACATTCAGCATAATAAAAGACAAGTTCCTCATCTTTTGAGTTTACAAGTCTATCAGAGATTCTACGTGAATAAATACGAATAGTAGACTACAAAAAATTGCGGTCAAATGCACAAATAACAATAGCGTCTTGAGTACAACTCTTTGATAACAGCATCAGAATAGTTAAAACTCTCACGCTCACAAAAATAGAACAAAGCAAAATACAACGAATAAATCCTCGACTACAACTCCACTTGATCTGATGAATCAACAAGGAGTGGGTTCAAATAATGATACTCGCGAAAGAAGCTAGCATCGGCTTCAAGCAGCCTCGTAATAATCCTGCTTGCAGGCTGAAGGGTAGCATCCATATGAATCTGTAGCGCCACAGTTCTAAATCTTTGTGAAGAAGGCAATCCCAAAGACATGGTACTAAAATTCAGCCTTGGATGCCACTTCCGTACCCAGCCGAGAGCGAAATTGGCGCCAGCTACCAGGTTAAGCTCTATCAATCGATGAATACGTTAGCTCGTCCTAAAAACTTCAAGTAGCTGGCCAAAATTCTCAGGAGGAGGATTCCTGGGAAGCATAACAGAATACATGGTTGTCAAGGATTTTCGACAACCATCAACAGATTCTCCGACGTGATGAACATGGTCTTGTAGAAGAACAATGGCGCTACGACGACGAGCATCAACCCAAAAAGTATTGGTATCTGAAGATACCCTCTCAAGAGCTGCAACTCACTCAGAAACTCGACGGTCCTCGGCAACAGGGTCCAAGCAAATACCTGGAGAATAAGAGATTAAGGCATATGAAACTAAAAGATGCAACAAAAGACACTCGGGGGCTCCAAGAAGCTTAAATTGCAATTGCTCACATACTGACTCGATAATCCCAATCAGGAAAGCATCACACTCTTCAAGATGAATAATCTTTGCCATCAGATAAGACACCTAAATTTCGAGAGAGGACACCTTCTTCATTAAAGCAAAAGACTTCCTAGCTTGATCTATGGCAGTCTTCACTTGTCATTTGAAAAGGGATAACCGACCCTCAATATTAGCAATCCTCGACAGATGCTCAGCACAACGCCAAGAAGGATAATGACCAGAGGGACCATCAAAATCTGATATATCCGTGGGCAGTGAACCATGCTCGAATTCCGGAGTTTCGACATCACAGCTAGGCTGGACAAACAGAATACAATAAACTTCAAATGCAATACATGTCAAAAGTCATCACAGTGCAAAATATTTACAAGAGGTAGATTCTGAGCAAACAACTACAAAGGACAATGTGTCAAGTTACAACAAAATGGGACTAAACATAATACTATTCTACAAGGACAGGCGAAAGTCTACGCCATCTCAGCAGCTGTGGATCCGTGGGAGCAGGTGTACTCGAGGAAGGCGCAGAAGTCCCAGGTGCAGGAGTCGAAGGAGTTGGCATAGGAAGAATCAGGGACACAAGCTTGGGTGCGTACTCCTTCGCCTTCTTAAAGAACTCTTTCATCTCTGTTGGAGGACGAGCATAAGAGGAGCCAACTTTCTCCCAGTTTACTTCCTCTCCATGTGATTGGGCGAGAGAAATCATCCTTTCAACACCTCGTTTCACTGATGTAAGCTTCATCGCAAGAACGGGGTCTTCAATGGTGTCAAAGGCTTCAACTAGCTTCATGAAATTGCGGGTAGGCAGTTCATCCCTCTTCCTCGGGAATAACCCGACAAACACGCGAGTCAGAACATGGCGAGTTCATTGGAGGACATCTTGAGCAAGCCGCCAGTTTGACTCGAAAACCTCCACTGCATCCAGTAGAGGGTCTTTGGCACTTTCTTGCCAAAGTTTCCATACTTCTCCAAGTTTCTCTACTTCATCACAGAAGTACAAGTAAGTCAAGAGAAGCATATTGATAGATGTAACTTTAGCGAGACACAAGGATAAGACGAAGCACTTACTGCCAACAGACGTGCAAATCTCGTCAAGTCGCTCCACCACAGCTTGTTCATATTTGGCTTGTTTCTGAGTAGCCTCAGCCAAAGCTTTTTCAGCCTTCTTAGCCTTGGTTTCTGCTACCTTAGCAGCCTTATTAGCATAAACTTTGGCAGTGTTGGCATCCTTAAGAGCTTCAGTAGTGGTTTTCAGTTCGGCTTCCAATGCCGCTACGCGAGCAAGAGCCGTGGCCAGAGCAACCGCAAACAAGGAGATGATATCAACAAAGGTGAGCAAAAAGGAATGGAAATAGGAAAACAAAGCGAGGGAAAATACCTTTGGATTCATCAGCAGCTTCCTGAATCTTAACACAATCAGTGCCAAGAGATAGAAATCTCTGCATCAAGGGCTGCAGAACAAAACTATATAAGAACACCAAAGTGCAAGAACAAAGGGTTAGAGTACAGAAAGTGGTGCTTACATGATCAGAAGAAGAGGAAGGTCGATGCACTTCAAGGGAAACAGATGTAATGTGTGTCATTTTATTTTGACATTTTATAGCTTGTGCACCAACAACCTTTTCCTGGAGGTCCTATGCCATGGTCTCCTCCTAAGGGCGTTTCTTCGGAGCGGTTGAAGTTGCTGAAGGAAGAACCATAGCGGCGGCCTTTTTCATCTTGTCGTCATCGCTAAAAGAAAATTATTCAGGTTCAAGAGAAGAAGAAGATCAAAAGAAAGAAAACTTGGAGAAAAGGATTGGGTACACTTACGAGTCAAGTAACTCGAAGATATCAAGGTCGGAACCCTTGACAATCATTTTCTACTGCGGTACATCTTTCGGATTAGATGTACCCGAGGAGGTCAAGTCTTCCATGCGTTTCCGCTTCTTCTCTGCACCTTGAGCCTCAGACTCAGCGAGGGGAGGCGACAAAGTGGAATCGCTTCCCTCCAAAGAACCCTCGGCTTCATCTCTGTCCTGGTTCTCACAAGCCTCGGGGGCTCCGGAGTCAGCAGGCGCGGGTTCGGCATTGATGGGTCCTTCCTCGGGAAGAGAAGGGTGTGAAGCCAAAAATTGGTGGTCCTACAAAGAATTCGAAGTACAAAGCGTCAACAAACATATAGTTCAAGGAGAAAAAAGAAAATGATGTATTTCTTCAGATTGCAAGTCACGTACCTGTGGCAAGGGGTGCGTGGAGTCAAAGAAAGGGGCTAGACAAGCATGAATTTCTATCTTCGCAGTGAGAGTAGTCAAAGATCTAACCCTCTTATCGAGATCTTTTTTCTCTGGGTCCCGAGAAGAGACTCAAGAAGGATTGGTCGAGCCAGAATAAGTCCATAACATAGAAATTCGCGCTTGTAGCGGTTGAATGTGTCTTTGAAGAAAGAACTCCATAAGCTGCATTCCTGTCAGTCCGCTCCCTGCTGCATTCTCGTGTTCTTGAATACGAGCTAGCAATGGCTGGATGCTTTCAATTTCATCTTCAGAAGGCAAAGCATCCCATGAAGTCAGTTTTGTCAGGCCCTTGCTGGCATCAAAGGGAGCAAGCCCATATTGATCAGAGTCAGAGATTTTCTGGTACTTGATGTAGAACCATTTTTGTCTCCAACCTTGCACTATCTGGGCCATCTGAAACTCAAGATATTGCGACTCCGATCGCACAGAGAAAATGGCTCCACCAAGTTTAGGAATTTCGGCTAAAGAACCGCTAGGACGTAGGCGCAAGAGATACTTCCACAGAATCCAATGAGGGTCGATGCCCAAGAATGCTTCACAGAGGGTGACGAAGCAAGCAATGTGCAGTAGAGAATTTGGCGTGAGTTGATGTAGCTACACGCCATACACAAAGAGAACCCACGAAGGAATTCATGGGCAGGAAGGGATAAACCGCGAAGGAGAAAAGCAAGGAACATCACCCGGTATCCCGCCCACGGTGAAGGAACAGCCTCGTCTCTAGGGAAGATGATCCCAGCTGATTCTGATAGAAATCCCTCCTTCTTCGCTTTCTTTAGATTTGTCTTATCGAAGGACGAGGGAATCCAGCCCAGAGTCTGCTTCTTTGTCCCCTTCTTGGCCATCTTCGATCGATGAGCAACTCTCTTGATGGGCATGCAATGGCGAGGCGCTCAGGGGCTGCGAGAAAAGGGCGAGCGCAAGGAAGAAGAAGCAGTGGTGGCGGAGGAGAAGCAATGAACTGGTAAACAGTAAAAATAAAAGGCTTCTCCTTAAATAAACCTTCCACAGGAAGGAACATGGGCTGCGATGTGGCGTGCAAAACGGAAGCGGCAAGCCCACTAACGGGCAGAAAATTCGGAAATTACCATGCTGCCTATGTGCAACTGTCAGTGTCCGGTCAAATCATTGTAGAAGGTAATCATATCAATTACATCATGAATACTAGCTCAATCGAAGGAATACAAGTCAAAGAAAATTGTTGAGTCTATGATCGCCTCCAAAGAAGCCGACCATAGCCTCGGGGGTTACTCCCATCGGGAGCGCTGGTCGCGCACCCGATGAAAGGAAAGAAGAAAGGGAAGAAATTGTTTATGAAGGTCATGACAAGGAAACACGAGACAAGAAGCAAATATTTTTGAGCCTATACCCGAAAAAATTCGAATATAGCCTCGGGGGCTACTCCCATTGGGAGCGCTGGTCGTGCACCTGACGAAGAAGAAATTATCAAACTACGCAAGCAGGGAGATAATATATAGAACATGCATTGGAGTAAATTATCAACTACATTGTCAAAAGATCAACATCGGACATTACTATTCGTTAATTCACTCCCATCGGGAGGGATTTGATATTTGCCGAGTAAAAACAACCTAAAGATTTTGGGTATTAAAACAGCCAAACAAGGCTCATGACAAAATTATGATTCTCAAGCCGCGTCATCGTGATAAAAAGCTTGAATGCCATGATTGTAAAAGATCATGAAGGTTAGACCTCAGGATCCGTCCTGCATGGCCTAGTATACGCACATGAATGCGCTCTGCTAGTAAATTTCTGTATCCACGATGCAAAGAAAAATCCCAATGGACGCACTAAGTACCCTGAGAAATACTGGAATCCTATCTTTGTAAGTCCTAAATGTGGCAAAAGACTGGGTTACGCCAGGTACCGGATTCAAGTCCAGGGGCTTGAGTTTGAAGTAGGTAACAAGTTTCTGCTCAGGTAGTTAACTGGTCTCCTGATCCGTCAGAAGTGCCAGACTTGTTAACCAAAATTGAGAAATAAATAATATGAGTTGTCTGATGAATACAGGGAAAAAGAAAAAGTCAAAGATTGACCAAGTTGAAGATATAAAGATTTGAGATTCCACCCGAATCTACAATTCTGGTAGAATCTCGGGGGCTACTGCCAAGGGTATAACTAATAAGGCCCATTATCTTAGTACCCCTGGGCCCGTTAGGAAGGCCTAAGCATAAAATATAGTCGAAATACGAGATGACATCGTGTACAGACATTGTAATTTGTATTGAACCCGACCGGTTCCTCGAGACCTGGCCACCTATATAAAGGGGCTAGGAGAGGCCGACCAGGTACAGATTGAGATTGAGCCAATTGAGTACTACGTTTATTCTCGATACACATCAAACCTCGCATTGTTTGTCTGATCTTTACCTTCGAGTTCATTCGACGCCATCTTCCCCCAATCCTATGTCCTTCATCTAAGACATTTGCTGAGTTAACCCTCGTCAGTGGTTGTCTTCCTTGAGCAGGTAAGCAGCTCGGTGGAGCGCTACCAGACGCCCGATCCGCCGCCGCCTCCCCGACGCTCCTGATGAAGGCCGTCGACCTCCCCGCATCTATAAATATCTCTCCGCCGCCGCATCAAACCCTAGATTCTCTAGTTTTTCTTTTCTCTCGCCCTCGTTTTCTCTGCACGTCATCGAAACCCTAGCTTCGGCCGAGATCGCTCGCCGTCGCTAGAGACCACCCGGAGCCTCGTCGTGAAGCTCCAGAGCTCCGAATTGATGAGTTAGTCATCCACGCTGAAGGAATCGATCTTGAGTGGATCCAATCGCTGGATTTGTGTCGTTCCCTTTTGCCGGAGTTCGTTGGGAAACTCAATGATTCATTCAACTCCGACCATCTCCATCCCCTCCGAGCATATAATCATCACCAGGGTGAGTCTACACACCTCTGGAGCCCCTTTTGCATCCTATTGTGCTTGGTATCAAGATAGTGTGTCTCACCGTCGTGTGCCGCCGCGGGAGAGCTTGCCGGAGATCTCTCCGGTGGCCATTTTTGGGTGGAAACACCGCGGTTAGGTTCGTCTTAGAGTCCTAGTTCGGTTGAGCCTAGCCAAATCGTCCCCGGAGTGCTGCAACGTCCTCTCCGGCGATCATCGTCAGTGATTCAACCTAGTCAAATGATTTTACTTAGTCACTGCCCACGTGGTAGATGACCAGGTCATTGGACCCACTCGTCAGCCTCTAGGGTTAGATTGAGCCTCGGTTAGAAAAGTAATTCCAGTTAGATAAGAATCCAAAAAATAGAAACTTAGAAATTCATATCTAATTTATTTTAAATTAGAAAAATACATATAATATATCCAAATGTTCATAAAAACAAAATCTAGCTATTTAAATTATAATCTTGAGTGCTTATGTGAAATAATTTTGAATTTTTTTGAAAACTTGTTTATGTACTATTTGAATTTTGAATTCAAATCTAATTATGATAATTCAAACTAAATTTCGAAATATCAAAAAAAAAAATTTATAACTTAAAGAATGTTATTTAAATTAATAATATTTAATTCGAAAATATTATCAACTAGGATTTGAAAACCCTAAAACCATCTTCCTTAGTAATTTTAAATACTAAAATTAAGGTAAAAAAATCAAAATTTGTGTATTAGAATTATTTCATAATTCCAAAATTATTATTCATCACTTGTATCATTAAATGTTAAATTTAAAACTCTTGCATCAACTTGAATCATCTAAAATTGTACTTCAAACCCTAGCAACTAATAATAAAGGCAATTTTGTTTCTTAATTACTCAAATGCTCCTACAAAAGAAAAGCATCAGTAAATGAAGTTTTGTACTCCCTCCGATCGGAAATAACTATTGGCAATTTTGTACTAGCTTAGTACAAAATTTGTACTAAGTGCCCGACAGTTATTTCCGATCGGAAGAAGTATTAAATGTCCATTAAGGTATATGTTCTTGGAAAGTTATTCTTTCAAAGAACATATCAAATAAGCATCACACCCATTCACATGCCTTGATGTAAATAATTGCCTATGCATGTTAGGAATAATGTCAGCTATAGAAACCACCATATGTGTTAACAACAATGTAAATTACTTTGAATAACCATGCTTCACTAAAACTCTTCCAATACTAAATAAAACTTAGTTTGTTCCTTTATATGTTCCACCTAATAACTACTCCAGGATTAATAGAAATTTTATAAACCCAACACTAAAACTTACCTGTAGTACTTTTATTCCTTAATAATTATGTTCTTCAAAAGTTATTCTTTCAAGACATCTTGAAAGTAGATATCAAACCATTTCATTAATATTTAATTTCTATTTATGTGTCAAGATTGTTGTCAACCCCAAAACTAACTAGGTATTCTTATTAAATAAGAATTACTTCAACTTTGCATGTCCTTAATCAACTACTTGATTGCTAATAATAAGATATCACTTAAAAGTGTTACTTTCAAGTCCTCATCTACTGCTTTACGAGTCTTTTGCAATAACTCTTGTTTCAAGCTTTATTCTATTGCTAATGAAGGATAGTCAACAAACCTAAAACCCTTAATAACCTTGTTTGAGAAACTCTTTTAAAAGTGCAACACACCATAAAGAAATCACCGCAACTCACCCATCCTAAATCATTGGGGTTAGGTTACACTTAGAGCGATGCATATCTTATATTATGCATATGATGCCGTAGTTCTTTTAGCATCATCTTTACCAGATGATGGTGCTATTTAAGAATTTGGATTTCTTACATATCGAAGACCTTGACTTGCATAATCTTGTAGTCAAAAGGCAAGTTCACTCTTGCTCATGCCTTTGATTATTTTTATCAAATTATTTGCAAATATATACCTATGGTATTACTACTGTATCTAAAAGCAAAAGGTTCTCTTTTTATAATTAATATGACTAGCTGGTTATCGACACGAGTGGTGGTAACCTAGGATGGCTGGCAAATGGAACCATGGTATGATTGATGTGGTGGAGGTTCCATTTGCACTGGAAAAGTAAACCCTAGGACTTAACAACTAATGTCGCAGTTATTCTTGCACCGTAAAAACCATGTTGTCTAAGAGACTTGGAATGGGACGAGAAAGTCATCTGTCTCTTCTTTTGTTTGCATGATTGGCCACCGCCTATACCCTCCAGAATTTATATATGGTCTAGTTAATAACACTACATGTTGATCTGGATACATTTAATGTAATGCATATATATTAATTATTGAAGACTTCAACAAAACAGACAAATTAACCAGCTTAAAAATACATCACATGATATATACATCGTTTCATGTCTCACACGTGTCAACTAACTAGTATGCTTACATACTAAAGATAGTCTAATATAGTAATTATTTTAACAGTAGACATTCTCCCCTAGCAACAAACCATAACTATAGAGGGATCCAAAAATTTGTGATGCGAAAGAAATGAAAACTCCATGGGGAACAACAAATATTAGTCTACGGGAACAATTCATAACTATCTAAACAAGGAATAGCAAAACAAATATTGACTATAGATGAGACAAAATTTAGGTAACAAAACAAATGAACCTATGTGGGGAACAAAAAGTTAGTCGGCAAAACAACTCACGGCTATAAAAGAAGGACCAAAATTTATGGTTCGGCGGAACAAAACTGACTATAAAGGAAACAAAAATTTAGGCCGCGGAACATATCAAGACTGTATATGAGAAACAAAAATTAGTCCATGGAACAAATCATGATTATAAAAAACTGACAAAAATTTACCGTCCTAGCAACAATCCATGACTATAGAGGGATCCAAAAATTTGGATGCGGAAGAAATGAAGACTTCATGGGGAACAAAACATATTGGTCCACGGGAACAATTCACAAATATCTAAACAAGGAACAAAAGTTTTAATGGCCGCGGAATAAATATCGACTATAGAGGGGACAAAATTTTACGTAACAAAACAAATCAATCTATATGAGGAACAAAAAGTTAGTCGGCAAAACAATTCACAACTACAAAAGAATGACCAAGATTTATCGTCCGATGTAACAAAATTGACTATAAATGAAACAAAAATTTAGTCCGTGGAACAAATCAAGACTATATATGATTAACAAAAATTAGACAATGGAACAAAATCACGATTATAAAGAAGGAACACAAATTTACCATCCTAGCAACAAACCACGACTATTGAGGGATCCAAAAATTTGTGATGCGGAAGAAATGAAGACTCCATGGGGAACAAAAGATATTAGTCCACGGGAACAATTCACAAATATGTAAAAAAGGAACAAAAGGTTTAATGCATGCAGAACAAATATCGACGATAGAGGGGACAAAAGTTTAGGTAACAAAACAAATGAACCTATATGACGAAATAAAGTTAGCTGGCAAAACAAATCACGACTACAAAAGAAGGACCAAAATTTATCGTCCGGCGGAACAAAATTGACTATAAAGGAAACAAAAATTTAGGCCGCATAACATATCAAGACTATATATGAGAAACAAAAATTAGTCCATGGAACAAATCATGACTATCAAGAAGGAACAAAAATTTACCGTCCTAGCAACAAACCACGAATATAGAGGGATCCAAAAATTTGTGATGCGGAAGAAATGAAGACTCCATGGGGAACAAAAGATATTAGTCCATGGGAACAATTCACAACTATGTAAACAAGGAACAAAGGTTTAGTGCTCGCAGAACAAATATCAAATATAGAGGGGACAAAAATTTAGGTAAAAAAATAAATGAACCTATATGAGGAATAAAAAGTTAGTCGGCAAAACAAATCACGACTACAAAAGTACCAAAATTTATCGTCCGACGGAACAAAATTGACTATAAAGGAAACAAAAAATTAGGCCGCAGAACATATCAAGACTGTATATGAGAAACAAAAACTAGTCCATGGAACAAATCACGACTATCAAGAAGGAAAAAAAATTACCGTCCTAGCAACAAACCACGACTATAGAGGGATCCAAAAATTTGTGATGCAGAAGAAATGAAGACTCCATGGGGAACAAAAGATATTAGTCCATGGGAACAATTCACAACTATGTAAACAAGGAACAAAGGTTTAGTGCTCGCAGAACAAATATCAAATATAGAGGGGACAAAAATTTAGGTAACAAAATAAATGAACCTATATGAGGAATAAAAAGTTAGTCGGCAAAACAAATCATGACTACAAAAGGACCAAAATTTATCGTCCGACAGAACAAAATTGACTATAAAGGAAACAAAAAATTAGGCCGCAGAACATATCAAGACTGTATATGAGAAACAAAAACTAGTCCATGGAACAAATCACGACTATCAAGAAGGAACAAAGCGTCCTAGCAACAAACCAGGACTATAGAGGGATCCAAAATGTTGTGATGCAGAAGAAATGAAAACTCCATGGGGAAAAAAAGATATTAGTCCATGGGAACAATTCACAACTATGTAAACAAGGAACAAAGGTTTAGTGCCCGCAGAACAAATATCAAATATAGAGGGGACAAAAATTTAGGTAACAAAATAAATGAACCTATATGAGGAACAAAAAGTTAGTCGGCAAAACAAATCACGACTACAAAAGAATGACCAAAATTTATTGTCCAGCGGAACAAAATTGACCACAAAGGAAATAAATTTTTTGGCCACGGAACATATCAAGACTGTATATGAGAAACAAAAACTAGTCCATGGAACAAATCACGACTATAAAGAAGGAACAAAATTTTACCGTCCTAGCAACAAACCATGACTATAGAGGGATCCAAAATGTTGTGATGCGGAAGAAATGAAAACTCGATGGGGAACAAAAGATATTCGTCCATGGGAACAATTCACAACTATGTAAACAAGGAAAAAAAGTTTAGTGCCCGCAGAACAAATATCGAATATAGAGGGGACAAAAATTTAGGTAACAAAATAAATGAACCTATATGAGGAACAAAAAGTTAGTCGACAAAACAAATCACGACTACAAAAGAAGGACCAAAATTTATCGTCCGGTGGAACAAAATTGACTATAAAGGAAACACAAATTTAGGCCGCCAAACATATCAAGACTATATATGAGAAACAAAAATTAGTCCATGGAACAAATCATGACCATAATGAAGGAACAAAAATTTACAGTCCTAGGAACAAACCACGACTATAGAGGGATCCAAAAAATTGTGATGCGGAAGAAATAAAGACTCCATGGGGAACAAAAGATATTAGTCCACAAGAACAATTCACAACTATGTAAACAAGGAACAAAAGTTTAGTGCCCTCAGAAAAAATATCGAATATAGAGGGGACAAAAAATTATGTAACAAAATAAATGAACCTATATGAGGAACAAAAATTTAGTCCGTAAAAAAATCACGACTACAAAAGAAGGACCAAAATTTATCGTCCGGTGGAACAAAAATTGACTATAAAGGAAACAAAAATTTAGGCCGCGGAACATATCAAGTCTATATATGAGAAACAAAAATTAGTCCATGGAACAAATCACAACTATAAAGAAGGAACAAAAATTTACCGTCCTAGCAACAAACCACGACTATAGAGGGATCCCAAAATTTGTGATGCGGAAGAAATGAAGACTCCATGGGGAACAAAATATATTAGTCCACGTGAACAATTCACAACTATGTAAACAAGGAACAAAGGTTTAGTGCCCGCAGAACAAATATTGAATATAGAGGGGACAAAAATTTAGGTAACAAAACAAATGAACCTATATGTGGAACAAAAGGTTAGTCGGCAAAACAAATCACGACAACAAAAGAAGGACCAAAATTTATCGTCCGGTGGAACAAAATTGACTATAAAGTAAAAAAATTAGGCCGCGGAACATATCAAAACTATATATGAGAAACAAAATTTAGTCCATGGAAGAAATCACGACTATAAAGAAGGAACAAAAAATTACCGTCTTAGCAACAAACCACGACTATAGTGGGATCCCAAAATTTTTGATGCGGAAGAAATGAAGACTTCATGGAGAACAAAAGATATTAGTTTACGGGAAAAAATCACAACTGCGTAGACAAGGAACAAAGGTTTAGTGCCCATGGAACAAATATCGACTACATAGGGGACACAAATTTTGGTAACTGAACAAGTGAAGACCATAGGAGGATCAAAGTTAGTTGGCCAAACAAATGACAATTGCAAAGAAGGAACAAATATTTACTATCCATGGAACAAACCATAACTAGAGAGGGAACAAAAATTTGTGTCACGAAACAACTTTAGACTGCATAGAGAATAAAAATTTAGTCTGCAAAAAAAATGATAGCTACCAAAAAAAGCCTCAGTGAAACCAAAAAAACTACAAAGACCACAAAATTTAGACAACTGAACAAAATCAAAGACTGCATGGAGAACATAAATTTAATCTACAAAGAAGGAAGAAAATTTTAGTCTACAAAGCATCGAATAATGACGTTGAGAGGAAGGAGAATATAAATACTATGGAATAAATTTCAAATTCATGGAATAAAATTTATAACACATGGAATGAAACATGGTTACAAAAGAAGAACACATTTTAGACTAATTAGAAACAAAAAATATAAAAAGGAAAATTTAAAACTAAAAATGGAACAAAAAGATGTAATCATGAAATGAAAATTGGTTTTAAAAGGACAATATGTAAAAATAAAGAGAAAACGTGAAAAGAGAGTACAAGAAATAAACAAAAAAGTAAAAGAAAATAGAAAGAAAACACGAAAAAGAAGAAAGAAAAATAACCAAAAAACAAAAAAGGAAAAAGGAAAATAAAAAGAAAACGAAAAAGAAAACGTACCGAAGAAAGACACCTGAACGTGTTTTAGTTTCCTTCTATTGATGGAGGCACGGGAGTCAATGCCTGAGCCGCGCATACGAGTGATTGTAAAAAAAAACGCGCGTACGTGTGAAAGAACTCGAACGAAAGCAAAGCGTCGAACGAAAGCGAATCAAATCCTCACAGAAGAAGCAATAAACGGGCCAAGCCCACGACGCAAACTGTTCTGGGAAACGAACCCTCGGTAACGCACCCCGCGCCGCGCACCCCCTACTCATCCGGGCGTATTTGGGCCTGGCCCGTCAGCGAATTTTCTTTTTCTTTTTTTTCTATCTTTCTTCTCTTTTGTCTTTTTCTTCTCTTTTTCTTTTTTCGGATTTTCTTTTTTCGGTTTTTCTTTTTTGTTAAGATTTTGTATTTTTGTTCAAATTCGAAATTTTTCATATTTTGAAAATTGTTCATATTTGATTTTTGTTCAAACTTGAAAATTGTTCATATTTAGAATTTGTTGATATATAAAAAATGTTCATATATGAAATTTGTTTATATATAAAAAATGTTTTATATGAAATTTGTTCAAATTTGAAAATTGTTCATATTTCGAATTTGTTCATATATGAAAAATGTTCATATATGAAATATGTTCATCTTTGAAAATTGTTCATATTTCGAATTTTATTTTTAATTTGAAAATTGTTCATATTTTGATTTTTGTTCAAACTTGAAAATTATTCATATTTCGAATTTTTTTCAAATTAAAAAAAAACAAAAAGAAAAAACAAAAACAGTGAAACTCATGGGCCGCGGCCCAACTACACACCCCGCGGGCGGGGTACGCGGCCCCTCGTGCCCGCGCTGCCAACGGGCGGCGTATAGGAGTCCCCGTAGTGCGCGCGCTACCGAGTCGATCGCCCGCCCCAGGCCATCTCGTGCCGCACACGACCACAGACCCGGCTCCCTTTTCTGGTGGGCCGGCCCATCTCCCTGGGAGCGATGGACCGCCCGTGTCCGACGTATCTGCTTCAGGGATCGAGCCCCGCCTCTAGCTTGTTCGCTTCATCAACACGCCAGGCGATCTCGATTATGCAACGGATAAGGAAGTCGGATCACTCCAAGAAAAAAGGCATCGTTGGTGGTCATCGTGGTGGTCAATGGAAAGAATTAAATTAGCACATTGATTCGTACGTGCAATTTTTTTCTTCCGGGTAAGAGAATATTAAGGAGAGACATCACAGTGGTGTCAGGTGGTCTAATCGGATCGCTAACAGAAGAAAAAGGAAACTGCAGATTGATCCCGTGCAGATTGGATACCGTGATTCAGGTCAGATTTTGTTGAACGGAAATTGTGCCAACAAAAGGAAGATAAAATTGAGACACTGGTTTGGTTCGTAGTTTTAGGAGGAGGCAGCTATGTTCATTTGGATCCTTAGTGTGCAGGAATTGTCCTGTTTATTTCGGGTGAACTGCTCAATCTGTTTCAAAATCCAGTTTGCATTTACAGGCGTACTCAGCTTATTTGAACCCTTAGCATACATGAATATGTCTTGTTTGTTATGGGTGATCTACTTGATGTGCTTCAAGATTGCATTCAAAGAATCGTTTGTGTCTCAATCAGGATGGTAGGTTGGTGGTGCCAAAGACTAAAAGGCGCCAAAGGCAAGTTAAGCTAGTCGAGAGGGAGGATGTGGTGTGGCAGGCTGGCAAGACTTGAAGATGGAGAGTGGCGATATTGCTGATTTGACGCCTCATGCTCGAGAAGACTCTCCGGTGTTGAGGACAACGCCTTTACAAGAAGGGGAGGATGATGAGGATCGGCACGCTAGGACATCCTACGAGATGAAGTAATTAAGTTTTAGGTTGTGCCATTCAATTATAATTGTATCCATGTTATTCATTAGCTAGGTCATGCTGTGGGCCAATTAGGGTTTTATGATATGAGCACGAAGGAGGAGGTGAAGCCCAATTTCAGGACTCCACCAAGATGAGGGAAACTCGTTGCAGATTGGCACGCCAGGACGACCTACGATATGTAATAATTAGTCTAAGGTTGTGTCAACAATTTATATTCGTGTTTCTGTTATTTCGTAGCTAGGTCAAGTTGTGGGCCACATAGGGTTATTTGTGTTTTGGGTTTGGGCATGTCCAAGCCCAACAGTTTTCTAGCCATATATATAAGGAGGCTAGCCGTCTAGGGTTTAGGAGAGTCAGAATTTTAGAGTTAAACTATCACGTGGTGTTCCACGATGTATCATCCCTCCAGGGAAATGGCGCTGCCGTGTTATCTAATATAGATTGCTGTGAAGGTTATCAGGCTTAGGTTTGAGGCGTGTTGATCTTCATCACGTTGCTTGCTGGATTCGTTCCTCTTCTTCAGGTGACGTTCTTCACGTTATTGGAAGATTTCTATCTGGGTAGACTCGCTATGAAAGATCGGGACAAAACTCAAGGATCATCAACTTGATCCTTATCATGTGGTATCAGATTACTGGGTTGATCACCATGAGTATCTTCTGTTGATTGTTTGATCTGCGAATTGTTCTTCCTCGAGCTATTTTTAGATCAGATTATTTGCGGCTTGTTTCTTCACCGTAGTGTTCAGATCGGATTGTTTTGTTGTCGGCAGTCCAGGCGGTCATTTCAATCCCAGGTGCACGAGTGTTGCTGATTATAGTTGAGTTCAGGCAATCCACGATCTCCTCTAGATCGAATCCATCCCCGATAGCTACGTTGGATCGAGGCAGTTCTTTTTTCCTTTCCAGATCGATCTCATCGGATTGCCAGAGTCCTTAGCGATATACACCTTGCCTGGACAGATCCAATCAAGCTGTGAAAAAAGGAGACAAGATCCGCACGTGCAGGATCGGGTGTTACCACTACTAGTATCAATCGAAGGGATCGATCGTGTGTGCGCTTGACCGCGGAGGTCGTCTGCCCCTGAGCAACCGCCCCGCGCCTCGCTCTGTTCCCAGTGGGCCGGCCCATTAGCTGGATACTGTGCGCCTCGCTTCGCCCTGGCAGCTCTCTAGTGATCGACTCGCTCGACCACGTCTGGAGCGCTCTTTTCCCTCGAGTGAGTTCTGCTGCGAGATCGCCCCGGGGCAGACAGCCTCCGTCCCTGAGCGCCATCGCGCCCTGCCTCCGCTGGTTCCTGGCTAGTGGTCTCAGTTCTGTGTTGAAAGACCGTGAAAAGAGCTGGAATTGATCGTTTACGGTCATATATCGAGAGATCTCTAGTATGATTCAAAGAAATATTTAGGTATGGGTTTATCAAGACCTGTCCGGTTAACTGACAAAGCGAACGATATATACATTGACTATTTAGAGATCTTGGTTGGTTTGAGGTATGATGCAACTAAAATCAAGTGGAGATTGGACAGTGCTGCAAAGTTCGCAGAGTATGAGTCTTGGGAATCTCACATGGAGCGTGGCTTTGCACAATGTCGTGCACATGATAGCAAGTTTGGCGGCCCTACTGAATTTCTACTTGCCCATTGGTGTGTGGATGCGCAGGTGGTTACTTGGTGGCGTGAAGAATGGTGCGCAAAGGGCATCACACTTGGAACATCTAATTGGGAGGATTTGAAGCAATTTTTGCGTACTCGATTTTTGGACAAGTCCGTTGAGTCGAACAAGGCGGTTATTCCAGAGGTACAAGCCAAGGTTGATGGAGATGACACACCATTGAGAGGTATGAGTATATAGCTTCATAAATTGTCCAATGATGATGAGGCAGTAAGAAGGAATCAGCGATGCAGGCTTTTTCCAACACAGTGCACCATCAAGGAGAAGACATGCAAACTGATTATTAACTATGGTAGTTAATGTAATGGCATCAGTAGGGCTGTGGTGGCATCATTGGGGTTGTCCACATGGCGTATTCGTGAACCTAAGCATGTTGAGTGGTTGAATAGATGTGGTGTGCTGAAGGTTACTCATAAGGTACGTGTGCCATTTATAGTTGGTGATTATGTTGATGAGGTGGAGTGCGATGTGTTGCCATTGGAGGTTTGTGGGATGTTACTTGGACGTCCATGGCAGTATGATCGCAATGCTATGCATGCTGGGAGAGCAAATACATATTCTTTTGTGCATGATGGCAAACAATGGACATTGAAGCCTATGACAGATGATCATATCAAGTCCGATGTCGAGTTGGTGGTTTGCAAGGAGAAGTTGCATAAAGCTAAGCCACAACCAAGGCTAGCTAAGGTGCAGCATGAGGATCATGATGCAAAAAGCATCGGTGGTGATAATGTTTCAGCCAAGCCTATAGATGACAAGTCCGTTGTTCTTGTTAGTGACAAGCCGGTTGAAGTCAAGCCTCTTATTGATGAAGGGAAGGATATGTCAGCCTGTGTTCCATGTGTTCCACTTCCAGTTCGTGTTGGCATGGGTGTTCAGACCGATGACGGTGGTGCTGATCATGTTCCGGTGCATATGGTGCCGCGGGTAGTCAACCACAGTTTTGTTGGAACACCTCGGAGACGTTTTGTTGGAGCAGCAGTGCGTGTGCATACAGGCAAAGATGGACGTGTTCGTCAGTTGTGTGGCCCAGGCATTACTATTTTGCAGGGTCATGCTAAGAAGGTTCATGTTCAGCCGCAAAGTGCTCCATCAAGAGTTGAGAAGAAGAAGGTGGTGACGCCTAAGTACAAGTTCATTTGGCAAAGAAAAGAGGTGCAACCACCCAAGGCTGTATCAAGTCGAGCAGGCCAAGAGGGAGGATGTGGTGAGGAAGGCAAGCAAGTCTTGAAGACGGCGAATATGCGTGGTGCTATTGTTGATATTCCGCCACCCTTTCGAGCAGACCCTCACGCGTTGGGGACAACGCTTTTTGAAGGGGGGAGGATGATATGGGCATGAAGGAGGAGGTGAAGCCCAATTTCAGGACTCCACCAAGATGGGGGAAGCTCGTTACAGATTGGCACGCCAGGACGACCTACGATATGTAATAATTAGTCTAAGGTTGTGTCAGCAATTTATATTTGTGTTTATGTTATTTCGTAGCTAGGTCAAGTTGTGGGCCACATAGGGTTATTTGTGTTTTGGGTTTGGGCCTGTCCAAGCCCAACAGTTTTCTGGCCATCTATATAAGGAGGCCAGCCGTCTAGGGTTTAGGAGAGTCAGAATTTTAGAGTTAAACTATCGCATGGTGTTCCACCGTGTATCATCCCTCCAGGGAAACGGCGCTGCCGTGTTATCTAATATAGATTCCTGTGAAGGTTCTTGTGTTCATCAAGGATTATCAGGCTTAGGCTTGAGGCGTGTTGATCTTCATCATGTTGCTTGCTAGATTCGTTCTTCTTCTTTAGGTGACGTTCTTCACGTTATTGGAAGATTTCTATCTGGGTAGACTCGCTGTGAAAGATCGGGACAAAACTCAAGGATCATCAGCTTGATCCTTATCACAAAGGGTTCGTAGAACGCAGGTACCCAAAGGGTTCAAATTACCACACGACCAGCAAAAATATGATGGATCACAAGAACCCGAGCTATGGTTGTCAGATTATCTTCAAGCCGTCAAAATACTTGGGGGCTCCTGGGCAACAGCAATGCAAAGCCTGTAGCTACACCTCACCGGCGCAGCACGGTCTTGGTTAAGCAAGCTACCCGACGATTCCATCGGAAGCTGGGGCGAGCTAGAAAATTAGTTCACAAGCAACTTCCGCTCAACGTATACGCGACCAGCGTCAATAGAAGAAGTGAAATCTTGCTCGTAGAAGAGTGGCGAGGTGTTGCGCTCATATATATAGTGCTGGAGTATAATAAAAAATTCAGCAGAAAACGTCTCCGACGAGCGGGCAATAGAAGCCGTTTGGACCTCGTTAAAGAATTGGGAAGAATCAAGCCTAGAACGGTGTCAGAACTAATGGAAGTAGCTAACGGATTCGCGGATGAAGAAGATGTGTATAACAATAAAAGAGCATGATCACCCGAACATGATAGATTAGGTAGACATAATAACTAGAGACGCATGCCTCGCAATGATGACAGCCGTAATACGCGCAATCAACTAGCCGCAGGGTATAAGAGAAGCGGCGAAGAAGGAGGCGAGCGTAGAAGCAGCGGGTATCACAGAAAAGATTACTCATAGGGAGATAGGTCAAGAAACTTTGACCCGTCACCAGAGGACATCCTTAATGGACCTTGCTGTATACATTACACATACCTTGATGGCAAAAGGGTTTCCAATCACCTTATGAGAGATTGCAGGACGTTCGTGAAATTACAAGAAGTCATGGAACTTAGCCAAACAGCAAAATCAGGATCTACAGCATACAGTGCGCCGCCACCACAACCCTATAACAAGGGAGAAGTAAATCAAGGGTATCAAATACAAAGCAGGCAAGGTTATACCCAATCAAAGATATACATCTCCGCAATGATTCAGCCTATTCCAAAGTCCAAAAAGGAACAGAAAAGTATATCCAGACAAGTAAACCTAGCCATATCATCACCACCAGCCACCATAGAGTACCTGCGGTGGTCTGAACAGGCAGTCAGGTTCAGCAGAGAGGACCACCCAACGAAAGTACCTAGGCCAGGGCACGCACCAATGGTATTGAAGGCGCAAATCAGAGGATACGATGTTGGACGAGTGTTCATGGATGCTGGCAGCGGTATAAATCTAATACATGCAAGAACTCTGAAGGCAATGAATATATTGCTGGAGTGGCTGCAGCCGATAGACTGCTCTTTTCACGGGATAGTACCAGGAAGCGCAAACCATCCACTAGGAAGAATCAAACTCGACGTTTGCTTCAATGACAGAGGCAATTTCCGAAGGTAAAAACTGGAATTCTAAGTCATGGATTGGCCCTCACAGTATCATGCAATCCTTGGACGACCAGCATTTGCACGCTATATGGAAGTACCCCAATACGCATACCTTGTGCTAAAAATCCCAGGGCCCAATGGAGTCATCACGGTCAAAGGAAGTTTTGAAATCTTAGACACCCGCGACAAGGAATTCAATAGAATGGTGCAAACCTTCGGCATTACGGGAGAATACGCACGACTCAAAGGAGAGACTGATCATAATGTACTACTCGATGTAAGTCAATCCTTGCCATATCAGGCTTTCGACTCAACCCAAGATTCCAAGAAAGTTCGAGTTAATCCCACGGACCTAGCAAAAACAACCTCCATTGCGGTGGATCTAGACCCCGCATAGGAGAGCGTGCTCATCGAGTTCCTCCATGAGCTCTGGGAAATCTTTGCCCGGTGTCCTTCAGACATGCCAGGGGTTTCCAGGGAACTCGTCGAGCATGCACTAAATGTGGATCCAAAAGTAAGGCCGATCAAGCAACCTCTTTAACGATTTGACGAACCAAAGCGCAAAGCAATAGTAGCTGACCTTCATAGATTGGAAAATGTAGGCTTCATAACAGAAATCAAAGCATCGACCTGGGTGTCCAACCCAGTGATCATCCCAAAGAAAAACACAGACATACGCCGCATCTGTGTTGATTATACGTCCCTCAATAAGCACTGTCCAAAGGATCCCTTCCCACTGCGTTGCATAGATCAAATAATTGACTCAACTGTGGGGTGCGCAAGGCTTTCCTTTTTGTATGAATATTCGGGATACAACTAGATCAAACTAAAAGTAGAAGACGAAGAAAAACAGCCTTCATCACACCATATGGATTTTTCTGCTACCAAATAATGCCCTTCAGCCTTAAGAACACAGGAACAACCTAGCAGAGGATGATGCAAAACTGCCTCGAGAACCAAACCGGATGAAATATACAAGTATATATCGATGACGTGGTCATCACCACAAGAAAAGAAGAGTCCTTGATCATGGACTTGAGAGAAACCTTCGACAACCTGGACAGGTACACGCTAAAATTAAACTCGACTAAATGTTCCTTTGGTGTTCCGACAAGACAACTACTCGAGTTCCTGGTATCGGCAAGAAGAATAGAGGCAAATCCAGAGAAGATTCAGGCAATATTAACGATGGGAAAACCAACAAAATTGCATCAAGTACAGCAACTTGCAGGGCGTGTAGCAGCACTGAGTCGATTTGTCGCATGGCTGGGCGAAAAGGCCCTCCCATTCTACACACTCATGAAAAAGTCAGATAAAAAATTCGAGTGGACAGAAGAAGCGGACGCAGCATTTGTGCATCTTAAAAAAGTGTTTTCCACACCACCAGTGCTGGTCGCACCCAAAGAAAAAGAGCCATTATTACTATACATTGCCATCACTATCAGGTGGTAAGCACGGTGCTGGTTGTTGAACAAAGTGAAGAGGGGAAGGCGCACGGAGTCTAGCGGCCGGTGTACTTTCTCAGCGAAGTACTATCACCATCAAAGCGGCATTACCCGCACTACCGAAAACTCGCATACAACATGTTCACGACAACACAAAAATTGCAACAATACATTGCAGTTCATCCAATAATAGTGCTCAACAAAGCTCCACTATCAAACATACTAAACAACCCCAAAGCAACAGGACATGTCTCCTAATGGGGAATCGAACTCTCCCCTTTGGACATCACGTATGAGAAAAGGAAGGCCACCCAATCTCAGGTTTTGCCAGATTTTACAGCAGAGTGGCTAGAGTTACAGAACATGGGACGACCTGACTTGTCAAGCATCTGGACAATGTACTTTGATGGATTTAAGAGAGTCGAAGGGCCTGAACAGGAGTAGTACTAATATCACCACAAGGAGATAAGTTAAAGTATGTGCTACGAATGAGTTTTCCGCAAGCATCCAACAATGAAGCCGAGTAGGAAGTGTTGACATCGATTTTGACCAAATAAATATGAGTGTCAAAAATGCATCGAAGATATCAATAAATTACTTCGAATGGTAAAATCTCATTATAGTGAAATAATGAGGTAAATTGAAATGAATAAAAGGCAAAAAATCATTTCAAATAAATGATGTCAATGATTTGTGGAACAAAATATGCCAAAGGCGAACCCAACAATTTACAACTCACGAGTAACACCAAATATTTGACCGTGGGATTAAAGTGTCGGCATCTTTGCGGCAACCCTATAAAATATGGTCGAGTTATATTAAAATCAATGGAAATATATGTATGAAGATTTCATTAAAAGAAATTTTACAATACATATAGGAATTAATCTGGGCTAGTCATATTATAAGCTTAAAGTTTGCACGCTAGCTGATTTAGATGCTGTTGAGCCATACATTATTATTATTAAAGAGCCACGTGCAGCCCTATATGTATTATGCATGGATTAAGCGGCACCATCGCATGATTAGCATATAATAATACAACAATTAGGTAGCCCATTGGCCCATATACATGTACGCATGTCTTGCATGAATTTAGTGGCAAGCTGCACTATTAAAACAAAATTATTGCCTGATCACCCAGCCCATGGCCCATATGCATGCGGTTACATATTGATTGTTCCAGGATTTAAAATACTTCCAGCGATCAGGTCTATCCGCGGGAAAACTTGGAGCGTCCAGGTTGCAACCGACCACTACCCCACGTTCTCCACGATCGCACGCAGCGAGGCGCAGAACGCCCCCAGCCCTCTATAAATAAGCCGCACCTCCGATCGCAAATCACTAATCACCAATCGGCAGGAGAGACACCACATTCGCTCTGCTTCCGGTAAGTCTACACCACATCAAACAACACAAGACAAACAAGAAGAAAGCAAGAAGAAGAGAAGCACTTCAGCGTTGAGCTATTCAAGACAAGGTGGGATTCATGGCTCTTTCCTAGCCTTTGGTTTGGCCATGCGTACAAACCATATGGCCTCCATCTACATCTTCTTCTTTAGCCTTTGGTTTGGCCATTGGTACAAACCAAGGAGCTCTCTCATATCTATCAAAACTCATGCTCTTGATTCGGCCATTGTGGTACAAATCAAGGAGCTTGCTTCATCAAACTTGAAAATTCTTTGGTTCGGCCATCATGGTACAAACCAAGGAGCATATTTGCATATACTTTGTTCTTGATATTTTTCCACTTGATTCGGTCCCCTTAGCGATACAAACCAGGACGAAACGTGCGCATGAGCCTCGTTCCTTGGTTCGGTCCCTATACGTGGATACAAATCTAGAGATTAATACAAGTACAATGACCCTATAAAATTCTCTTGAGTCGGTCTACAAAAATGGATACGACCAAGTTCAAATGAAAAGAAGAAATTATCTTTGGTTCATTCCCTAAAGTAGGATACAAACCAAAATAAGTAGAAAATCCCCATAATCTTATGTTTGGGGGGAAAATATTCATATGCATACTCCAAATAAATCACATAATATACTTCTTGTTCGGTTACGCTACGTGGCATTTTATGTCGCTAGTAGTAATACAAACATGAAGATAATAAACCTTCATCTTGGTTACGCTTCTCGTAGGCATTAATTGCTATACGATGTTAGTAGTAATTCAAGCGAGGCCAAATTTCATAAAATTCTCATACGGCATACCTATGTGATAAACGTAGGATAAAATCATGCCTGGCCATATCAACTACTCATCATGCTAGTAAAATAAATGAAGATGAGCAGAAATTAAATATGTTGCATGCTAACAAATATGCATTTTATATCACCCAATGGTTAGTTTATATCAAACTACCAAATATCAAATCATGGTACATTTTAAAGTGTACAACACGTTCTAGTTAGCCAAGTCTTTTAAAATAGATGTGGATCTAGTTTAGAATGCAAATAAAATAAAGTCCTTTATAAGAGTAATCATGCTCTAAAAAATCAAATTCATATTGCTGCTGAAAATAGATTAGCAGCCCATAATTAATACCTCCCTACGTCTATGTCTTAATATTTACGTAGGACCAAGACAATTCAAATGCAATCTGCCTCAAAATTAAGTCAGTACTACATTGATTAGTACTAACCAAAATAAGAAATTCTAAGTGTATGGAACTACCGTTTCATGCATATAAAAAATTGCCTTCCATTTATAAGTAGGGCTAAAACAACTCAAAATACATATCTGCTTCAAAGTAAAATTAGTACTATATAGCTTAGTACTAAAAGAAATATGAAAAGTGACTACATGGTCGCTGCATGCATGTAGAATAATTATCGTGTGTATGGCTTATGACCAAAATTGCATACACCATTTTGGGTACTTAGTCGGCTAATCAAACGAAACAACCTCACCAATAAATAAATAAAATATTTGTGATGAGCCGATTAAATAAATGAGTATCCAATACATGCATTCTTCTTGTGCTGCATACTAGCACAAGTAAAAACTGCTCCCCCGAGTATAATGGCGTCGACGACAGCGAGGCGGCGAGGAGGACTTCTTAGTTTTATTTTTATCTTTTGTAATAGTCATTTGATGTAATCCTTAGAAATAAAAATGTTGGAATTCTTAATCAGGGGTTTTCTCTTCGGAGATGTAATTAACGGAATTTTTATGCAAATGTAAGAGTTCCGGAAGTAATGAACCGCAATACTTGATATTTTTCATTTATATTCGCGCACTTTAAATTAAATTATATCTGTCTCTATGACGCGGACGCGAGTATTTTCGTCGCCCCATTTTCCCGTTATCAGGAAGCTTTGCTGCATGGAATGAGGATGGCTAAAGCATGCGACACAACTCGATTAAAGATATTCAAGGACTCAAATCTAGTGGTTCAGCAAGTAATGAATCGTTGTGATGCTGTCAGCGACAACATGACTGCATACCGGAACTTATATTACTAACTAGAAGGAACTTTCAACAGGTGCAAAGTATCGCACGTCAGCAGGGTAATTAATGAGGAAGCCAACAATTTGGTTAACATCGGGTCCCAATGTCCGCCGATACCACCAGGAGTCTTCTGGGAAAAATAATAGAGAGTTCAATAAAAGACAACAAAACTTCGAGTTCCAGCAAACAAAACCAGCATACAATAGCAGACTCGGGGGCTGACAAAGAAGCAACAGAGGGCACAACAGAACCAGAGGAGGTCATGATGTCGTCGTGGTGAAACAACATATGCCATAGGATGGCTTAAATGGGGGCCGAACTAGATGCTGGAGGATTCGGGAGAGGGGAACGAGCTAAAAAGCACGACAGAAAGAGGCACTGATCTACCCAGGTTCGGGGCTCTCGTAAGGAGATAACACCCCTACTCCTGCTCTACTGATTGTATATTTGGGTCGATGTAGTACACAACAATGGTGCTTCCAAGCTCTCTGCTAGAGAAGGAAGATGAACTGCTAAGTGTAGGAACACAGAGTGACCAACCAACCTTTTTCCTTCCAACCCTTTGCTAGAACTCCCTGTGCCACCTTATATAGTGGTGGCCAGGGTTACAACGGTCATAGAAGACCAGGAGACACCAACTACACTCCAAACAGGACTTGCTGTCGAGGGCAGACGCCCATGACTTTCTCCCTGATTGCTCTCGATGGGACTCCCCTTGCTGTACCTTGTACTTCCAGGACTGTGACCTTACCACTCTGAGGTAAGCTTGTACTGGAGCACAGTGAGGGTAGGTAACCTCCACTGTGCACCCTGCCATCTTACTCTGCTACCATGCTTGGATGTTTTCTTCCTTGATAGTAGGGATGTGACACCTTAGTTGACTTAAGTATCCCGGATATGACCGTTGGCCATACCCAGGACATATATGCCGGACCAACGACCTACGAGGGTCGGGTAATCCGGCCTCCCCTGCTCCTGCACAACACACCAAATGGTGTGACCGGCATATCTAAGTATATGCCGGCACACTTTTATAAGTATTCCGGCTATGCCGGCATATCCAAGTATCAGCCGGGATACACATTATATGCCGGCCTGGCCGATGCTCTTATATTCCGGCCAGGCCCTTCCTTGATAACCCGGCATAAAGTCAATCATAGACCTTGTGTCTTTCTACTCTCTTGACCCTACCGGGGGTCATCCCCCCGACACTAGTCCCCGAAGCTGCCGAGGTTCCCCAGTCATAACTGTGGAGCCTTGACAGGTTCAACATACCTTTCTTCATTATGCCCCGGCGATCAGATTATATGCCGGCACATCTGCACATATCCCGGCCTCTGTTCCTGTTCCAAAACTTATTCCGGCCGGTCCCTAGGGTATTCCGGACGGAACATATTCATCGGGCAATTAATCCGTCATATAGACGAGTCTTCCTCGAGAAGCCATGCCTGACAGCTTTGCATCGAAACTTATAACTGCCCTGCCACCTCGAACGGTCACCCACGATGTGACGGTTCACAGTGCATCAGTTACTTCTTGCCATCATTGCGTCATGGCACGGTTACAGGAACCGCCGCCCCACTCCGTGCCGCCACGTGGCGACTCTCTGCAGGAACGGTCGGGGGAGTGGAACACTCCCACGATCCCCACGACCCTGACCTGGCAGACCTATAAATAGGGCGGCGAGGGTAAACTTATCTTTTTACCCCCCACCATCGTCTTCCTCGCCTGCTCCTTTGCCTCCTGCGCTCCACCGCCGGTCGAAGAACAGCATCTCCGCCGCAGCCGTCCTGCTCCCCGCCGACGCCGACGCTCGACGGCGCCCTGCATCTCCGTCGACGACGCCGCCCTGCATCTCCGTCGACGACGCCGCCGCTGCCGCACCGTTCCTCCGCGACATTGCAGGGAGATTGAAACTCTTCCTGCACGCTCGCCGCCGCTCCATCATCGCCGGCCAAGCTCCGGTGAGACCTCCCTCTGTTCTTCTGTTCTTCCTCTTTGATGCTTCTTCATAGCTTCTCATTGGTAGCCATATCCGCATAGATCTAGTGCAGTTCCTCTCTGGATTCGACTAGTATTGCTAACAGCGCTCACAGGTGTTCTTCCTTAGAATTTTTACCCTTATTTGTTTCATGTTTTAACTGGCTCGGTAGATCTTTGATTTCTGCTAACCTTGGGGAGAGTGGTATGCCGGAGAGACTAACCTCCCTCTTTTCTCCGGCCTTGATAGGAATAACATCACGGGACTCCGGCTCTCACGCCTTATCCCGGCCACTAAGATGGCATCTTCAAGCATGACGGGCACCTCGGCCTCTGAGGAAGATACCTCGGCCCGAGCCCAAGGACGCTCCGGCTGGGAGGGGTCGGAGGTTACTCCGGCCGAGATATCCTGGGTCACCTCCACCAGGAGAGTCCCGGAGGGCGTAGCATGCCGGCTACCAGCAGGAGAAACTGTGCCGGCACCTGAACCTGGCGAACGCGTCGTCTTCATCGCCCACTTCGAGCGTGGCTTTGGCCTGCCGGCATCGGACTTCTTCCGGGACTTCCTCAACACCTACGACCTTCAACCTCATCATATCCCAGCCAATGCCGTGATGATCCTCTCCGCCTTCGCTGCTTTTTGCGAGGGCTATGCCGGCATAGAGGCCCTTACTCAAGGCTGGGCGAAGTACTTCCAACTGCGGAAGCAAGTCGTCCAAGAGCCGCCCCGGAGCAAGGACGACCCGCCGGAGACGGCCCAGGAAAAGAAGGACCGCCCCATGACCCTCTGCGGCGCGGCCACCATCATGTCCCGAAAGGGCTCGGACTTCCCCAAGGTGGAACTCCTGGAATCTTGCAAGAAGTGGCAGAAAAGCTTCTTCTACGTCAAGAACACCACCGACGAGGATCTGCTCAACCTGCCGCCATTTGTGGACGAGCCACCCTTGGCTATGACGAACTGGACCTACAACCCGAAGAACTCGGTGATGCCGGTGAATGCGCTTCACCGGGTTAAGGGCGAGCTCCTGGATGCCGGTCTTACTCCTCAAGACCTGGTGGCCTGCTATATAAGCCGGCGCGTCTCCCCTCTGCAGCGCCGGTCGCACAAGATCTGCCAGATGAGCGGGCCAATGGACCCCACCCGGCACTCCACACACGAGCTGACTCCGGCCGACATTCTGCGCCGGATTAAGGATGTCTGCAAGTCCTCTCAGGCCACTTTTGCCTGGGGGCTAGAACCATACAGCCGGGATAGGCCCACCCCAACGGTAAACCATCTTATCCGATACATAAAGTCCATGTCCGGCACATAGATACTTAAGCCGACACATGCCTGTTTGCCGACACATATCATATTGATCCGACATACCTCTTCCACCGGCATATTTCCTTGTCTGAATACTTGACTTTGCTGTTTATACAGAAATTCAGCTTCCAAACCATGGAGAACTCCCGGATCAAGATCGCGGCGGACCGCACTGCAGCGGATGTTGAAGATCCGGATCATTGGGATAAGCTTCCCAGGAGCACCCGTGCTGCAGCTGCCATGGGTAAGGGCTCTTCATCCCGGCATTATACTCAAGACCGGAGTGAGACTGATTCTGACGAGGAGATCCTGCTGTACTATGACCCGATGCCACTTGCGTATGCCTTTCCAGAAACACCTATTGCTTACGAGTTTGCAATGCCGTCCTCAGCTATCCCGGACGATATGGTTATCGACGCCGCCCCTCTGAACCAAGGACCTCCTTCCACCGGCGGACGTGCCGGCCGGAAGCGAGGGGTGAAGACCCAGCCCGACACACCTCAGAAGTCGAAGAGGCAGAAGGTCGGCGTGCCCATAGCGAAGAAACCGAGACCTGTTGCCTCGGGGTAAGTTTCCTTTTCTTTGCATTTCCTCTGACATATCTCTTGCTTGTATTACTGACTTGGTGTTTTCTCTCTTTCAGAGCTCCTCTTGCGCCGGAACAAGCTTCTGGCTTGAGTGGCGACCCGAAGGTTACCAAGCCCGCTGCCCCTGCTACCTCCGACATTCCCTCTGCCAGTCATACGACCTCACCGGCGCCGGCATCTTCGCCTGCGCCAGACAAGACCATCTCCCCGGCGAAGGACGTTCCTCCGCCGGAACAAGATTACTCTGCCCCCGAAGTCCACATGGACTCGGGGGCTCAACAGGAACCATCGGCCTCTGATGTCCACATGGACACAGGAGCCCATCAGGAAGCACCAGACTCCGGCGCACCTACCAGCGACGCCGGCACAACTGAAGATGCCGGCACAGACATCAAGGGCAAAGGCCCTTTAGTGCCGGAAGTCCGGACTATTCCGGATCCTGCTCCTGCTGGCCAAGATGCACCGGCCGCGCCGGAACAGCCCGTGCCCAAACTC